>JAUTXW010002122.1:0-401302 GCA_030620095.1 Kuschelorhynchus macadamiae | reverse complement strand
ATCACGATAAAAAGGGGATCGTTCACCCATTACAATCAATCAATTATTGATTACAGAGAAAGATTGTAATTTATTTCCGGATACGTTTGTAATCGGAAAATAATCAGGATGCCCAGTTACAATTTTGAATAGTTTTTTACTTAAAATTTAAACGATTGCTATTAAAAATCCTTAATTAATAACTATTAGTACGAGAAAAAGCTGAATAGTTGATAAATATTTAAAATAGGACATATTTACTTAAACTCCTAAAATGTTCTTCTCTTATCAATTATATTATTATTATTATTTGCAAAGACGCAAACAAAAATTCTTGACTGTTTAAAACTATACAAACAAGTTGCAGGAACGATTTGCTTTTGGTATTACAAGTTTCTCAAATTTGTCTTCACTAATTAAATGGCGTCTAGGAACTTAATATATATGTAATATAGGAAAACGGAAAAATACGTCTTACAATGAGCAGATGACGAAACACAGGTATTATATTTAACTAAAAGCTTTTTTTTAAATTGTGTAGTCATTAAGCATATTTAGATTTTTTCTTTTATCACTTAATTATTTCGTAAGCTTTAGTTCTATTTTAGTTATAATTCAGCCTGCTTTACGTGAGACTCATCCGGTTTTTTTCTGTATTCTTTGCTTAACGACATTTGTCATTATCCTTATACCTCATTGGTCTCATCTGTCTCTCAAAAATAGTAGTTCCATTTATCCTCTGGAGAAGTACTTCTACCCCTTTTAACTTTTATTTTACTTGCTGCTTGAAAATGTCTTAGATGTTATGCCTGAAATTTTATATCTAACCACTCTACGACTGATTGATTTATCAAAAGAATACTTTAAATCATTGTTGACTAGTGGTTACCTTTCTCGAGTCACTATACTAAAAAAATGTCAAAATATGAAACTGACGTTTTCTTGCCTGCCTCAGTTTTAACCCTCTTCAGAATGTACGAATCGTATAAAAAATGTTTACTTAAAAGTTAAAAGCGCGAACAGAGTAGAAGTCGAAATTCAAATAAACGGATCAAAAGACAGAATTAAACAAAAAAAAAACGTTTTTCTGTAGTCAAAAATAAAAAATCGGTAAATTTCCTTTACCTGAAACTTCCCTCGTTGCGATTTTTTTTCATTCGTTAGAAATAGTGAAGTGGGTACCATTTTGTTCCATCATATGGGATTCTTACCAATATTTTACCAGTTTCTTTCTACCTAGGTGACTTTTGAGCAAAGTTTAAAATAAATTCGATAAGTTGTTTTTACATTGACACACACCGCCATTTTGTTACGTCATGTTGAATTCCAAGCCGTTTATCCCATTTTCACATTTAATTTTCTGCATAATTTAAATTCAATTGAACAAGATTTTTTTACGCTGATTTTTTAAAAGTTTTATTGGTCGCCATTTTGTTTCGCCCTGTTAAATTCATACTACAGCTTTACCAGTTTATCTCTATCTCACACTTAATTCTTGGATACATTTAATAGGCAGTATTTCCAGCTGATTTTTTAAATATTTTGCCATCTTATGAATCGAATATTATAATGTTACCAGTTGATTCCTAAGTAACACTTGATTTTTGTGCAAAATTTGAGGTAAATTGGATAATTAGTTTTTTTCCCAGGTCATCCCCATACGATGCTCAATTTTTGACTAAATTTTAAAGTTAATCTGGTAAACAGGTTTTAAGCTATGCTGCGAACTGACAGACCGACGGTTAATTCTGAAACCATTCCTTTGCATTATTGCCACCTTATGAAATTTAAAAACTTGAATCTTAGTGAAATGAAAGTTGATTTTAGAACATTTAGTCTATAAACATGGCTAATGTGAACCAAATTTTACCGGATGAAGTATTGGAAGTGGTGAACATTTATGACTGTGTAAACGTCAACCTTGCTGCTGAAGGAGAACGTTTGGAGCTTCAAGATGTAAATAATTTTATTTCAAATGACATTCAATCGGGTGATTCAGATCTAGAAATTGACCAAGCTGATGAAAATGCAACAGCAAAAAAGGCGTTACATAGATAAAATATTTTGTATTGTTCAAAGTTATGTGATAGTTCATACGGTATATAAAAAAAATACATTATGTTATTTTTGTTATTACATACATCAATTGTCTCTTTGAAATGGTTCTCACTACATATAAACACTCATTATAAACGAAGTGTTAGATATTCAGATTTAGATATTAGATGTACAATTTGTTCGAAATTATTGTATCAGATGATACTTCCAGACGTTTGTGTTTTTTGTAGGTGAAATACAATTCAAATAGAAGTTGACGAAGTTCCAAAAACGTAATTTATTTTTTAGTTTTAACATTAAAAAGTATTGCCTATAATCTGGACTATTTTTATTTATGGAACTATTATGCTAAGGGCTATATTTTCATCTCCGTATAATTTATTCGATGGATATTTTCCATGGTTACAATTGTCCCAACAATCGTTTCCGCGGTTAATATTTGAAGAATAAAGGGATGAAAATATTGCCCGTAAAAATAGGATGTACAATTTAAGACATGCTTGTAACATTACATCTACAACTTTAAATTCACTTGCTGCTAATACAAAACAAAATATACAATGTTAGTTTGTTTTTTATTTATTTTTATACCTTTGTCAGAGTCCAGATATACCGAGATTTGTAAAAATACTGCTAACTGAAATTATAACATTTGGATATTATTAAGGTCTACTTCTTTCAAGTAATTCTAAATTAGTGTTATATAGCCTTGTTATGGTATTATTACATTCACTTTAATAAAACAACTCCAGGTTAATAAGTGTGGAGGTTATTAGGTGACTAAAAGACACATATTTTTTTAAGCTAAAGACAAACACATCAATATATGTTTTACTTGTTATGTATGTAAATTAAAAAAGGGCCTGGTTGGTTATTTTGTCTATCTGTAATGTAGTAATGGCTGAAAATATTGTTGAAAACCACAATATAAAATACTATTATTAAACACTATTATTTTTAACTGCGCTGTTACTAGATCATTTAAATCTGTCTTTCCGAATTTCTTTTAAGAGACTATAAATTTACTAAAACGACGTGTGTATTGTATTAAGCACTTAATTAAAACATAATGTAACTAACATTATACCTGTTAAACTTTGTTTAAATTTTGTATAAATCTTTGTACACTACGTCTAATTTTATTGTCTCTAAAAATAGTTCTTTTTCACTCTTTTCACTTGCCTTTAAGCATTTTAATACTTTAACAGACTGTTCCTATTTATCTAATCTAAATATGTAGTTGTTCCTATATACAATAAACATGATAGGTATGTGAATTAAACAAAGCAAAATTTGCTGCATATTATATGTGCAAATAAAAAAAATGTGTATATTTTGGTTTAAGCAGTCAATTAATAATCAAAACTTGACGAAAATATTATTACTTGACGGTTGACTAGATACCTGCAGATTCCATAACATGATTTGTGTAATAATTTAATTGTCTCTAAAAAAAATAGTTTTCACTATTTTTTCATTATTTCTTTCTAAACGCTCTAATAATTTAACTGACACTGTTCCGATCTTTTTTCTGTTTCTATATACACTAAACAGTACACTCAAACACTCAGTTTCTACGGGTATAGTGCAGCATTATTCGTCCTAGTCCGATTGTTCTGAAGACACAAAATAATTTAAAATTCTTCAAAAAAAAATCGTAATACAAATTTTTAATATTAATATTTTACTTTAATTTTACCACTTTGAGAAATTTCTGCCTCCATTATTGGACTCTCGAACATATTTTCCTGACTCATAAGAGGAATCTCAGGTCCACTGGTTGAAGAAATTTCACCCACTGAGGCCTCCGCAAATGGATAGACGTCTTTGTCCGCCGCCGCTCCAGAAGACGCCTTCCTTATTCAGGGTGATGTTGTTCTTTATCCACCTGCTCCGGTCCTAGCCCCGCCTGCATAAAATTGTAACAATTTTCCTGGACAGTAAAGCATACTTTTGTTGTTGTTGTTTGTATCTTTTTACCTTCAGTATGTTCTTTTCTAGACCCTTTTTCTCATTCTTGAATTTTTTTTTAGATTGATTTCCATAGCAAGTATATTCTATTTCTTCTGGTTTATTGATATTACTCTCAAGTCAGGACCCTTGTTTATTTTAAATTCAACATTGCACTTATCAATGTCATTTTTCATTTTGTAAAATTGAAGATTCAGTTACTAAATTTTGTATTATTTTTAGTTCTGGAGTTTGATCAGTGAGTTTTACTTCTTCATCAGCAGAAAATTCGGGGAAATCAAAAATTATTACATCGTCCTCTGAATCTAGATTCAAGTTGACTTCTTGGATTGAAATTTCATCCAAGCACACATTTGAAGACGCACTGATTTTAATTGTCTTTTCTTTTGCAATCTTCCAGACATTGTACAGTTCTAAATGCCTTTTCCTCTCCGATTTAGTCATTCCAGCTAGAGAATGTTCTTTCAAATTCTGACAAAACTGCTGTTTTTAAATGATCTTCAAGAACGGTTGCTCTGTGTTTTCTTTTTTATTATATAAGATTGAAAAATAATGTAAAAAGCCATATTTAATGGCATTTTGAAAATAATAAAGCTTTACTTACACGGTAATTCTTAACAATATAGTTAACAATGAAGTAACAGGAAAACACGTATTAATTTATCGTTGTTTAACTAGAAACCGTGTAATTTTACTGGAGGTATTTATGATGTCTTTGCACAAAAATGCTGGTTAATGTTTTTTAGGACTGTATATTAAAGACTTATTGTACAAACAAAACTAATTACTGAAAATTTGGAACATTGCGTAAAAGTCCTTGAAGATGGGGAAAACGATCGTCACACCCCCACGTCTAGAGTGCGAGTCTCTGGTTCTCCTCGCGCTTGCGGCTTCCTTGCAGTCGCTAGTCCGAAGAGTGCCGGCCAATCACACGCGCTCTCTGATCAAATCTTCCAGAAGCAAAGGTATGCGAGGTACAGTGGTCCGTGCTGTCGAATTAGCAGAGCAAAATACTTGTTGGGTCCAAACATATCTCGCCCTCTTGGAAGATTCCAGCTTTCAACACCACAACCATTCTAGTAACTGCTAGACTTGGTCAGGTAAAGGTAGGATGCAAATTTTTGCTGTTGGTCGTCTGATAATACCAGCTTTAGTTTTAACATTGACGACTCTTACAACATCATCCTTGCCACGAAAAACTTCTGTTATTCTGCCTATGGGCCAGTGCATTGGCATCGTGTGTCTTCTTTTACTATGACCATGACACCTATATTCACAACACAGTTGCTGTCTTTTGTCTTCCATTTTGATCTTTGTTGAAGACTAGTTAAATATTCGTTTTTCCAACGCCGCCAAAACTGTTGGTAGATTTTTTGAATCCTTTGGTACTGGCTCAGTTGATTCAGGGGCATTTCTACGTAATCATTATCGGAAAAGTCTTTAAAGAATCTCCAATGAGAAAGTGTGCAGGAGTAACACTTGAAGATCTCGACCGCCAACGTATAAAAAAGTTCGAAAGTCAAATGGGCATCCGCTGCAACCCTTTTAAAATGATATTTAGCTGACTTTACCGCGCTCTCCCATATGCCGCCAAAGTGTGGTGCTCTGGGCGGAATTAAATCCCAAGAGATATAATTTTCTCTTAAAAAATGTAAAATATTTTCATCTTTGTGTATTTTTTTGCAAAAATTGAAAAGTTTCCCGTAATTCGCGACGCGCGCCAATAAAATTACTTCCATTGTCCGATAGCAAGGATTGACAAATTCCCCTTCGCGCAATAAATCTTTTTAAAGCAGCTATAAATGTCTCACTACGAAGATCAGTACAAATCTCGAAATGCACTGCTCTGGTAACTAAACAAATAAAGACGCAAAGATAGGATTTTATCATTTGCCTGTTTCGATTTTTGCTATCTTTTATGAGAAATGGCCCTGCCAGATCCACGCCACTCTTAAGGAACGCACGGGCAGGCTTAACTCTAGACTCGGGCAAATCTGCCATTTGATTCACCACGTTCGGTACGGGATTTGCTTTAAAACAGATTACACAACTTCTTATAAAAGATTTTATTGCATTTTTTCCGTTAATTATCCAAAATCGTTGTCTAATGGCGGCTAAAGTGGCTTGTGTGCCCGCGTGAAGATGTCGTTTATGCTCGTATTCGATAATTAAATTTGAAAATGGATGTTTACTGTTTATAAGTAAAAGATGTTTGTGATCAGGTCCAAGGTCAGAATTTTTTATTCGTCCCCTACACGTAACAATCCAGATTCATCCAGATAAGGATTTAAACTCAAAATTTTGCTGTCATTACTCAGTTTTTTATCTTTTTGTAAATTTTGAATATCCTTTGTAAACATTTGAGCCTGTGCGATTAAAGTTAATTTTAATAAAGCCTCTTTGTATTCACGAATTGTTAAAGATCCAAAAACTATTTTCTCCATTTGATTTTTTATTTTACATGACAAATTGTGAATAAAACGTAATATGTAGGCAAAAACACGCTGTAATTTAGCAAAGGACGAATATTTAGTAAACAGATCAAAACCTTGAAAGTTTATTGAATAAAGTGATAAAGTCTCGTCCTTTCTTTTTTCAGGTAGGTTAAAGATCTCATTTTCGCTTGATTCTAAAGGTTCGGGCCAATGATCAGGCGCTAAAACTAACCACGAAGGTCCCTCCCACCAAAGTTTACTCTCTAAAAGTGAACTAGGCGTCGCCCCTCTTGAAATAATGTCCGCGGGATTATGATGCGATCTAACGTGACGCCACTGCTTTACTTTAGTCAACTGTTGAACCTCAGCAACACGATTTGCCACAAAACATTTTAAATTCGAAGGTTCAGAATTTAACCATCCTAAGACAATAGTTGAGTCGGTCCAGTAAAATATGTCAGATTCCGAGAAATTTATTTCTAATGCCTTGACAACTTTGTCAACTAATCGACTTAAAATGACAGCTCCCATTAACTCGAGCCTCGGCAAAGTTTGTGTCTTTAAAGGTGCAACTCTGGCCTTTGCGCATAGCAATGAAACAGTACAGTTTTTCAATACATCAACTGACCGAAGCATAACGCATGCGCCGTACGACTTTTCACTACTATCACAAAAGCCATGAATTTGTACATGTATAGTGTTTTTAAGAATAGCTTGTCTGGGTATTTTAATATTTACTAGACATTTTAAATCTTCACAAAAAGAAATAAAAGACGTTTGAATATCAGGGGAGACAGAATCATCCCAAGACAGCGATAATTTCCATAAATCTTGTAAGATTAACTTAGCCTGAATAAGAACTGGCCCAGCTAGCCCCAACGGATCAAACAATCTGCTGATAATGCTTAAAATAGTTCTTTTTGTGACCTTTGTTATTGATGGAGTTTCAAATTCTACCGAAAAACCAAACAAATCTAATTTTGTATCCCACAAAATTCCCAGTGTCTTTAATTCTTTGTCATCGTTAATAACGTATTGAAAAATATCATTTTCTTGTGTACTTTGCAAAATACTTTGTTCATTCGATGCCCATTTTCTTAAAACAAAATGTCCCTTCTCCAAAAGTTCAGAAACTTCCCTACGTAGCTGTATACAACCGTCTATTGTATCACTGCCTGATAAAAAATCATCACAATAGAAATCTCGTTTTATTGACCTTGAGGCTACCGGAAAAGTTTCCTCACTTTCAATTCCTACTTGAAATAAGCATCTTATAGCTAAAAATGAAGAACAAGCTTGACCATAGGTAACGGTGTTAAGTCGGTAAATGCCTAAATTCTCGGAGGGATCAAAGCGCCAAATAATCCGCTGAAGATCACGCTGATCCTCCTCCACCGCCACGCATCTAAACATTTTAGCAATATCTGCAGAAATTACGTAATTATGTTTTCTAAATCGCGCAAGTATAGAAAATAGATCGTCTTGTATTACGGGCCCTGTTTTTAGAACATCGTTTAATGACAGCCCAGAGCTACTTTTCGCACTTGCGTCGAAAACCGTACGTAACTTTGTAGTTAAACTTGATTGTTTTAACACCCCGTGGTGCGGCAAATAATAACATGTATTTTTTGCATTTATTTCTGAGACTGGGATTAAGGTCATGTGGCCCATGTCGATGTATTCAGACATAAATTCAGAATAAAGGATTTTTAACTCAGAATCCTTTTTTAACTTACGCTCTAGAGTGCAAAATCTTTTTAATGACATATCGTAAGAATCACCAAGACACTCAAAATGGTTGCGAACAGGCAGCCTAACAACAAACTGACCATTGCTATCGCGCCTGGTAGTATTAATAAAATTTTCTTCTACTTCTCGCTCCTCTTTGGAATACATTTTAGTTGTCGTCTGACACTCTTCTATATTCCAAAAACGTTCTAACTGACCCTGTATATCAGAATTATTGATACGAGAAGTCAAATTACAAAAGGAATTTTCACAAGTATCGAAATTTGAATTTAATGACCCTGACAAAATGTAGCCCAATTTTGTTTCATACAAGATTGGCTTGTCTCTACCTAAATAAATTTTTGCTTTACCTAAAAGCTCGTAAAAAATGTCGGCACCCAATAAAATATCAATGTCTGCCGATATATGACATTGAGGGTCTGCCAAAATTACATTATCTGGTAATTTTAAATCGCTAATATTAAAAGAAGTGCATGGTATTTTCCCTGTTATTTTATCAACAACCAAAAAATCTAATGTCGAATGAAAATTGTTTTGAGTAGATTTAATTGATGTTTTTGCTTGCCCCCGTATATTAATGGCACAACCGCTTACACCCGATACCGAGGTCTGAGGTCTTTCTAGATTGAGACCTAATTTTCTAGCCAACTCAGTTGTAAGAAAACTGCTCATGCTTCCCGAGTCTAAAACACATCTAGCCGCTTCTGCCCGACCTCCCCTTAAGCCGCCAATAACAATTACAGCCGTCGAAAGCAACGTTTGACGCGGTACGAGTAGCGCCGGCGACCTTTGATGTTGAACTATTTCTCTCTCGCTCGTGTAGCCTGAAAAAGAATCATTTGAATTCTGGGAATATATCACTGCGCTCGTTGTTTCCCTATCTTGAGAAATTTGGCTGATATGGCTGGATTGAACTGGTTTGGCTGTCGAGTCGTAATGTAAAAGAGTGTTGTGTTTTTTATGACACAGTTTGCAATTCGCGGAAGGGCAATTATTTTCATCTAAATGTTCCGACTTAAAACAATTTATACAAAGTTTTAATTTTCGAATTTCTAGTTCGCGTTTTCTGGGTGATAATTTTAGAAAGTCGCTGCAAGTATAAATGTAATGACCTTTTTTACAAAAATAGCAGGCAAATTTTTTATTTGAATTTGACGTTAAATGGGATAACCTTTTATCATGTTTTTCTATTTTTCGGTAATGAACTGGATTATTATTTATCTGCTTCGAATGATCAAAATTATCTAGGGTTTCTAAAAGTTGACACTTGTTAGAAAGAAATGAAATAAACTGATTATAAGAGGGGAATTGTTGTGGTGATTGAACAGTGTTAGAGACATGTTGTTCCCACTCCTTTTTAGTCTGAAAATCTAATTTTGTAGAAACTAAATAAATAATTATCGTATCCCAACTGTCAGTCGGTTGTTTAAGGTTTTTTAGCGAACGAATATGACGTTGTAGTTCGTCTAAAAGTTTTCTTAAACTAGTTTTATTTACATCTTTACTTACTGATACTAATGGCATATCAAATAATAATTTTAAATGGTGATTAACCGTAATGCGGTTATTTTGAAATCTGTTACAAAGCAAATCCCATGCGATTATATAATTATCATTGGTGGTTTCATAGTGATCTATAATATTTTTTGCGGCACCACATAGACAGCCCTTAAGGTACCTTAATTTTGTGCTATCTGACGTTCTTTGATCTTCATGAATTAAGGCCTTAAAAGCGTCATGGAACTGGGACCAATTTTCCCGCAGCCCATCGAAAGTAGGCAAATTAATCGGTGGTAGATTTATTCGATCCCGAATCGCAAATTGGGGCTCGACATTTAAAGATGATTGTTGAGAGTTTGCTGATTTATACTGAGTAATATATCTATTGGCCTTGCCCATAGAATCATAAAATTCAGCTTCAAATGTCTGCCTCTCCTTTCTATGATTTTTTATTTTTGTGGCACTGACGTCATTGACTTCTAACTCAGTCGAAATTTGATCAAAATCGCAATAGGTTTTGTCAATCTTTTCTATGCGGACCTGTAGCTCCTCAATCGAATGTAAATTAAGATCAAAATCTCCCACAAATTTAGTGAAACCAGCCAACTTGGCCTTGTAACAATCTCTAACATTTTTTAAGCTATTAATTTTAGCTTCTAAATCTTCGTCACTCATGATTTATTATTAAAATGACTAATAAATAAAAATGTGTGATTTCGTAATGAAAATGACTACCTATATAAAGTGAAAATGTTTTTATTTAGGTATTTTTTCGAAGTTGCAGCGAATGACTTTGCAATTTTTTTTTTTTTAAATATTTAGTAAATAAAATTTATCGCGAATGTCTTGATAAAAGCTATTCCTTTAAATTTGACGTAGCACAAACTGAAGGAGGCGACAGATGCACTTAGACATGCTGACTGTTCTAAATAATGACTAATAAAATGGAACAGACTTACAGTTCAGTTGCACTTTGGTCCAATGGCACTTGTCAAACACTAAACAATGGCTTTTTAGTGTCTTGTTTTCTTTTAAGCAAATATCACTGTGCGAATGACTTGCACTGTCCGATTCACTTATAAATTAAGAATGTCTTGTGCGTAATGTCTTGCACTGGTTTCCCGCGGAATAATGGCTTTTTCACGAGAAACTGTCCCAAATTCAAGGTAAAATGACTTATCTGGCACGTAGGACCAATAAATATGGAGGTATTTTACCATATACTTTGACAAAAATGCTGGTTAATGTTTTTTAGGACTGTATATTAAAGACTTATTGTACAAACAAAACTAATTACTAAAATTTGGAACATTGCGTAAAAGTCCTTGAAGATGGGGAAAACGATCGTCACACCCCCACGTCTAGAGTGCGAGTCTCTGGCTTCTCCTCGCGCTTGCGGCTTCCTTGCAGTCGCTAGTCCGAAGAGTGCCGGCCAATCACACGCGCTCTCTGATCAAATCTTCCAGAAGCAAGGTATGCGAGGTACAGTGGTCCGTGCTGTCGAATTAGCAGAGCAAAATACTTGTTGGGTCCAAACATTTACCAGTATATAATTTTAAGTAGATGCCGCTAGGCATTGACATTTCATATGTGAACATTGTTGCCGTGTTTAAGGATATCTTATTATTTATTACTTTTCTGTTTAATGGCCACAAAGCGGTTAGTGGCCGCAACTGGTGCTTCTACCCTGTATATATTTCTTTGGTAATCTAAGCCAGATTTTTCAGCAAGTTTGTGGGAGTACTTCACCAATTACGTGATTTTTTTTTAAACGATCGTATTGTTTTATTGCGCATTGTTTCTATAAAACCAATATGTCTTTCTTCAATAACCTTTCTGCACGATGTGGTGAATGCGCCCCATATTCTTATACTTCCACTGGAAACTCATCGCGCCATCTAACAGAAAAGGAAGAACATGTTCTGACGGGAGGGCTAGTATTGTATAAATTGTTCTGGGTACTTTGCTACTAAGGTAGGTAAAGCCCTCTTAACTTTCCTCGTAATGACACTTCCTTTTTTTTTAAGAAAATTTACACATATTAATATTTTTATAAAATATAAAGTTATTGCCAAATAACTAATAAATGCATATATAAACTGTATTAAATACACTTAGCCGCAAAAATAACGCACAACCAAAAATTATACTCAATTTCAAAGTTGATTTTCTCGTGAACCAGTAAACCGATTTCGATAATTTTTTTTTGAACTGTAGCTTTTTTCTTTAGTAATTGCACTATGATAAAAAAAATTTATTCAGATTTCAGTTTTTGGCTTATACAGGGTGAAAAACGAGAATAGTTTTTTTAGGTCAAATTTGAAACACCCTGTAGGGAGCGTTAGCAAAAACAACGGTTGCGTATTAAAACCATAATGTAGCCTCATGTTTTCTGAATATTTTGTTTTTTTGCTGACTCTGATATCTGTAATATCAAAGAAAATACAGAGTTTTATTCCAGAACATGTTTTTTTATCAAGATAACAATTTAAAAACATTAAACTAACAATAAAATTTAAAATAATTAACAATAAAAAGCAAAAAAAAAACGTGCACTAGTAGCGCGTGTTTCCACCTTTTTTTCTAATGACAGCTTCACATCGCCTCGGCATACTCGATATTAAATTGGATATTTGATTTTGGTCAAGTCCATTCCAAATATCGGTAACCATCCTTTCGACATCTTGCAGGGTGGCAGGAGGGGGCTGACGCTGTCTCAGTGCCCTACCAATAATATCCCATAAATGCTCGATAGGATTCAGGTCGGGACTGTGCGGTGGCCAATTTAAAGTTCGAATATTTACTTCATGTAAATATTCATTGACGATGCGCGCTACATGAGGCCTTGCGTTGTCGTGCATTAGTAAAAAATTATTACCAATGTACGGTGCGAAAGGGACAACGTGCTCAGACAAAATGTCATTAATATACCTTTCACTATTTAAAGAGCCCCCACGTAAAGGTACGATATCCGTCCGTGCGGTTAAGGAAATTCCTCCCCAAACCATCACAGAGCCTCCATTAAATAAAGTTGTTTCACGTACGTTACACTGGGTATAACGCTCACCTGGCCGGCGGATAACTCTTAAACGTCGATCGGAGCTATATAGACAGAACCTAGATTCGTCTGTAAATAGAACGTGTTCCCAATCCTCAATAGTCCACATTACATGTTCCCTGGCGAATTGCAGTCTAGCTCTGCGGTGGTTTGCATTTAATGCAGGGCCTGTCGCTGGAACTCTGACATGTAAATTGTGTTCAGAAAGACGTCTCCTCACAGTATCAATGCTTGGTTGAATATTGTGAACTGCACTGAGTTGCATCAAAAGTTTCCTTGACGTGGTAAAACGTTCTCTTAAAGCACGCAGTCTAATATAGCGATCTTGAACAACTGTAGTTACTCGAGGTCTGCCTGGTCGTGGACGTATGTTATAGTCATTGGTTTCTCTGAAGCGTTGGACAACACGAGAAATTGTTGTATGCGAAAATCCTAATCTCAAACCAATAGCATTGTAGCTTACTCCTTCGTTATGTAACGTCACTGCCTGAACACATTCATCACGAGTCATATTCCTTCTAACCCGTTCCATTTTCACGAAAGAACTTAAAGAATGAACTTAAATTATTCAGCTTGAGACGATAGGTACATAAATAAAGGAATTGTCAAAACTGACATTTGCTGACACTGTTGATTTATCATAGCCTACTAAGCGCTTTTTTTGGTAAACGTAATAAGTATTCAATAAAACTGTGATTTATTGAATAAAAACATGTTCTGGAATAAAACTCTGTATTTTCTTTGATATTACAGATATCAGAGTCAGCAAAAAAACAAAATATTCAGAAAACATGAGGCTACATTATGGTTTTAATACGCAACCGTTGTTTTTGCTAACGCTCCCTACAGGGTGTTTCAAATTTGACCTAAAAAAACTATTCTCGTTTTTCACCCTGTATAAGCCAAAAACTGAAATCTGAATAAATTTTTTTTATCATAGTGCAATTACTAAAGAAAAAAGCTACAGTTCAAAAAAAAAATTATCGAAATCGGTTTACTGGTTCACGAGAAAATCAACTTTGAAATTGAGTATAATTTTTGGTTGTGCGTTATTTTTGCGACTAAGTGTATATAGACTGGGAAGAAGCCACTTTACCGAGGTTTTTATTAACATCGGAAAAAACAGATTTTCTAATAAAAAAAAACTGAATCTTTTAACTGTAAAATAAAAGGTAATCCTTCAAATGTAAAATTCGGAGCGTTCCCAATCCCTAAAAATATTGAAGAAACAAAACAAAAAAAATATATTTTATGCAGAGTTCAATAAAAAAAATATTTTTATGAAAGGGAATGTCATATGCGCTAAAACATAAAACAGGCGCCATTATTGGTCAAACAGCTTTATAGTTTGGCTTTAACTAGCCCATTTAAACCGTATTTTAACTGCATGTATTGCTGTATCGATATTTTGCTATAAAAGTTGGCGTAAAATCCAGATTTTTAATTCTAGATATGTATTTCCTGATATCGTTAGTGACACTTAAAAGTACTGCAATATTTATTTAACTGAATTTTATCTCTGACATATATTAAAAAATATTGTACATACCTACTTTAGTACAAAAAAATGATACAGAGTCTTGCGTGCCTACGGTTACGGAAAAATAAAACTTATTTGCAAATTTTATTTTTGTTTTCTAAACTATATTTAATGTGTTCTTAAGACACTCACTCATTTTGTTAAATTTTACTATTGTTGTTTTGATCTTTAGATTGTTATGTTCAATTAATTATTATGGAAGATACAGGGTTCTGATAAAAAAATTAATAGGACCTGTACACTGTTTAATAAAACATATAAATGTATTTGATTTTAATGATCCAAAAGATTTATTTATTTATGTTTAAAAGTAATAAAACTTAAATTTGTTTGTAATATTAATTTTCAATGATGGTTTTAAATTTAGAATTCAGCAATAGACAAATATATAATAAAATTAGGACTATAGTTATGCAAATAGAAGAAAGAAATAATTGAGATTTTCTATTAAATTGCGTTTTTCTCTGTAATCATATATATATATATAAACAGGGTGGTGCAACCATGATGAGGTGGACGATTGTGGGCAAACGGAGAGGAATTTGAAAAAACATTTTTGGGATATGATTGATAGTCAAGAACGCTGTGTTTTAAAATTATACTTATTATACAGGGTGGTCTGAAAAGTTCGTGGTGAACCAAACTTGTGTTTTTTTAAATGGGACACCCGGTATATTATTATTTTAGTTGATTCTCCTATTCGTTACGATCATTTTGATATGAGGTTTGTTGGGTCTAAAATTTATACCAAGGGAATGGGACGAGGTTAAAGTGGAAAAAAGGGTTATACTCCGGCCATTTTTTGAAAACAATTGAAGCACGTATAGAAATACCAAATATTCTATAAAATGTATTGTATCTACGACTACAATAATCGCTTGTAAGTCGTTCAAAATTATTCACTGTTATACAGGGTGGTCAAGTTTTGCAAATTTACCTTGGATTGAATTTTTTTAAATGGAACACACTGTATATTTTACTTTCCCATTCCCTTGGTATAAATTTTAGACCCAACTAACCTTATATCAAAATGATCGCAACGAATAGGAGAATCAACTAAAATAATAATATACCGGGTATCCCATTTAAAAAAACACAAGTTTGGTTCACCACGAACTTTTCAAACCACCCTGTATAATGGGTATAATTTTAAAACACAGCGTTCTTGACTATCAATCACATCCCAATTTTTTTTTTTCAAATTCCTCTCCGTTTGCCCACAATCGTCCACCCCATCTTGGTTGCACCACCCAGTATATATAATTTTAACGAACGTGTCATTCAGCACTTTTCCAATTCTAAACAACGAAGAGTAGACCTGAATTAAAGATAAGATATTTATTTTAGGTATGCGTATTTTTAAATTTGTTATTGACCTCCCAATATAATTCACCACTAGCCGCCACTGGGCACTTCTATGTGGAAAACAATGTAAACATAAATTGCTTGTTTACTGTCAAAAGCAGAATCAACTCATTCAATTCTAGAGAGAACTTAAACTTAAAAAACCTTAAAAACAGTGGTTTAATATCGTATTTCATTTTGCAAAAAGGTGCGTTATTTATTGCAGTTCAGAGCAAATCTTTTAAAATATTTTATTTATTTCTCTATTAGGTAATATCTATCGGAATCGCGAAATGATAAACCCGGGAGTAAAACCCATTCGGACCATTTATTCCTTAAAGGAACGGTAATGGTTTTGATGCTAAATGGTTTATAGTCAACTGTAATATTACACATCATTTCCTTTTATCTTTCACTGATAAAATGGAACATCTGGCGATAAATAGACCTATAAAATACAGACAATGTATCAATTTTACTGCTCCAATATGCACTTTAGCAAAGAAAAATAGCACACATTTGTATAACAATAACTATGTATATTATGAAAGTAAAAGATTTTATTGACACTATAAAATGACGGGATGAAGCAGAAGCTAAAACTATAATGCAACTAAGCAAGTGTAGTGGATTATGCCAAGCCATGCAAATCAGAACAGGAATAAAACCTTTAAACTAAAACGAGGTATTTAAGTAATGTTATTTTAATAATAATATAATTAAAAATGTAAATTTTAATAAAAATATAATTAAAATAATAAAACAAATATGTGAGAAATAATTTTAAAGTTAAAAAATATTGTGTCTACAAAATACCGAATACTAATGTGGTTATTAGCCCAGTCTGTCTTTTTCTTTCTAGTTCTATTAGTATATTGATTTGAAATTTGTGGAGGTTATTTGGTTGGTAAAAATACAAATTTTGAGCTATGCCGCGCACAGGTAGAACGACACAGGCGAACGAGGTTAGTAATAGAATAAAAGTGATTTACAGTATTGTTTAACACCCGCCCTAAAAACCTAAAGCAGAGATCTCCAAGTTTAAAAGCGGATTTTTCTATATGGAAAACATATGTAGAAAAAAACGTTAACAGTCTGCAACTAAAGCTGCACAACATTGAAGAAAATTTCTATCCATGTCAAGCTTTAAAAGGTTTAGGTATTTTATAAACTTTTATTTCATTATCTTGATCCTTTAGAGAATAGTTAATGCCGCTATAAAGCTTATTTATGCCACAATAAATCTAAAATCCATAGAGACTCCAATATGTTGGGTACTTTTGGGAATAAAACCATGCATAACTTTACAAGTCTAAGCCTTCTATTCAGGTATTGGCAAAAGGCGTTTCCTGTTTAAATATTTTATACAGAATGCGTGTTGTATTTTCATCTATAGTCTTCAAAATATGTCTTTAACCGTACGTTTATCAATTTTTACTTTTAAATACGATATTAAAGGAATTATTGTATTTGTCAAATAAAAAGTTTAAATATCACCAGAAATATCTATTTTTTACCAATGTCAAAACTTTAAGGTAAATTTAACTGTAGATAAATTGAAACATGTTTATTTGCCAGACGTGGCATTGTAACAGTTATCTAGCTAAGCCTTTTTTAACTTTTTATTTTTGTTATTTTATTTTTTTTATTTTCACCTTTTTGTTTTTGATATCAAATTTATTTATTTTATTCTTTACGCTTACTTTTTTTATTTTTAATTTTTATAAACAATTAGATACTAACAACTTTTTGTTTAGATAATACTATCTGTTAGCAATTTTGACGGCGATTTTTTATTTGAATTTGAAAGAACCAGTGCAAAAACTCTCTTCAATTAAGTATTTCATGTTAATATGTTATGTGTTCACCAACATAACTTCATTATTTATTATCTTTTAGAACACTTTCCATACAAGTAGATAAAGCAGTTTGTGACACTTCGACTAATACGACTATTATGCTAACTCGAGTTTATTTTTGTTAATACCATATTATATATCCCTTTATAGAAATAAACAAACCTATAATAGAAAACCATTTGTTTTCCAGAAAAAGAACTAGTTGGACTAAGACAAATTATATATTCGTTATACCTTTGTTTTCTGTAGCCATACGAATTAGTTTCTGGTCAGAGATGGATTACTTATCACTTAATATCAAAAAGTGTAACTCTATCAGCTTCTACAGAAATCGCAGTAGGATTGACACTTCATATTGTGTTGTTTGCAGAAATTAAGGACCTGTTGGGTTTTGTTCTGAGATTTGGTCCTGGCTTATCTTATTCTTGCTTAAAGACTCTGTTTTGCTTCCTTGTCAAGTCTCACCTTTAATCTGCTTCGACAGTTTGGTCGAAGTGAAGAGAAATGAAACTCTCAAAGTTATAAGTAGGCTTAGGCTAATTATGCATTTAAAAATCTAAAAATATGCATGCACATATGCTCCGAAACAAGGGAAAATATGCACTTAAAAATGCATTTATTGTCGGATCAAAAAAAACAGAAATAAAGCAAAAGTATCGCAATTAAAATAATATACTTTTTACCAGTAATTATTACATTAATACAACTATTTAATAAAAGTATTTTTTTATATAAAATTTTAATATATAGCTAACTAAACAAATTAACTAAAGAGTAAACCTGTTTAAAATTTATTGTCTACGCTCTTCAACAAGTTGCGGTTACATCTTATAACTATATTATGTAACAAAATATCAAATTTAAATTTTCTTCTATTATCTCACAATAGTACCTTATACTCAAAAAATACTCGTTTAACATCACAAGATACAATTCGAATATATTCAAACAAATTCAAATCACTGTTTATTACAAATTGTTCATTATCTGGATTCAATGTCTCTTTAGTGTCCAAAACTGCACTAATATTTCTCAAATTTTTGTTACCAATATTTTTTTTGTAAAAACGTAGCAAATTTTTGAGAAATTACGTTATTTTTAGTGTTAGTTACAGTTTCACTCACTTTTTCTATCATTTCTACGCTTTTTGACAAAGAAAGTCCTTTAATCTCCATTTTTTTTATAGTATCAAACAAGCAAGAAAAATTGTTTTTAATGTAAATTAAATCCTCACGAACATGTTTTTTGCGCAAAACGTTTTGTGTGATTTTGAATTTTGAATTTATTAAAACATATTTCTTGCATTTGTTTTGCTGTCGAGTTCCAGATGACCTTTACCACAGTTTCCTTGTTTTCTTCAGAGTCTTTTCTTTTCATATTAAATGCCTGCAAACATGTCAGCTATTTTTTACAGAGGTATTTTTTCAACTATAACGCCATACGATTTTTCAGTCCAAAAATTGCCTCCAAACACTAGCCTTAGATCTTTTGGTATTGTGGGGCGTCAAATTCTCAACCTCACTTCCAATATTTTGTATATTTTCTAGGGGTCTATCATTCTGACTTTCATTATTCACAACGGACTAAACAATAATTGAAGAATATGTCGTTTGCCATCAAACTATACGAAAATCGAAATGAAAATCAAAAATAAATTCTGGTGTGAATTTTTTTCACCGAATCTTCCACGTGCATGAATTAATACCGAAAATTATTTCTTCGGTAACGAATTTTTTAAGAAAATTAGGGAAATAACTAGTGAAAACCGCATTGACTTATTTAAATTTTCAAATACGATGCGAGTATTCCGCATTAAATTGGTTGACTATATTTTTTATTGCCTCGAAATGTTCTACGTAATAAATGCAGCGTTTCCCCAAGTTCCCCATGTAGTTACAATTGGGGATGGGGGCAGGGGATGTTTCCTGCAGTTTCCCTTAATTTTTCTACCCGAGTCGGAGCTTTTAGGAATACTTTCTTCACCAAGGAAATCAGATCGCTCACTCGTGGATAAACAGTACGAACTTGTTCTGCAACTCGATGAAGTCCATGGACAAGACTCACTCATTGCTTTACATATGTGTGGAGCAGCATCTATAATTGCCGCTAACACTCCATCATATTTAAGACCATCCGGCCATAAAAGAGTGAGAGAGTTGTTAAAAAATCCAGCAACAGTTGAATGATTTACTTTGTCTAAGGTCTTCATTGTAAGTAAATATGATTTATCCCTTTCTGCTTCTACAGGCAACACACCAAAAACAAAATTAGCAACACAACTCTATTCCACATCAGTTGTTTCATCTAGTGACACCTATATACTTTTATCTTCTTCTTTTTCCCGCAATTCGGTAACTGTCTTATTGTACAAATCTGGAACATAGTTTTTCCTTAACGTGGATTCATGTGAAATTGATGTCTTTGTGTACTGCTCTAAAAATGACTTCAGGGCAGGATTACTTAATTTATTCAGTGAAATATCCGAACTAATAAATGCCTTGCACAAATCCCTATTGAACTTTGATCGTTTGGGTCCTGGTCCTGGTGAAAATGCTGTGGTGATTAAAACTTGTTTCTGAGCACACTTTTTACCTTTTTTTGATCTGATGTTTTGTAGTTCCTATGTGTTGTGTCACTTGGTATTTCTTGTCCGCAGTTTATCCCTACCGTGGAGGATCAAAAATGGAATGGCGATCAGAACAGACAGCAGGTCATAAACAACGTCTTGCCGAATTTTCATTATGATTATAGGGGAAAAGTTTTTGTTTCTAGACGACAATGCAAAACGCCACAGGGCTGCTACTGATTTCAATGATCTAGAAGAAAACGGCATACCTAACCTTAAATTGCCACCTCTACCGGCAGACTTGAATTGTATAGAACATGCGTGGGATATGGTGCAAAGGAAATTGGATAAACACGTGCAAGCAGTACAAACATTCGATGATTTAAGATGAGTTTTTCCGGAATTATGGAATACCGTTCCACAGCATATGATTAATAATTTTATTAACAGCGGGCTTACAAAAAGTTTTTGTTTTGAAGTTCTTTTTTTTTCACCCTTGCATAAAGTAAATTAATGTTTTGTTATTTTAAGTTTATGGTTTGGTATGTTCTTGGCTTAAGTAGATTGTTGAATGTAAGGATTAGCGTCATAAGTAGCGTTCAAATAAACAAAAATATACACTTGAATAATCCATTGTTAGGAACCAAAGTGGAGTTTGGGTTTTATCCTGCATTAAAGGGATATGGATGATATAGTCAATCTAAAAAAACTACAAGAAACTTGCTTCCACAGTTCTCGTCTCAAATAGTGGAGCTCTATATTTTTTTTTAGGTTTTTGCAACCCTCTATTTCACACTTTGTATAATTGACACATGCTCGTCCAAATACGGTTTTCACCCATCATTACAAAGTCGAAAGTCTGCCCTTTCTGGCGTTCTCTTACCTTACCCTTATATTAAATATTTTAAAAATGATGACAAGTTAAAAATGAGTTACGAATTTGAATATCAATAACTTTTAGAGAATAGTTTATTAGAATACACTTGAATATTTTTTATGGTATCGAACTGTTTTTTGGACGAACTATATTCCTGTTTTTTAGATTTAATAATTTATATGCGTTCTTGAACTTACTGTAAATATTCTTGTTTTTTTAATCTGCCTCATCGGAAATTAGTTTTAATCCTCCATACAGCTAAAGAACTGGCCGATAATTACAGTGAGAATTACAGCAACCAATAATTACCATAGCTGTAATACTCTATTACATGGCACCGGTCGTGTCATATGTATAAGCTCTCCTAAACCTGTAAAATCATTTGCAGAGTTGTTGTACTTATCTATGTTTTGCCCCATTATAGGATTAAAATTAAAATTGTCTAGTAGATCTGGCTATGATCAGATAGCCCTGGAAATGTTATTACGCTTTAGTCCTTTTATAGGTTCTTTCCTTACACATATTATAAACGTGTGCTTGGAGAACGAACACAAGAATTTTGCACCTTCTGATCTATTTGTTTTTCAATATTATTCAGAAATGATCCAGCAATGAATTTATTTCTAATATTAATTTGATTTCTGAAAAACAATCAGCGTTTCGGAAAAACCATAGTACTGCAGCTGCATTTTCGAGTGTTGAGGATGACAATGTTGGGGATTTTCATTCCTGGTTATCTATTTATTTATTTATTTATTTATTTTCAGAACAGGCCTTTGCACAGAAAGTTGTAGCTTTCCAATTACGCAAAGGCACAGTAAATTTACATGCACTAATTTTAGTTTTGCATGATCTACCTACGAGCTAAATTACCACTAACCAAAAAAGACTAAGTAGAAAGAAAAATAGAATATAAGAAAAAAAAATGAATTAAAAATGTAAATGTGTATGTGTATGAACAAAGAGTCATAATTTTAACATTATAAAAACTGACTATATGCTAATTTTTTTAGAGAAAGCAAGGATATCATAAATATGTCAATATTACAAAAATAGAGATTGTAAGATTTTAACATTTGTGATAGAGGGGAGTTCATAGCGTAATTTGTGTGAAATATTTTATTATAAAACAAATAAGTCGATCTAGAATTAAACTGTGGGACACTAAAACTAACATTTTCAACCATAAATTGACAGAGTATGGTATTACTTTAATTTTTATGCAAAAGAATTGCATAGGCAACCAAACGTCTTTCGCTTAATTTTTGCAAGTTGTAATGCCTCAGACCTGCACTATAATCTAGACACAGTAAGTCGCGATTAAATCTGAATTTTAAATGAAAAATAAATTTTTGTTGAATTCTTTCTATACGGGAGATATATTTGCCATATTGAGGGTTCCAAACAGTACATGCAAATTCCAAGTGACTACGGACAAATGAGTTATAGAGAGTTACTAAAGACGTTGGCTGCCTAAAGGCCCTAGTGATGCGCAATATGAAACCTAAACTCTTCCAAGCCCTTCTCACCATAGACTCGATATGTGCCTCAAACGTCAATTTGCTGTCAAGTGTGACCCCGAGATCTCTGATTGTAGTGACATGTTTAAGGTTAACTTCTTGAATAGTATATACATGCGCGATGTCAGAAGATAGACGAGAAAATCTAATAAAATTACATTTAGAAATATTGAGAAATAATATGGAGTTTATCAAAGACTTTAGAGAAATCGGTATAAACGGCGTCCACCCGCTGTCTATTGTCCATAGCCTCCAATAATTTTTGAATAAAAACACTGAGATTTGTTACGACCGAGCGGCCCCGGAAAAAACCATGCTGATTCTGTATGATTATTTGTTTAAGTTCAAAAAATAAAAAATCGGTGATTATAGCTTCAAGTATCTTGCCGGGCAATGACAGCATAGAGATTGGCCTGTAATTGCAGACATCGTTTTTATTTCCATTCTTAAATATGGGTGTAATCTGGCCCTTTTTCCATTCACTCGGAAAAACTCCTTCATTGATTGACTTTTGAAATAACAATAATAGAGGTGTAATAATTGAACTTTTACATTTAACAAAAAATATATGGGATTAGTTTGGTTTATAGTGTTGCTTAATTTTTCTAAAGCTTTTGACACTATCAATCATAGTTTGATGTGTGTCAAGCTAAAACATTATGGATTTTCAGATTTGGTTGTAAAATTCTTTCAATCATATCTTTCCGGTAGAGGGTCGTGGTAAACAACAACAGATCACCATTATTACAGCCTGTGAGTTCTGGAGTGCCTCAGGGATCAATTCTCGGTCCTCTTTTGTTTATAGTATACACTGCGGATATTTTGAATTGAGTTGTCCGAGACTGAGGTCCTTTCAAGAAAGCACACTCTCAAAAGTCCGTGGTTCTAATGTTTGGAGGCGAGAGAGCTGAAAGGATGGAATGTCTTTTGAATACTTTAGTCAATGGCAGTAAAGTACCATTTTAAAAATAGCAAATCGTTGGGAGTACCGCTGGATAATAAACTTAAATTCGTTGAACAGATCAATAAAACGCCGAAGAAAGCATACATGAATCTTGAACTTCTATATGCAAATAAAGATATCTTGTTCTTTAAATTAAAAAAAAAATGTTAATCGTGTCACTAGTTTTATCTCATTTCCTTTATTACAATTTTGTCATTGGACTTTTTCTGAATAGTGTTGAAAAATAACGAGTTCAGAAGGTACAGAACTCTTATGTTCGATTTATATCTAAAATTTGAAAGTTCGACCACATCTCCAATAACTTCGAACAATTTGTAGGAAAAAATATAAACACATGTTGACGTCCAATATGCCGGAACAAGATGGAGGCCTTGTGAAACGTTAAAAAAATTATTACTAATGAGTTCTAATAAAATATTTAAAAAATCAGCCAGCCATTAGATTAATTTCAAATTTTGTGCAGGTATATATATATATATATATATAAATATATATATATATATATATATATATATATATATATATATATATAGATATAGGGAGAGTACTAAAGTAGAACGAGTCAGTGCATCTAGATGCTAAACAAATCTAGACACTGTATAATATTCGAAACAACCTTGAGGAGTGTGACAATCGAGGAGCATCTCCTACCCACATCGAGACTAGAAAATTCGTGCCTAGACAGCAAAGTATCATTAGAAATTTCAATAGGTGGGTATACCTTATCAATTCTGTAAATTAGGTATTTTAAAAAACGCCTTTGCACAGACTCCAACCTATCAATATGTATCCGATAGAAAGGACTCCAGACAGCTGAGGCGTACTGTAGTTTGGACTTGACATATGCACTGTAAAGAGTCTTAAAAGTCTTGACATCGTTAAAATCTTGACTGATCCGAACAATAAATCCATACATA
Organism: Kuschelorhynchus macadamiae; assembly: GCA_030620095.1. Classification (NCBI taxonomy): domain Eukaryota; kingdom Metazoa; phylum Arthropoda; class Insecta; order Coleoptera; family Curculionidae; genus Kuschelorhynchus; species Kuschelorhynchus macadamiae. Next base: position 376,965 of record JAUTXW010002122.1, on the reverse strand, counting down.
CGGTTAGCCGACTCTATAACATTGTCAATGTGATTATTAAACGAAAGTGAGGGATCAAATGTAACTCCAAGGTTGGTAAACACATCATGTCTCTCGAGAGGTTGATTTTGAATATAGTATCTGTATATGATAGGATCTTGTTTTAGTATATAAGACAGTACTTTACATTTTGCGACGTTTAATTGCAAGTTATCTTTTAGACACCACTCTAGGATACGTGTAAGGTTCGCTGAAAGCCTTTCACAGTCAGCAAGATCCTCCCCAGCAGAATAAAATTGCAAATCGTCCGCATATAAGAGAAACTTTACATCTATAACATCGACAATATCATTACTGTACAGATTAAATAGCAAAAGGCCTAAGTTTGAACCTTGAGGGACACCTGATGTAGCTAAATATTCCACAGATTTAAATCCATTTAACTGTACATACTGTGTTCAATCAGTGAAGTACGACTGAAACAACATAGATATGCCAAAGGCCAAAATTTTTTGTAGTAAAATACCGTGATCTATTCGGTCAAATGCTTTTGTGAGGTCTGTATATATGACATCTGTTTGGGTTTTGTTGTCAATGTCCTCGGCGATATCCTGAGTGATCACACAGGGATTGGATACTGTCGAGCGGCCCTTTAAAAAACCATGCTGTCTCAGCGTTATAGAATTGTTAACATAACTGTATATTCTTTGTTCTAGCAGTACTTCAAAGACCTTACAGAAATTGCAGATGATTGAGATCTTAAGGATACTTAATACATCAGACTCGTCAAAAGTGGCGATATTAAGGAGGGACGACTGGCATTTTTCCATATCATAAGTATTTCCGCTTGATCCGACGTATGATCCACCAAAATAATCTGCGAAGCTATTAAGTATATCAGAGGGATTATTCAACTTAGTATCGCAATATGTCATAACATTGGAGACTTTAGAAGATGAACGTTTACTATTAACATACGCCCAAAATTTGCTGGAACTGACTGATACTTGTGATTCAAAATTTTTAACGTACTGTTTGTAGGCTTTAGGGGTAGCAGCTTTAACTTCAGCTCTCAAGCGTTTAAAATTTTCAAACGCTTGTACGTCATTACTTTTTTAATAAAGGTGCCACTGTTTTGACTTCTCGCGAATTTGTCGAACAATATCACTGCTGAACCATGGTGGATATTTATTATTTTTACGCATTTTGGCACACATTGGTCGAATATATTATACAATTTGTCATAAAAATTCGCACAGGCGTCTTCAGGATTAGTAAACGACTCCAGCAATGACCAATCAACGCCAGACATTAGATCGTACAAGGAAAGAAAATCAGCCTTTGGAAAGTTATAACAATTTACAAACGAACACTCAAGGATGTTTTTATTAACTTAATTATATGATTAAGTAAAAAATGACAAAGTCAAGTCACATTCCTAAAAAACATCTTTTAATGTCCTTTACACTGCATTGAAAGATATCTACATTTTGACTAACATTATTATATTCATTGCACATAGTAATAGTAGTTTTTTAAGATGTTTGTGCGGGGAGTACTAAGGTAGAACGAGTCAGTGCATCTGGATGATAAACGCGGTACATTAAAATTTAATCTGTGCAACAAATCTGGATACTGTATATCATTCGAAATAACCTTGAGGAAACAATCGAGGAGCATCTCCTACCCACATCCAGACTAGAAAATTCGTGCCTAGACAGCAAAGTATCATTAGAAATTCCAATAGGTGGGTATACCTTATCAATTCTGTAAGTTAGGTGTTTTAAAAAACGTCTCTGCACAGATCCCAACCTATCAATATGTATCCGATAGAAAGGACTCCAGACAGCTGAGGCATACTGTAGTTTGGACTTGATATACGCACTGTAAAGAGTCTTAAAAGTCTTGACATCGTTAAAATCTTGACTGATCCGAACAATAAATCCATACATACGGTTAGCCGCCTCTATAACATTGTCAATGTGATTATTAAACGAAAGTGAGGGATCAAATGTGACTCCAAGGTCGTTAAACATATCAGGTCTCTCGAGAGGTTGATTTTAAATATAGTATCTGTATATGATAGGACCCTTTTTTAGTGTATAAGACAGTACTTTACATTTTGCGACGTTTAATTGCAAGTTGTTCTTTAGACACCACTCTACGATGCGTGCAAGGTTCGCTGAAAGCCTCTCACAGTCAGCAAGATCCTCCACAGCAGAATAAAATTGTAAATCGTCCGCATATAAGAGAAACTTTACATCTATGACATCGACAATATCAATAATGTACAGATTAAATAGCAAAGGGCCTAAGTTTGAACCTTGAGGGACCCTTGATGTAGCTAAATATTCCACAGGTTTAAGTCCATTTAACTGTACATACTATGTTCAATCAGTCTGCTGTCTCAGCGTTATAGAATTGTTAACATGACTGTATATTCTTTGTTCCAGCAGTACTTCAAAGACCTTAAAGAAATTGCAGATAATTAAGATAGGTCTATAACATTTTATATCGGATCGATTTCTGCTTTTAAAAATAGGACATACCTTTGATGATTTCCATATTAATGGAAATGTCATTTTCAGTTTAATTTTCTTCCATCCGACGTATGATCCACCAAAATAATCTGCGAAGCTATTGAGTATATCAAAGGGATTATTCAACTCAGTATCGCAAAATGTCATAACATTGGAGACGTTAGAAGATGAACGTTTACTATTAACATACGCCAAAAATTTGTTGGAACTGACTGATATTTGTGATTCAAAATTTCTAACGTACTGTTTATAGGCTTTGGTGGTAGCAGCTTTAACTTCAGCTCTCAAGCGTTTAAAATTGTCAAACGCTTGTACGTCATTACTTCTTTTATAAAGGTGCCACTGTTTTGACTTCTCGCGAATTTCTCGAACAATATCACTGCTGAACCAGGGTGGATATTTATTATTTTTACGCAAAGAGTACTTTGGCACACATTGGTCGAATATATTATACAATTTGTCATAAAAATTCGCACAGGAGTCTTCATGATTAGTAAACGACTCCAGCAATGACCAATCAATGCCAGACATTAGAGCGTACATGGAAAGAAAATCAGCCTTTGGAAAGTTATAACAATTTACAAACGAAGACTCAAGGATGTTTTTATTACCCGGTTTTTTATTTAGTTTAAGAGGGCTGGGTGGTAATTATCCTCAGTCATAAGGGTTCCAACGACAATTCTGCAAGACATGGCTGATTGGTAAAAACTAAACCAAGTAGTCTATTATGCTGATTAAAAACAAAATTATTCTGAGTTATTTTTGCTGTCTGAATGTTACAAGCATATTCAGAGACATTAAAGTCTCGCTTTAAGAAAACCCCGAAACTCCTCAAAAGGCGTGCTAGGAGGAATATAAAGGTTTATTAAATATATACATGATATATGGAGCATAATTTTAACTACAATAAAGTCAGTGTATTTGAGTTGTGAAAAAGCATAAGAACCTAAATTAGTTGAGTTAAATTTTTGATGAACACCAATCAACACACCCCGCCTCTAGTGACATCCCTCAACAGGTAATTCCTATCCGCCCTGTAAACATTAAACGTAGAAATAAACAGTTCACAGTTAAGCCATGGTTCCGTAAGAGCAATAATTTCAAGACTGCTTTGTGCTACGGAATTAAAAAAGTCAGTTGTTTTTGAGCTGACACCTCGTGTGTTTTGGTACAGAATTGATTTGATAAGGAATCCCCAAATTCCGAGTTTCGTTTACCGGGGACGCAGAAATAGTATTCTATAGTTGCTACTTTACAGTATTAGGTTTAAGTTTAATTTTTCCATTTTACTTACTGTCAAAGTTTTTTTACTGTAATTTTGACATAGCGTGACATTTTTGATTAAACCTGTTTTTTATCTTCTAAATAGGAGTTTTTTTGTGTACCTACGAAGAACTGTTAAATTATTTTTTTAAGGTTTTATTTTATTCCATTTTTAGTTACTAATTTTTTTTGTAATGACAATTTCGATACTTGCTATGGCAGTCCAATGAAAATAAATTATTTATATTTGTATTTGTATTTCTACTTGTAATATAAGGTAATAGGTCACCTTAAGTGAAACACCCCGTAAATAATGTATGAAAGCTGGCACCACAGAACAGTCCACATAATACCGTTAGCGACATTTGAATGACAAATGCTGCGAGGGCCCGCCACTGATGAGTAATGCCAGCCGAAGTTTCGAAATTTCAATAACCGTAAGGTCACGGCTTGCGGAAAATTAATTATGGTAATACACAGACTGCCAAGTTAGATTAAATCAAGCAAATGTACTTCGGTGATCTATTGCCGCTGTTCGGGACACAATTCGCCCAAGCGGACCGATGCCACCATTAATATCCAACAGTTGCAGATTAATATTAATACTGACAGCGGCTCAATGCTCTTGCGAAATCTAGTCTTAGATGTAGATTCTTGGATGACACGTCTCAAATTCCAGACTGTACGAGGAGCTTGTGAACAAATTTGCATCGATTCCCTGACATGTATTTAACTTAACGTAATAAAATTTTTAGGCCAGTAACACATGGGTGTAATTTAATTGATGGCTGAAAATGCAGTATATGGTTTTTTAGCTTATTTAAGAAAGAAAGGTTCATATGAACATACGTCCTAAACTTCTCAACTTTTGAGCTACAGATTGTTAAAGTTAAAAAAAAAATCGTTTTCTTATCATAACTTTAATACTGTTCTTAGAATTTTCATAAAATTTGGCACGCACCTACTAAACTCCAATTTCCAAAGGCATTTTTTGATGTAGAAGATTTTTTAATATGTCCACCAGTGGCGTCCGTACGGGATATAGACTGAAGATTTTTCTAAAAAAATATAGTACGGCACTGCTTTTTCCGGAAAAGAAAATTATTTTTGAAATCCTGATTTATTTTGCAACAAATTTAAATTCTTGACATTTTTTCGTCCGAGGAACTGTTTTGGCGTAAAAGAATAAAAACAATTTTTATGCATGGCAAAATCTCTAATATCTAATGGTAATGAAAAATTCGTTTTCGCCTCAATACTCAAAATAATACTTACTAATATATTTTTTGTATTAAACTTGAATTGTAGTAGTGGCTATTTTAACCGATTGACTTTAATTTAATAAAAATTGGACAAAAACTCATGAAATATTACAAGTTTTGACAACTTCTACGCATAAAATAAACTAATATTTAATTTAATTGTCACAACAATTGTTGAAAATATCCTCCTTCTGCTAGAATACAGGTTTCAATTCTATTTCTCATGGCTTCGCGAACTCTTTCAAAAATTCCAGGAGTAATTCTTATTGTTTTTTGCCTTAGTTCTTCTACAGTTTGAACCGGTATAATATAAACTAAAATCTTGAGGTGCCCCCACAAAAAATAGTCTAAACTATTTAAATCAGGGGACCTGGGAGGCCAAGACTGAGTTCCTCCACGTCCTATCCAGCGATTGATAAACGCCTCATTTAGAAATTCCATACCATGAATGCTAAAATGTGCAGGAGCACCATCATGCATGTACCATATTTCTTCTCTTAATAAAAGAGGTACATCCCCGAGCAAAATTGGCAAATCGTTTTCAAGAAAGTGGCGGTAGGACAGTCCATCCAGTCGGCCTGGAAGAAAGAACGGTCCTATGAGGAAATCTACAACTATTCTAGCCCACACATTCACGGAAAACTGCTCCTGATGGGCCTCAGTAATTGCGTGTGGGTTTTCTTCTACCTATACATGATTATCATGGAAATTTCGAATGGAACTACGGGAAAAATTAGCTTCATCAGTAAAGAGTATTTTGCTATCAAATAAAGGATTTTCAGCAAGTTTTTCTAAAAACAATCAGCAGAAATTTAAACGCAATGAAAAATCACGCGGTAGTACTGCTTGAACCCTTTGAATATGATATGGGTATAGTAAATTGTCAACAAGTATTTTTCAAATAAGAAAATGGGAAACATTTAGCATTACTGCAATTTTTCTAGTACTTCTTTCTGGATGTTCCTCAATTGTGTTCGAAACAGCTTCCTCTAATTCTGGTGTTCTCACCGTGCGATGTGCCCCTTTGAAACTATTGCCAATGCTAAGGCTCCCAGTTTCATGTAGTCTTCTGTGTATTCTTGAAAACATTCTGGCATCGAGAATGATACGATTTGGATACCGCTCTTCATATATCCGCCTAGCCATAAACACATTCCCGTCAGCAAGCCCGTAGGTGAAATGCATATCTGTTAACTCGGAATTTGTATATCTTAAAATACTTTACTTATTTTCTTTTTATTATTGATTAAAGAAATTTTTGACAATGTAAAAAACTGCAACTTTTATGAATACTAAGACCGCAGCGTAATTGATCAGATGTCATTATTTTAGAAACAAAATAGGGCACCAGCCTACTAGTTTAAAATAATTTCGTTATACCACAAATGCATGAAAACAATTTTTATTTTTTTAAACGAAAACAGTGTGTCGAATGAAAAAAACTTAAGAACTTAAATTTGTCGCAAAATAAATAAGGATCTCAAAAATGATTTTTAATTCCGGAAAAAGCAGTGGCGTACCATACTTTAAAAAAAAATTCCAGTCTATATTCCGTATGGACGCCACTGGCAAAATTATCAAAAAATCTTCTACATCAAAAAATGCCTATTGGTGCTTAGTAGATGCGTCCCAAATTTTTTGAAAAAACTAAGAACAGTATTAAAGTTATGATAAGAAAACGAATTTTTTATTTAAAACTTTAACAGCCTGTAGCTTAAAAGTTGAGAGGTTTGGACGTATGTTCATATGAACTTTTCTTTCTTAAATAAGTTTTCTTATTTTTTAAAAGGTAAAACATATCAGATTCTGCATTTTCAGCCATCAATTAAATTACACCCCGTATACATGTACGCAGTGATAAATTTAAATTTTAAAGTTTTCTTATTTTTTTAAAAGGTAAAACATTTATGCTTTTTAAGAAGACATCATGACCTATATTTCGTACTTATAAAAATATAAGCAATATTAAAATATCGGCAAATTCGCCTATATCTAGAACGTCCCGCCTACACTACAGACGCAATTTATACAGGATGTCCCTGAAACAAAAAAAGTTTCTATATATGAATTAATTGTAATGTCAAAATTAAAATATTTATTTTTATTAATTTTATCATCCAAATTTCTATTAATTTTGGGTTCTATCATCTCATTTTCAAATTTGGGAATTAACTGATAAGCATTTTGTGAATGGGTTCTCTAATGGTGACGGCTGCTCTGCTGGAGTATAGGAGACGTTTTCCCCATAGAAGAACACCAGGTCGTCTAATTTTTGAGACAGTTCATAGAAACATGTCTGAAAATGGGAACGTTCGAAAAGCGCGAGGTTAGGGACGTCCTCAAGGATATAACTCAGACGAATAGTTAAATCTAATCGATAATGAGCCGCAAGTTAGTTTGAGGACGATCTCCAGAAGTCCTCGTTCAATACTAAGTACTGAGATTGTACTTTTTTTTATGAAATTTTATATTTTTCATGGAGTGGAATGTGGGATGTTTTATACCCAGCTTACGGAGATATAGTAGTACCAAATATAATGATCCCAGCTAGCACTGAAGTAGCTACAACTATTTCCACTATTACCCTTTAAGATTTTTTACACGGTTTTAAGTATTATGTATGTATATGTTACTGCGAATAATACTTTATAGTAATTTTCCGTGTAAAGCAATTATATAATAACTGCTGCCAAGCAACTATTTAAGGAATTAACTCTAAGGTCGTCATTTCCTTTCCGTGGCATAATAGTAGTTATTCGATGTTTCTAATCTGTTTACTAAATTACAACTTTTAAGTATCAGTACCTTCTTGAACCTTACAGGGACTACCCCATTACGTTCGAATGTACTCCTATAACGTATTCTATAAAGTTACTTAAAACTGGCTATTACCAGTCATTATCCTTCTGTTGAAACTTAGAAGTAAGAGTTACATGAGTTATTTACTACAAGTAAACTATTACCTCTTATACTTGAGGTTCCGGAGATAGAGGGTACTTTTACGAAATTCGGTCGGTGATTTTATAAGGACAGTGGTAACAATAGAGTAACCAATTTTTGATTGGTTCGACCATGTTGCTGCTTAAATCGTTTTGTTTACTTTTCGCCTACGTGGGTTTCCCACGTAGGCAAATGAGGTTTGTTGTTTTAGTGTCTCATTTTATTAGTTTTTGTGATTATTAAAATGAATATTGATTCAAACAAGAAGTTCTCAGCTATTGGCCATATCGAGAAATGTATTTAAGCCTAGTTCAAAATGTCTAAAGTCTAAGTTTACTCCAGCTTTACCAAGAAAAGTTATTACATATTGCACATTATTATTTTTTGGCTTTATTTTGCTCCAAAAGACAATATTTTTGAATGTCTTAGTCGGGGGCGTGCAGTCCATGGAAGCAAGGGAAGCAGTGCTCCTCCAAAAAAAATTACAAAACATCTTCTAAAATGAAATTTTTGAAATAGGAAACCATTAATTTAGTTTACATTAAAAATGCTAAAATATTATCTTAATTATCAAGCCCATAATAAATGCGGCCTTGACTCTGACCCAGCCACAATAGAATATCGAATAGAACCTGTGCGGGCCGCTAGCTTCTCTGCAGCCAAATTCTGTATGCTTCATTTCCTGTGAATCGAGCCAGAGGTTATTGAACTTTCCACCGGCTGTTTGCAATGTTTGCGTTTTAGTCGCGTGCTATAAGCAGTGGCGGAAGCTATCGTTGGAGTAGGTTCTTTGTTTGAACGGCTATCCGTGTGTTGTGTGATACATACGTCGCGTCGTGCATGGTGCGATATGAAAGACAATAATGCGGACGTGGATATGCAAATACCGTCAACTTCGGCTGTCGGAAATAACGTTAAGAATGTTGGAGAATTTAGTAAGAAGAGTGTGTGTGAATGTGTGGTGTGTGTCTTAACAATAAAGGGATTTTCAATGTTAAATTTCGCTGATGAGCTTCAAATAATTTCCAAAGGAAGGGCAAAACAGCCTATGAAAAATTTAACCACAAAAATGAAAAACTGTATTAGATATTTTTATTCGGAAAAACAATACGAACAATTTAAATGGCTAACAAGGTGTGAAAATATAAGTAAATTATTTTGTTGGCCATGTTTACTTTTTGAAAATGAAAAATGTCTCTGGAATAAAACTAGTTTTTCCAATTTAAACAATTTCCTTAAAGCTGAAAAAAGACATATTATGTCCAAAGCGCATTTACAGGCCGTCATAAAACAAAAAGTCTTCGGCAAAACCACAATTGAACACACTATTAATAAACAGTTGAAAGTTAGTCACCGCCAACACAATGAACTAGTCGATAAAAATAGGCAGATATTAAGAAGACTTATCGATGTTGTTTGTTTTCTCGGAGAGCACGAATTGGGATTTAGAGGTCATGACGAAACAAGGGTTTCTTTAAATAGAGCAAATTTTTCATGATTTACTTAGTTTAATGGCTAAATATAATGATTGCTTAAAAATCATTTAGAGCAGTCTAGCGTTTTTCGCGGAACGTCGAATCGAATCCAGAATGATTTAATTTCCGCTGTTATAATATAATAGAAAATAATGGAACGTTGGACTTAGAAGCAATAAATAGTTCGAGGGGGTTTTTAGACTGTTTGAGACGAGATTTTAATTTTAATTATTTGTTGAACATATTTTCAGAAATATTTCCATTCTCGGACAATGTTTTTAATAAATTACAAACTAAAACAAATGATATTGCTCTTTGCCTAAAAAAAGTGGATCATTTTAACTCCATGTTAAGCCAAAAAAGAGATGACTTTGACCTATTTTAGAAGAAAACGATGACGTCAAATGTAGAGCCACAAGCCAAGAGCATACAGATGCCTCTTTTATGAAATAATCAATCAAATTCAGCAACAAATAAACTATAGATTTAACGGTTAAATGATTTTATATTCCTTGAGCTCTGCAATTTTGATGCATTTAAAGAAAAAACTTTTCCAAAAGATGCGTATAAATCTCTTCTTCTTCATTATGGCCAGTTCTTCGACCGAGTGTCACTGCGATCTGAACTAAAAATGATTTACGAAACTGATGACGTTAGCGCAAAAAATAACGCTAAGGAAGTAATGCAATTTTTAAAAGACAAGGAGCTGGAAGATGCCTATACCGAAGTGTCGAAATTGTGTGAATTAGTGTTGACAATACCTGCCGCAAGTTCATCAGTTGAACGCAATTTTTCAACACTTAAACGTATAAAAAATTTTGTGAGAAATTCAACGGGGCAGGAGAGACTTTCGCATACATCGCTGTTGTCCATTGAAAATAAACTTCTCCAAAATATGTCGGAGCATCGACGTTTTTATGATCGAAGATTCGAATTACATTACAAATAGGTAAGTTTCTTAAAATTGCTTCCATTAAATCAGAAGTCCAATAGAACGCTATTGTTTATTTTCATCTCCCTATAAATATTTAGCTATGACGTTTGTTTTTACGTTACAAAAAGAATCACTCTTTATAGTAAGATGTTTAATGATAATTTCTATTTGAAGCAAAGGCCAAAATTACATTTTTGAAATTTAAATTGGCCAATATATTTGACCAAAATGTATTGAAATTAACGAATTTTAAAGGAGCGTATTTTTTTACGACTATCGTCAGCATGTTCATCAGAGAAATTGCCTGAGTTTTAATTTTAGGTCTTTAGCATAGCCAGAAAACTAAGCGAAACGCATGTATCCTACCTCAAATACCAATAACGTATTCTATACGCTCTACACCATAACTGTTTTGCTTGTATTAAAACGAACCATACATATTTTTAAAACGGATTAAATAAAGACAAAAACAAAGAAGTAACGAATAGTGTAATAGTCATAGTCACAGTTACATGTTATTCACAAAATAGTTACCCTAAAATTGTTCCCCATTTTGGTAAAGACTACGTAGTCTCAGCTTAAACAGAACGTGGCTACACCAAGTTCCGGTTATTTCAATGAAAATACTTGTGATAACAATAACGTATTCATGACTAAAAGTCTATCTACTGAACTAAATTGGGTCTCACACTACACTTTTTCTAATAAAAGGAAAAATCATAACAAGTTCCGGGTAAAGGAAATTTTTCGATTTTTTATACTTGTATATACATTTTTTGGCTTATTTTCCACCGATTGTAATTGGTAATTGGAAAAAATTAGGAACTGCTGAGGTAGCCCAACCGATGACTTCTCTAATCTGGTTTTCAATTAGCCCTAATCCGATAAATAAATAAATAAATAAATAAATGCTTTATTGTCAAAAAAATTTTACAATTTTGTGGACAAAGCTGTTGTAAAAAAAAATAGTTTACAAACATCAAAATTAGCAAACAAAACAAAACAAAAACACATCATAAATATTATAGAAAAATAATATTTAAATCAAGAATTTAGAATATTAATATAATAGAATCCTAAAAGAAGTACATTAGAAATGTACTTTGTCAGTCGTACTATGTTATAAACATTTTCATAAATATAATGTAAAAAAAATAAAAAAGCAAAGTAAAAAATAAAAAATAAAAAAGTACAAAACAATTAAAAAAATACATATACAAAATTCGGTAAAAATGGTTGGTAATGGCAACTATCACACTAGGGGTTCATAAGGATAAATTTATGTGTTGTAAAACTCGTTCACGGTGTAGAAGGCGCTTTCCAGTAAGAATGATTTCAAAGCCTTGCGAAACGAAGTCAGAGATATTATGGATTTGATGTTAAATGGCAGGTGATTATGCATTTTTTTTGCATTGTAGATTACTGATCTTTTAATTAACTCTGAGTGTGGGGTTGGAAGATAGAGATCGTGCTCAGTGTTTCTGAGAGGGTAGTTGTGAGAAGGTCTCTCTAATAGAACAGGTGCATGCTTACGAATTAAGCAAACCGATTCCAAAATGAATAAGCAAGGAAGGGTTAGTATTTTATATCTTTTAAAGAAATCTCGGCAGTGAGTTCTACTGTTAAGTCTCAGTAGGTAACGAACAGCTCTTTTTTGTAGTATAAAAATTCGATCAAATTGAGTCGCACAACATGTACCCCAGAATGGAATAGCATATCTGAGGTGCGACAGACGAAACAGATCTTAACGCAAAGCAAGCAGAACCCAACTTCCTTGATAAAGCGTCGATATGTGGATCCCATTTTAAAGAATCATCTACAAGAAGCCCTAGAAATTTTACAGAGTTTACGACATCAATAGTGGTGCCATTAAGGTCAAAAGGTTGCAGCGTGTTTTTATAAGACAAGACTTTCGTTTTAGAGATGTTCAAACATAGGAGATTAGAATCGCACCAGGATTTAATGGTGATTAGGTCATTAGATACAATCCTATGTAGGTCCGTGACATCTGGGTGGCTCCACGTAAAGCTGGTATCGTCCGCAAAGAGACATATTTTTCCACTAATGTTTAAATTAGCCATGTCGTTTATGAACAGAAGAAACAAGATAGGGCCTAGTACCGAGCCTTGAGGCACTCCATATTCCATTGGCCTACAAGAAGACATCCTGTTGTCAACTTTCACAACTTGATTTTTGTTGCTAAGATATGACTTAAACCAATCGAGAGGAGCCCCTCTAAATCCATAGTACTGCAGCTTGTTAGTTAATATATTATGATTCACACAATCGAAAGCTTTGGAAAAATCACAGAAAATTGTTGCCGTAGCGTGATGGTTGTTTAGGCTGGAGTAAACTCTATTAAGAAGGGAAAACATGGCATCGCTTGTGCATTTGTTACTTAAAAATCCAAATTGATGTTTTGTAAGTATTTCATATCTAGACAGAAGTGATAAAAGCCTTTTTTTAACCAGTTTTTCGATGATCTTAGATAGCGTAGGGAGAAGTGCAATTGGGCGATAGTTCGAAGCTTCTTCTGAAACACCTCCTTTGTGAAGAGGTATGATTATTGCAGTTTTAAGGCAGCTTGGAAAAGTACCATTTTGGAAAGACATATTTATCAAAGCAGTCAGATGCTCTAGAGTGCACTCCGGCAGACTTGAATACATTTTTAAAGTAAGCCCATCAATTCCCGAGGAAGATTTATTTTTGATATCATTAATTGTACTGCGAAGTTCTGATAAAACTACTGGTGAAAAAAAGAAACTGTGCAGGTTTACCCTATGATTAGAGAGATATGAAATTGGGTCATTAGATTGAGATACGGATTTAGTCAAATCTTTGGCTACATTTACAAAATAATTGTTTAGGTCCTCAGGAGAGGTAAGGATAGTGTTGGATAAAGGAGTTTTGTTTCTTAAATCATTTACGATAGACCAGGTTTCTTTAGCTACATTTTTGGCGTTAGAAAGTCTATTATTGTAATAAATATCTTTGGCGGCTTTAATAGTCTTATGATAAATTTTTCTGTATGATTTTACATAATTATGAAAAAAGACACTGAAAATTTCTTTAAATGAGATAGTGACCGCATGTTCTTAGAAGATATACGTAAACCTTTAGTGGACCAGGGTTTACTTCTTTTATTTTTGATAGGCCTAAGAGGAAAAGATTCAGAAGCTATATTAGTTAGAGTTTTTATAAAACGAGAAAATTCAGTGTCGACATCATAAGTGTGAGAGTCCCAGTCAGTTATTTGACATAGGTGTTTGAAATTAATGAAATTTCTAACCGAAAAAATACGGCCTACTTGTCTAGAGGAATTTTTGGCTTTGGATGTAATTGAAAATTTTGTGAAAATTGCTTCATGATCGGAGAAACCTGGACTTAAGACATTACATTCGACGGAGCTAGGATCGAAAGAAGACACAACGTAATCTATAGTACTGGCACTTGTCTTAGTAATTCTGGTTGGTGAGTTGACGTGCATGGCAATTCCTAATGACTCAAAGATGGACTGAAGACATTCCTGAGCAGCACACACACTGGAAAAGTCAATATTGAAATCGCCACATAAGATTAATTTGCTTTTTACAGGAAGGGACTCGAGCAAACTTAGAAGGTTATGGCAGAATAATTGCACATCAGCATCAGGTGTTCTATAAATACAAATAATATAAAGGTCATAAGTATTGTGATAAACGATAGAAAATTCAAATACTTTTTCAGATAATAAATGATTATACTTTGATATTTCGGAAAAATCGTTGTTTAAAGACATTATCATGGTGCCTCCATGAGTTAAATTAGTTCGACGTAAACTCTTTATGAAAGCGTTTATAATTTTAGATTATATCCAATAAATTAAATCAATACAGGAAACGAATGCAACTTTAATCATGCAACCCATTTATGTTTACCGTTTACATTATTTAGTAATATCGGTTTCAAAAGCATAAATGAAATCGCTAAATGCCATTGTGGTTACCACAACATTGAGTTGACCACACAAAGAGAATATTGCCATTTGTTACTACAAATTTAAATTAGATTTTATTTATTTTCATGTTAAAATAAACTAATTTAAATAAATAAAGGACTATTTCCAAATATTTTCTTTTGTATATAAAATATGTTTTCATTTCAAAATTTTCTGAGGGTCTTCTTTTTCTTCACTTTTCCTTGACTTGTCAAACAAGACTTGTTGCCTAGGCTTCCAGGGCCATTCTGGCAAGGTACGTTTGGTTTTACTATTAGATTAGGTTTTCGGGTTTACTCACTATCTGGGTTGGAGGTTATTGGTTGTATGTAATGTAATATTTATTCATGACTCTCTCATATCGGAGGCCTCCCCTGTGGAGATTATTGACAGTCTCTCAGTTGAGTCAGTTATTGAGTGTTGCTGTCTGAAACTAAAACATCTTTGCTTGATTGATATCTACCGACCACCATCGGGACACTTGCAGCTTTTTATTGATGTACTAAATCAAATTTTATTCACATTATTATGGAACGCCGTTTTACTTTTTAGTCTGCTATATGCCCGGTATTAATTTAAATTGAATGGGACTTCATTATGGCAATTTATTTTATAATATTATAATAAAAATGTAATTTTAACTGAATCCTTGGAACATCTAGTGCTAAAGCCTTCATATAGATTTTTAACAATCAATTAATTTGATTTAGCTATTAAAATGTATGTCAGGATATTTGGATGGGTCTTTACAAAATTAATTCAATTTTCATTATATTATTATAATTAAAATGCATTTTTTTTATTATAATATAATTTTATTACTTACAAATTTGTTGATATCAATATTTATCCAATATTTAACGAGTACCTTTGTAGTATTTTGTGGGAAACAATATAGCCGATTATCAATTTTTATGAATGGTATTTTCATTTACAGCAATTTCTAAGATTATCTATTTTCATTGAAACCAATTTCCATTGATATCAATTTCGATTGAATACAAGCACCTCGAATGCATTTTTATTATCGGAAGTTTCGCCATCTATAGCCTCCCAAAAGAAATATAATGTGTTTGCGTGAGTGTGTTCGATAACTCCAATTAATTGCGAATGTGTCGACATAAGTCTTCGCGCTCAAAAAGGTTTGTAAAATTCTGGAGCTTCTCTGGTCTGGTATTCTGTGTTCTGAAGTATGAGCCGACTTCTTTGGTTTGCGTATTGCGCTAAGATTGGATTGCATTCTAATAATCTTGCTTGCTGATTTTCTAATATCATTTGTGCAATAAACGACGATGATACGGACCGAATTTAAACTCGTCTTTCTCGCGCAAGTACGTCACATCTATGTACAGCGTTTGGGAGTCAAATAGGCCGTAATGCATTATCATTTGAAAACATTTGTAGAATTTACGCTTCAATAAAATGTTTTTAAAATTATTAAACTAATTAGTTTGAATCTAAAGATTTTATTTTCAATACAGTTTATTACGTCCTATCTGTGCAGTTGCAGGCAGTAGAAATCGAGATTGAAATTATAATCGATAAACAAAAGTGACAGATATAAGATATTTCAAATTTCCAAAATAATACATTTTCAAAAATGTGGATTGGTGCTTACCGTCAAGCTGTTAAGATAAATTTAAAAAATGGTAATTTAGGATATATTTACTATAATAATAGAACAATATGGTTTTAGCTACTTGTATAGGGCACTTTTGAAACTGGTTCGTATTTTTCAATTGCAAGTAAAAACTAAAAATGTCAATAGACGGCACTAGTGCAGCAACTCAAGTAACAAATGTTATAAAATATGAATGGAAGTTTCCCCTGCAATTATTTTACTTGCAGCATTCTTAACATTTATTTTAAATTAATTAATTATTTTAATCAAAATAAATATCACGAATCCTCACGATGAGCACTTTAGATAATCTGATATTTGTAAACCTCAATTTTATTTTCTTGCTGAATGCTGAAGAGACCGGCGTGGGCATACCGTTGTAAGTGTATCGTGGTGTTAATCATAATTTTATAAACAATGAGTATTAAAAGGCGACTCGCATGTTGCGTTATAGAGGCTGCTTTTCTAGAAGCAACAAGGCCGAATTAACTACTTACGATGGTTGGGGCTCATCTGGGCGAGGCAAAGTTTTGCGATGACAAAAAACGGTCAATAGGTTTTACGTATTTGGGGGCCCTTCGGCAGCAACTCAAAATTTACATGATGACAAAAAAAAGAAAAGATCTTCAGTTTTGTATTTCGCGCGCTGATGTCTCTCGGGGCCCCCACCACATATTTGAGCCTTACGCGTTGTGGCCTTTTCAATCATTAAATCCCCGCAAAAACAAGACGCGCAAGCTCTGTGCTGGGGCCACTGCCGACGCGACGGCGGGGGCCTGAGTCAGTGGCGGGCCGTTAGTATATGAAGTGGGAGGGCGAAGGCAAAAAATAGTATTCGCATGACGTGCGACGTCGATGGTTCGGCAAACTACTTTCAACACTTCGAGATTTTAGTTTTAAATAAATTTGTACAAGCTATATTGTCACAGATTACAAAACAATCTGTGAAGTAACACTTATTTTCTCGGTTAGTGATAGTGTCTGATTCTGATGTTAATGAAAGGTTTATAATTTGAATCGGCCATTGAATTCGGATTTATTTTTTAATTTATCAAATAAATATATATATATATATATATATATATATATATATATATATATATATATATACAACCATTATTGTTAAGCCCCCGTTTATACAATGATATAACAATTTCAATCAAACAACACAACCTTTATTTTATTGGTAGGTGTAAAATAAAGCAATGAACGTTCTTCCAGCAAAAGCTGAATCTGATTTTTTATCCAGAAAGCTATTTTTATGTTTTGAAATCTGAAATGCGTGTTTAAACGTTCTATCTGTAGCACCTCCACTTTGAGTTTTTATCTATTTTGTTTTATGATATATCTTACTGTAACAGTGTTTCCGTATCTTCTTTTAGTTCCGAATTTCTGCTATGAACTTTTGTTTTTTAAATGGGACGCCCTATATTTGTTTGTTATTTTGATTTACTATGATATTGTAACTTCAACCATGACGTGTCAAACCAGAACCTTCGTATATCAGGGTGACTAGAAATTGCTTAGGCTTAAATGCATATTATGCCTTTATTTGCCGATTTTTTAAAATACTGCATATTGTTGTGGGGGGTATCATTATATATTACTCGCAAAGGCTAACCCGAAGAGCGACATTAAAAAAAGATTTTTTAGAAAAAATCGTTTAATATTTAAATGGGCGTAAAAGATGTTTAGTGAATAGACAGATAATTTTATTTTTCTCAGGGTTCTTGGAGGTAAGTTAATAGTTTTTGCCAAATCACAGCACTCTAGATTGAGAAATAAAAATTAGTTAAAAAATAGCATTCAATGTGAGAATTACATATGGTTGTACTTGGAATATCTCAACCATTGAGGTAGTATACCGGAATGGTCCCAACGAATGAAAACACGCAAACATATACAGGGTGTTACAAATTTGATACAATGGCAGTTAAAATAGAGCAAAGTTGCGCAATTTAACATCGAATAATAAGTAGTTGACAAAGTTAGACAATTATGACTACCTCCGAGGATATAGGTACGTAAAATACCGAAAAATCAGCTATACATATTTTATTTTTTTCAGGCTGCATTTGAAGAGATATCACAAAATAAATTTTATATCTTTATAGCTACTTTCCATTATCAAGAAGATGGTGCACATAGATTTGAAATCCGACGATTTTTTTTCGCGGTCAGATCAACTAATTTTTTTTTTAGATAGACCTGCGTTTTTTAAAAGCCCTTGATTTCATAATATGTGCGTGAGTACCAGAATGTAAAAACTAAAAATAGAAAAAAAAATCAGCTTTGTAGGTTAAACTTGTGTAACCTACAAAGCTGTGTGTAAAGAGACCTTGTGAACAAAATTACCAAGATAATAGGGCATGAATGCAATGTTTTTGTTTTGGGGTATTCTTCAATATAACATGTTCTGCATTCCAACATACGACAGTTTCGGTTTGAGTACGTGCAGGAGACAAATGCACCCTGCACCCTCTTTCCCCCCGAGCTAATAACCCAAGCAAAAATTACATTATATAAAGCATTTCGGGACTTTTACCTCACAAACATTGAGAACTTTGTTTTTTTTTAGTCTTCATGCTTATGTTGTTCCAACAAGAACCTAGAACTTTTTTTAGTTATCAAATGTTTACCTCCCCCTCTAAGACGGCATTCTAAATACACCACTGATGTGTTCATTTTTGTAAATCCGTATCTTGATCGACACGCAGCTTTGAAAGTGAAGTGCACATACCTATAAATTATAATAATTACTCACATATTAAACAAGGGAGACAAACATGAAAATAGTGTCCTAATTATCAAATAAATATTGTAAATAAAGATATAGTGATATACCTATACAACCTTACTACAGTTTGCTTTAAATAGGGTGACCACATATACTCTTTTTAAGAGGAATGTTCTCTTTTTCGGGTCCATGTACTCTGGTACTCTTACTATTTCCATAAATACGACAAATATCCTCTATTATGAGAAATCTGGGACAAATGATCTCTATTTTTCGAAATCTGGTGCCATTTTCTAATTATTTTTGTTATTTTTAGTCCATATTATTATGTGTATTATAATTATTATTGAAAGTCATTGAATTCTGCGAAAGTGATAAGACTTTACTTAATTATTATACGCTGGTACCTATTTTTACATTTCGTCGAAATATACTCTTTTCATTTTAAAAAAATCTGGACAGCCTACTTTAAATCACGTTTAAGAAGCCAAAAAAAAACTGTGTTAGAGCATGTTGCCGGCACACAGCTTCCAGGAGAAATTGCAATTTGCCATTACAAATTACATTGTGTGGTAATCTGTGAATTATAGCTGGGAAATTCAAAACCTTGTTTTCTTTATTCTGGTATAAATATATAGAATAGCTTGTTTTGGAATAGGATGTTGGGAGCTAGATACGTTCGATTCAACTTTTTTTCATTATGATCTGTAATTTTGTACGTGGTCACATTTTAAATATAGGGGTGTATATCGTATTCCGCAATGATTTAATAACTAAGTGTTCCCAATCGAACAATAATTAAACACGTTTTAACTGTCATTGATTACCTACGAATATGTTTTTCATTATTCGCATCCGACTCGTCATAACGTCATGCACAACACAGTCTTAATTTTAGATGCACTTTTAAATCTTCGAACGCATGCCTAGCCAGAAACTCGGGTATTTAAAAAATTACAGATTTCTGCTCTTGTTGTTCTTAGTTTGCACTAGATCGCTCCACGTCCGATAATTAAAATTGAAACAAGGTGGCTGCATTCAATGAAAATTGATATTCAGAAGAATCGACATTAATAAAAATTCGAAATCAAAACAATGCATATTAAATAAAACCAGTTACCTTATACCCGCTAATCATTTAAATTCCACAACTCTTATACAATTAAATCTCGTATTAACTTTTATTTATTTATTCAAATGTATATTCAAGTATTTTAATTTCAATGGTAAAGGGCCCGTGTTATATCCGTTTGATGTAGTATAAATTACATATAAACGAAAATCAAAATCAAAATAATGAGCATTATTCTATTTACATTTTTAGGGTGTTAATGGAATTGACATTAAAAAGAAATGATATCGTAAGAGATGCTTTAATTTTTTTTGATATGCGATAAAAATAAATTAATTTTTTTTATTACATGAGTTCTTAAATCAGATTTGCCTTCATACGGTTGAAATAAATTAATCTCCACAAAGTCGTTATTGCATTCTAATGTTTTCGGTATTAATATTAATTTAATGCGATCCCGTTTGAAGCGATTACATTTTAATAAGAGTCAATTTATTAAATATTTAAACTGATTTTTGTATATAGCATTTATTTCATACCAATTTTTATTAACATCGATTTGTTGAAATGCAATAACTAAGGAAAGACGCATGTATATAGAAATTTTAAGTAGGCTGTATACGTGTTAAAAAAGGATAAACAACCACTTTTTTGTGGTATCAATTGAAATGGTCTGCAAAGAAATTGCTTATCATAAAAATGTCATTCGGTAAAATCGGTATCCACAAAAATTCGATATCGGAAGAATTAAAAAGAATAAAAATTGTATGCAGGCAGCATCATTTATATGTTTTGCAATTAAATTTGGTATCAAAGACGCGTATGACTAAAAAGTAAAACGGCGTTCCATACATTATGTGGTGTGGTGATTTGATTGTAAATGCTGGATGTAATGATAAATCACATAGAATACTCTCGGATTTAGTAGAGAGCTTCGTCATGGTCTCTCTTCTAAAAATCCAACCCGACTGAATGCCATTTTAGACTATGTTATTTTTAATAAACCTTCTTCGCTTCAGGTACGTAACTGTGATTTGGGTTTCTCAGATCATACAGCTCAAATATTTAAATTTAATATTATTGATACATGCGATTTGCCAAAAAAATCAATAAGAACTATGGATTAAAGATCCATAAATGAAATAGGTATTAATGAATTCATTTATAGGTTTGGTAGAGCGTTTGAGGGTTTTTTAGGTTCCGACCCAAACCTTGACTTTGATACTTTTTTTGACTCCTTTTGTTGCAGTTTTCAAACCACTTTTCACATAAAGACCAAAAAAATTAAAAATAATTTTAAAATGAGGTTTTCAAAGGACTTTTTAATCCAAATTAATAATCTAGAAAAACTAAACTGGCTAAAAAATAATAGTAGGGACGATGCAATCAAACATCGCTATTTAATATTTAAAAAAGAAGTAACTATGAAAATTAAAAATGAAGAACTCGCTTACTACAACACTTTAATTTCTCATTCAACCAATAAAGTTAAAACAAGCTGGTCAATAGTTAACAAAATACAGGGCAAAAACATTAATACCACAAAAAATATGGTTCTATCTCGAGATAATAAAATAATTTCAGAGCCAATTGTGGTTGCGTCAGTCTTTGGGGAATACCTGGAATTAGTTATCCCTACCAACCAGGGTACTTATTTCGGTGGGCGATTCTCCGTTCGTTTACTACCGGTTTGTTACAAGTACCGAGGTGGAGAGAGTTGTCATGAGTTTCCCCAACAAAGGCTCTTGTGGTTTCGACTTTCGATTTCCATTAAGTTCATTAAACATGTTATATTTAATATTTCAACTACATTGTGTGACATGATTAATGTTTCGGTGTATGCTGGTGTATTTCCGGACAGGCTAAAGAAATCCATAGTTGTACTTATATTTAAGAGGGGGGATTCTCTTAGCATGGAAAACTACAGGCCTATTTCCTTATTGAGTTCCTTTTCTAAGATTTCTGAAAAAATTATAATATCTTAAACGACAGGCAACATGGTTGTCGGAGAGGCATGTCTACGGAAACTGGGTGCATTGATCTTGTACAGTATATTTCTAATAAGATGGACAAAGGTGAATTTGTAATTACGTTGTCTTTTGACTTGACACGTGCATTCGACACTGTTGATAAACAGTTTGTCTCTGCTAAACTAGACGCCCTAGGACTATGTGGTAATATAAACGCATTCATAGTTTCATTTTTGACTGACAGAAAATTTTCTGTAAAAATTAAAAATGTAATGTCGTCTGATTTTAATCAGAATATTGGCACACCTCAGGGAAGTATCTTAGGTCCCCTGATTTTCCTACTGTTCATTAATGATCTTCCTGACTATATAAGTCAGGGCCAGGTTTTTCTATATGCAGATGATACTACTATCGTAGTATCCGATATGTCAGAAAGTCACTTAAAAAATAAAATCAACACTGTACTAAATGAGTTTTCTAAATGGTGCTTTGCTAATAAGCTAATGATTAACCATACCAAAACTGTAGCTATGAACTTAAGAACTATTCGTAGAGAACCTTGTGATATCAGCATTTCCTTCGATGGTCATGATCTTGAGCTTTCCTCATGTGTTAGTTGGACACATTCAGATCGACAATGTTTATAAGAAGCTTAATAGGGGAGCTTATTTAATTTCTGGTCTCCGTAATTATGTTGACCGTACAACAATTATCAATGTATATTATGCTTTCATATATTCTGCAATAGCTTATACCATGGTAGTGTGGGGTCAGGTCTCAGATATAGAGAGAGTATTTATAATACAAAAAAGAATTGTTAGAATCATGTTTAGTATACCTTTTGAAACATCTTGCAGAGAGACATTCAGGTCATATAAACTTTTGACAGTTGCTTCAATTTATCTCTTAAAATTATTATCATATATCAATCGAAATAAAAATATAGTTCAAATTAACAGTAATTTTCATGCGTGTGATACAAGAAATAAAAATAATTTCTGCTTAGACAAGCATAACATAAATACTTATAAAAAATCACCAATCTACGTTGGGAGTAAAATTTATATGTTACCTTATAATATTAAAGCAATAAATTGTCAAAATAAATTCAAAAATAAAATTAAAAGCTTACTTTTATCACAGACTTTTTACAACACAGATGAATTTTTCACTTTTTTGAGGAATAACCCATCATAATATGCAAACTGAAAACCTTTTTTTTCGTTGTTTTGTTGGACACCGCACTGAAGAACGGATTTTAACTCGAGGAAATAATTATATACTATGTTTTGTGATCTATATTTAGATATATCTGTTGTTAGTTTATATTATATACTTGTCATATGTCTATTTACATTTCTATTTGACGTGTTACGGTTAGAATCAAAAAATGTATGCAGTTGCTGGATGTTATTAAGGTTGAAGTTGCAATCAAACAGTATGTGTGACAGTGAGCCAAGCTCTCCACACTGACACAGGCCATCGGGTCTTACTGACATTCTGGAAAGGTGTTGCGATGACAAACAGTGACCAGATCTCATTCTGCACATGGTGACCACCTGTTTTCTAGTTGCATTTCCCATCATGGAGAACCAAGGTTTTTTGTAGGGTTCCTCTACAGATGAAACATTATTTTTTCCCTCTGTTCTTCCCATCTCCTTGAATTTAGTCTTCCATTTGTGAAAAGTGTTCTTTGATTTTTTGGTAAGACGACTTTGTAGTCAGCTTTGGGTGAGTGTTTTGGATCTTGGATCCAGGCTTCTTCCTTGATTAGCTAATTTGTCTGCTTCCTCGTTCCCTGTAACTCCAGTATAGCTTGGGCTCCACACTAGATGTATCTCTGGTCTGTTTATCGTCTTCCTTTTTGTTAGAATGACCATCTCTTCCGTCTTTCCACTTATTTCTGATTTGCATATTTTTTTAAGAGCGCTTAATGAGTCAGAGATAATAATGGCTTTATTTATATCATTTTCCTCTAGTTTAGTTAATGCTGCATATATTGCATAAATCTTTGTCGAACAAATTGAATGATAATCTGGCATACGCCCACAATATCTAAGATTGGCATTTTCTGAGTAAACCCCTACTCCCACACTGCCATCCATATCCTTTGATCCATCTTACTAGGTTTAAAAACTCTTGTTTATTGTTTTTGTCAAGGGTAATTTTACAAATTCTTTAGAGGATGCTTGTATATACAACTCATATAGAAAACATGGCTTATTTGGTAATCTTCTAATGTCATCTGTGTATTGTCTCGTTGGGTCTTTCTCGAGATCAAAATGACAACACTCCCGCGTAAACAATAAAATCTTATAAGACACTTTTTACAGGTTTGAGATAAATCAATTTTTATCTACTGTCTTGAATTTTACTAGAATTTTAGAAACATAACTGGCTATTCCTCAATAAAAATTCTTATCACTTTAATGGCGATTTTATTTAATAAAGTCTACATGTGATTTAGAAAACCAGTTAGTATTTTTGAAATTAGATTAGCAGAATCCCGTGCAAACCTAGTAACTCGAATTGCCTAGTTATCATTTGGAACTATTGTTAACAAAAGTATTAGTTTTACCATAGTAACTTGATATAGTGGCATATCCAGGAGGGAGGGCAAGGAGCATCGGCCTTTCCCCCAAGGCTTGGGAAAAAATGCATAAAAAATTTTGACATAAAAAAATTAAATAGATGTATATTTTGGGTAAATACTTAATATACTATTTTCAAAATTATTGAGTAGTGTGTTATGTGTAAGTAAGTTAAATAAACGTTTTATTTCAAATCCTTATGTTTTTATTTTCAATATTTGCCCCCTTACCCAAAGCTTTTTTCTGGGGACGCCACTGACTTGAAATGTCATTTTTTAAGGTTGTTACTTAAATAAAATAAATATATGTATACTTTAGTAACAGATTTATTGGACTGAAAAATATAACACTGAACCATTGAATATTTTTTATTCCAACGCTTTAATAAGAAAATATTTGAAAATACGAGAAATATATAGTAAGTACTAAAAAATAATAACAACCTCGAAAACCATCAGCTCAGAAAAATATAAATAGAATAGATCGGTAAATTCCTTCCTCTTCATTTTTATTGGGCGCCATTTGATCTATCATATTGGATTCCTACCAATATGTTTACCGTTTCTACCTATGCCACACTTGACTTTTGGGCATAATTTAAAATAAATTCAATAAGTATACCATATTCACATTGAATTTTACTGCAAAATTTAAAATCAATTGAACAAGATTTTTTCACATCGATTTTTTAAAACATTTATTTGGCCGCCATTTTGTTTCGCCATCTCAAATTGAAACTCATATTATCAGTCTTTACCTACTCCGTTGGTCCGCAGATATCCCAGATATTAAGTTTCTGAATGGTTTTCATTAACAATCCTCTTGTTGTTATGTCAGAGTGGTGTATTATTTGGTTAGGATCCAGTAAAAAAAACAAAGGCCCTTTTTTAAATTGCCGACGTTTCGCCAATTTACTGTTGCATCCTCAGGACACATAGATTTTATATCCTGCATGAAACCCATATTAGTGTTTACCTACTCCATTGATCAACAGATATTTCCTAACCTCAAATAATACACCACTCTAACATAACAACAAGAAGATCGTTAACGGAAACCATCATACAGGATATACAGTCGATATAGATATATATATATATATATATATAATTACTTTTTATTTTCTTGGGTTAGGGTCCTCGTGAATTAAATTAACACATTTCGTTTGACAGAACTCATGTTACAAAGTTTTGACGTTTCGATCAACTTGGTGATCTTCATCAGAATACAATTTTTGGTCTATAAAGAAATTTATAAAAAAAAACAACATTTTTCAAAATTCTGCCCTAAGTTTGTACATATATAAACTAACAAACACGAAAACAACGAAAACGACTACTGACTTATTTTACCATGTTCTGGAAGAGAGAAATTTATATCTATTAAGGGGTTCAACTCAGTTTCTTAATTTATGATTTTAATTTATGTATTACTTAATAAGATTATGATATATTTTACTGAGTTGTTTTGTATCGGTTTTTGCATTTATAGAGTTTTTATTTTTTTGTATCTCTATCATTTCGTGGAATTCTCTTCTTTTTTGATGGTGCTCGGATTTTAAAATTTTAACATTGTCAAAATCGAAAGAATGTTTGCTTTCACTAGTATGTCTTGTTAACGCCGTCGTGTTCTTTTTGTCATATTTGTGTCCTTGTATTCTATTTTTTAAGTACTTACTGGTCTGTCCAATGTATACACCATTGCAATCCTTACAAGGCATCTCATATACTATAGGTGTTCTTTTTTCTTTTGCAGTTTTTGATTTTAGTTTACTGAAGTTGTTCTTTAGGAGGTTATGACCCTTATGGCTGACTGTAATGTCGTGTTTTTTAAATACATGTTTTAAACTTTCCGATATTTTTGGTATATATGGTAACGATATGTAGTTGGTGTTATTTTTATTAGGTCTCATGTTTTTGTTAGAGAGGTGGTTATTGTTGTAAAATTTATGGATCCTTTTTTTAAAAATGCTGTTAATAATTTTTTGAGGATAGTTGTTTATCTCTAAGGCTTGTTTTGCTTTTTTAATGGATTTTCCCTGTATTCAGGATCCGATAGTTTTATAGCTCTGTCTGCAAGATCTATGACGACTGATTTTTTTTGGCACAGAAGGTGCTAGGAGTCAAAATGTAAATATCGAGAGGACCAAGTGTCTTTAGTGTACCATTCGGTTTTAATGGTGTTTTCTATGTGGTGAAATGTAAGGTCTAAGAAATTAATTTTGTGATCTATTTCTTCTTCTATGGTAAATTGTAGTTTGGGGTGATAACTATTAAAGCTTTCTAAAATATCTTGACATTTATTTTTAGCGACTGCAGCTCGTCAATCGTCAACGTATCTATAGAAAAAATGAACGTAAGAATCAGATTTTTTTATTGTTGTTTCTTCCAAGTCCTCCACTACTAATTGGGCAATCACACTGGAAATAGATGCCCCCATAGTACAACCATCAACCTGTTTGTAGAAATTCAGAATCTGTCATTATACACGAAATATGTAGAGTTGAGTGTGAGCTCAACAGCATTTAGAAATTCATCAAGTGGAATATCTGTGTATTGTTTTATCAGATTCCATTTTTTAGTTATAATTTATATATATATATATATATATATATATATATATATATAATATATATATATATATATATATATATATATATATATATATATATATATATATATATATATATATATATATATATATATATATATATGTTACCAGGTAATTATAACATAATATTTGATGTTTTTGTAAAATTTGAGATAAATTGGATGAGCAGTTTTTTAATAATATTTTTTTTATTTTGTTTCGCCATATTGAATTTTTACCAAAATCTAATCAGGTCATCCCCATATGAACCTTAACTTTTGACCAAAATTTGAAGTCAATCGGGTAAATAATCTTTAAGCTATGCCTCGAACTGACAGACTGACAGAAGGACGAAATAGATAAAACATATTTTTTGGCATCTATCGACGCTAAAGCGTAAAAGTGTGTCAAACCTGAGAGGGATATTTTTTTTACGATTACAAACATTTTATTTGATCTATTTTATTAGTTGATCTCCATACTACAATTGTTGTGACAATTTGAAATCAAACAATTAAGCCGTTTTTAAGGCTGAATTTTTAAATATTTTATGAAGCCTCCATTGTGTTCCGCCATATTGGATTCGTACCAAAATGTTACCAGTTAATTTCAACATAATACTTGATGCTTTTGCAAAATTTGAGATAAATTGGATGAGTAGTTTTCTAATAATAATTTTTTGACATTTTACTGGGCTGCCATTTTGTTTCGTCATATTAGATTTTAATCAAAATGTTACCAGGTCATCCCCATATGACCTTTAATTTTTGACCAAAATTTGAAGTCAATTGGTTAAGTAGTTAGTAGTAGTAGACCGACGCGACGGAATTAAGAAAACATGTTTTTCGTCATCTAGGGACCCTGAAACGCGAAGATCTGAAAAAATCTCGGAGAGTGATTTTTTCACGATTGCAATACTCCCCTTTTACGAGGGAAGTAACACTTATATGTACCGTTTGGTATCTTCACAAATTCCTTTTAAAATGAATAATAATAAATAGCCAAAGAAAGGCGGTATTATTTATTTTAAAAGGAATTTGTGAAGATACAAAACGGTACATATCAGTGTTACTTCCCTCGTAAGAGGTAAGTATTGTAATCGTGAAAAAATCACTCTGAGATTTTTTCAGATCTTCGCGTTTTAGGGTCCCTACCAAATAGCTTTTTTAATATCTTGAAGGAGTGAAAAAAATTATACTCCATTGTATATAGCTCCAATTTTTTAATGTCAGCATGGAGTGGTGCTTACTGTATTTTTGCTAATACATACATTGTCAATACAAATCTTAAATGAGTGTGATCATAAATATCCTATTTGGGGAGTTCATATTTTTATTATACTGATGACACTTGTTTTGTTTCCGTCAAGTTGAATGAATTAAAAATAAAAGCCAATGCAAAAAGAAATATATATATATATATATATATATATATATATATATATATATATATATATATATATATATATATATATATATATATATATATATATATATAAATATATATATATATATATATATATATATATATATATATATATATATATATATATATATATATATATATATATATATATATATATATATATATATATACAGGGTGAGTCGGGAGGACACTCGTTTTGCCAAACTCCAGGAGTGTGGTCTATGAAAGATACTGATTTAAAAAACTCATATGTTCTTATTCGATTTTCATTTGTTTTCAACTTACAACAAAAATAAGATTTCAAGCATAATTCCATAAATACAACATAATAATTAGAGGGTGCTTAGAAATCAAAATAAGTTAATGTTCCATTTACTGGTACTATACCTGTCAGTGTCATTTTTGAATTCGTACCTGTCAGTGTCATTTTTGAATTCGAGCTGTTGAATATATTCCAAAATTCCGAATTTTTACTCACACTTAGAGTATGCGAATATGATATTTGTTTATGGTTTTTGCAATGGGAATGCTACAGCTGCTGAAGAATACCGTCAACGATTCCCATTTCAACGTCATCCTGATAAGAAAGTATTTATGAGAGTTTTCAACAAACTATGCGAAAGCGGAACACTTCCCAGTGCCAACAGAAGAAGTAGAAAATATTCTGGACCTAGTAGAAGAAGATGCAACCATCAGTTTACGCAGAATGGCTGCTCAGTTGGACATTCCACAAAAAAGAGTGATAAATACGCTCCACGAGCAAGGTTTGTATCCTTACCACTTACAAAAAATCCAACACCTACAGCCAGAAGATTTTGCCAAACGTATGGAGTTTTGTCGGTGGATAGACAATAATCGTCATCTTATATCGCGCATACTTTTCACGGACGAAGCAACATTTGACGGTATTAATAATAGTCGCAATTGCCATGTCTGGTCAGAGGAAAATCCGCATGCAACAGTCGAGAGCAACTTTCAACATAGGTTCTCGGTAAACGTATGGTGTGGTATGATAGATAGTTATGTCATTGGCCCTTTTATTTTGGAAAATCGCCTCACAGGGGACTACTATTGTGAATTTCTCGAAAATGAATTATAAGGACTACTGGAGGATGTTCCCCTAAACATCAGAAGGCAAATGTACTTCCAGCATGATGGAGCTCCAGCACATTTCGCACATCAAGTCAGGCAACACTTAGACGGGAGGTTTCCAAGGCGTTGGATTGGTCGCGGTGGTCCTATTATTTGGCCTCCAAGATCTCCAGACCTCACTCCACTCGATTTCTGTTTATGGGGCTGGTTAAAAAATGAAGTGTACAAAGTGAGAGTGGACACTCGAGAAGCACTTATTCAGCGTATCAGAAATATTACAGATGAAATTAAAGAAAGGCATGAGGCAATTAGAAGAGCAACAGGTGCCCTACGTAGACGAAGCCGAAAATGTTTAGAGCTCAATGGGGGCATTTTTGAACATTTAATATGATGAAATCTAATGATTGAAACGTTAATTTGTTAGATCTTGTTTATATTCTAATTTATGCTGTAAGTTGAAAACAAATGAGAATCGAATAAGAACATATGAGTTTTCTTAAATCAGTATCTTTCATAGAACACACTCCTGGAGTTTGGGGCGATCCTCCCAACTCACCCTGTATATATATATATATATATATATATATATATATATATATATATATATATATATATATATATATATATATATATATATATATATATATATATATATATATATATATATATATATATATATATATATATATATATATATATATATATATAAATACCAGTTAATTCCAACATAATAATTGATGTTTATGCAAAATTTGAAAAAACTGGATAAGCCGTTTTTCATAATATTTTTTTTACCACTAAACTATTGCACTAAACCGCCATTTTGTTTCGTCATTTTGGATTTTTACCAAAATATTACCAGGTCATACCCATATGACCCTTAATTTTTGATAAAAATTCCTAGTCTTTAAGCTATGCCGCGAACTGACAGACAGACATACCGACAGACAGGCCGACGGAATTGATAAAACATATTTTTTTGGCATCTAGGTACGTTCAAATGTAAAGACGTGTAAAACCTAAGGGGGTAATTTTTTTACGATTACATACTACTTTTTATTTGGCCGCCATTTTGTTCGGCCACCTTGAGTTAGTACCAGAATTGTATTAGTTAATCCATACACCTCAACTAGCTATGACACAATTTGAAATCAAACCATTAAGCAATGTTTTTGCAAAATTTGAGATAAATTGGAAGAGTAGTTTTTTAATAATAATTTCTTTAACACTTTACTAGGACGCCATTTTGTATCGTCTTATTGGATTTTTACCAAAATATTACCATTATTTTTTAACCAAATTTGAAGTCAATCGAATAAGAAATTTTTGTAGCAACGCCGAGACAGACAGACAGACCGACGGAATTGAGAAAACATGTTTTTCGTCATCTAGGAATCCTGAAACTTGAGGAAGTGAAAAATCTCGGAGAGTGATTTTTTCACGATTACAATACTTCCATTTTACGAGGGAAGTAAGAAGAGAAATGCAGACAGTGTAACTCCATAAGTACTAAGTATTGTTTGAGGAAAACAACACAAAATATTTGTTTAAATTTAATTGCAAATAATCTGTAGGTATAACAGAGAACGGAAGCTTTCACGGCTTTGGTCAATTAAGAAATCATGGTTCTTGGGATTAGACCGTGTCAAAATGGAATCACTATCCGACGTTTCTCCTTCGATTACACGAGGCATCTCCAGGGGTCTTTACTCCACGAGATCTGAACACCGAGTGAGCTCGGAGAGATTCAGGCGGGCTTTTAGATAGACTCGCCCACATAAAAACTAGGTAAATATCTTTCCAACTCTGCGCATTTCGTGGAAAAGCTTAAGGAAATCTGGTTGGATCCCGAAAATATTTTGGTCAGTTTCGATGTAGAATCACTATACATTCCTGTTAACGACTCAATTTTTATTATATCAGACATATTGGATCATAATAATCTTGACAAGAACCTAATAGACCTAGTGGAAGCTTGTTTTACATCTACTTATTTCATTTTTCAAGGAACTTTTTATGAACAAACATCAGGGGCAGCTATGGGATCTCCTCTATCACCTGTTGTAGCGAATATCTTTATGGAAGCCTTTGAAGATATTGCTCTAACATCCGCTCCACTAAAATGAAAACACTGGTTCAGATATGTAGATGATACTTTTGTAGTATGGCCTCATGGACCGAATAATCTTCTTATTTTTCTGGATCACCTCAATCAACAACATCATAATATCAACTTCACCATGGAAATTGAATCTAATGGAACAATTCCCTTTTTTCTAGATGTATGTGTTCAAAGGAAGGAAAATGGTACATTAGGACATTCTGTGTATAGAAAACCAACGCATACAAATAGATACTTAAATGCAAATTCTCATCACCATCCAGCACAAAAGAAATCGGTTATTAACTCACTAGTATTCAGAGCTATAAACTGACCGAAGCTCGCAGAGGGAATGGCTATTGCACTGAAGATATTACGCGTTCAATTAAAAGATATAGTAAAGCAACTCCGCGAGAGGAGGATGATAAGGAGCCTCCGTTAGGTAGTGTTGTTCTTTTTAACATACATGGCACTACAGGCAAAATAGGACGATTACTTCTGCGGTCCAACATACGTACAATCTTCAATACACATAAGAAAATTGGATAATGCTTGCGGTCCCCGAAAGATATACCTTTTCAATCAGAAGAAGTATATAAAATTCCTTGCTTCTGTGAAGAAGTGTATGTGGGAGAAACCCGACGCTCAATATCAACTAGACTTAAGGAACATGAACGATGCATTAAAAAGAACAAATGGCTCAATGTGCTAAAGGAAACCAAGGTTCTAGCATCGGTTCCAGGATTTTCTAAACGAAAAATTAGGGAATCTATTCAAATTTTTAAACATACAAAAAATTTCAATAAAGATACGGGTTATGATCTATATCACACGTGGAAACCGATCTTAACACAGGGTCACAGTTCGGCGAGTACAAGTCGAGTATAGAAGCCCACCTGAATCTCTCCAAGCTCACTCAGTGTTCAGATCTCGTGGAGTTAAGATCCCTGAAGATGCCTCGTGTAATCAAAGGCGAAACGTCGGATAGTAATTCCAATTTGAAACGGTCTAATCCCTAGAACCATGATTTCTTAATCTGTAGGTATATCTATGCTACGGAAATTTTAAAAATAATTAAATTGTAAACATTGCGTATTCTTATGTTAAATGTTTTAAATTGTTCTTATGTTAAATGTTTTAAATTTGCTATTTCAGAAACATTCGAAAAAAAAAAAATACAGGGGTACCATTTAAGAAAAAAAAGTTGGAGGTGGTTTTAAGGGGATATGTTTTTCGGGAGTAACTTTAAAAATAAAAAATATATATAGTTTTATATAAGATATATATATATATATATATATATATATATATATATATATATATATATATATATATATATATATATATATATATATATGCCTAGATAATCATTAAATTTTTTTAAATTAGATGTCTCTCTTTAAAAATAAAAAAGTTATAGTCTGTTCCGTTAATTGTGGGACACCCTATATATATATATATATATATATATATATATATATATATATATATATATATATATATATATATATATATATATATATATATATATATTTTCTTGTGAATAGGTTAACTCATTGAGAAGTAAAACTATAATTTAATCGACGTTTCGCTCATTATATTGAGCTTTTTCAAGATATTTTATTTTCTACAATAAAAACATGTAAGTATAGTTAGTATTTAAATTGGTTAAAACATTATTGAAAACACATCACTCAAAAAAACATTACATTTAAAACAAACTATGATCATGAACACAAAAATGCATTTAAAACAACATTAATATTATACAGAGTACGTACCTTATAAAAAAATAAAAACGACACAAATTTTTTCTTTTTTTTTTATATTTACTTAGATTTTTATTGCTGTACCGAGTTTGGGTTTATGATCTTACTGAAATGTACAGGGTTTTATGTATGGAGTAGTTTATTTATTTAGATTAATTTACTTAGATACCAGATTATAATAAATTTGGCTTAAGTTATTGATGTCTTTTTTATCGTTGACGGCATCTTTTTCCTTTTTAATTTGTATCATTTCTTTTATTGTGAGTTCTCGATAATTAGTTTCTTGCTCTAAAATTTTGGTTTGTTTAAAATCGTTCATGTTTTTCTGTATGTTCGTGTTTGAGTGCAGTTGATGCATTTTTTGTGTATTTGTGGCCGTTTAATCGACTATCTAAGTATTGTGTTGTCATTAACAAAATATTTGTATTCTATTGAATATGGTTAAAAAATGTCATCTAATCGCTGAAAAAAAGGGTTTTTATTTTGGCAGTTAATAAGCTAAGTCATACCATAGTTTCCGGTAAACCGAAAAAAAAAAAAAAGAAGTAATATATATATATATATATATATATATATATATATATATATATATATATATATATATATATATATATATATATATATATATATATATATATATATATATATATATATATATATATATATATATATATATGTTTATGTATCATTATATATATATATATATATATATATATATATATTATATATATATACGTTATATACTGATATATATATATATATTATATATATATATATATATATTTAAATGTGTTTTCCTGACGTTTCGTTCAGAAAACGCATTTGGCATGTTAAAAAGTTATTTACCACAAACATCACGAAACGGATTAATTTTGTATATTTTGCCAGTCTTCTCAAATGAAAATACATTTTCTTTTTCACCACTGAACATCCCAGCGTAATGATTTTTAGCTTATATGGAGTTGGATATAATGTTTTATGGTTATGGTAATCATCGAGTATACATGTAACTTAAATAAATCGCTTATCAGTAATGTCACCGCTATTCTATTGAATGCTGTTACCAAGGGCGTCCATAAGGGGCTGGCCCTTGCCCCCTCTCTGAATTTTGGAAAATGTCATTTAATCGCTGAACTTGCATCTTAAAGGCACGCTTCCGTGTCTGAATTTTGTTACCCCCCCTGCGGATGCCCTTGGCAGTTAATTTGAGCTAAGTCATTTTGGTTTCACCTAGCTCATACACAGCCCAACTCGTGAAAAGTGAATTGTTTAGACAATATTTTTATTAATTTGAAAAAAATAGGGTATTTTGATCATAAGGTAAAGATTGTGGAAGTGGGATTTGTCTCAATAGGAGTGCATATGTATAAACGTATATAAAATCAAGATAAACATCAAACATTTTATAATTACCTTTCACAAGAAGGTTGGCAAAATGTGTATGAGGCTGATCTAGTCGAGTTAAAATATATATTTTTTGATGAGTCTTTTTATTACTTTTACAACCTGTGCTTTCTACTAAAATTAAATAACAACTGCAAACAGTTATGTTATGTTATGAATGCTTTTGTTCGAGTAAAACTTCTTTTTATGGCATAAAGCCTTTTATTTCAACTTTCTTTGTCCTTTGTCCTTGTTAGGTACACAACAAATAAAGGGCACTTTTCTAAATTAAAATGTTTCTTTGAAAATCCACTTTTTATTAAAATTTAAGTGTAAACCTTACTACCACAAACTTCTATTTTAACGGAAGTTTTATAGCACCAATCTCAAAACTAATAGCACTAACACAAATATGTACAGAAATAGTTAAAAACAACTAATGTTTTAATTCATTTGTAAAAACGAATGCAAAAAACACGCTGTGAATGAATTTACACATGACAGTTAACTACGAAAATAACTACTAGAAGGTGTTGCTTAAATTGGCTCTTTCATTTACTTGCTTTACTTTTATTTTACACCAAAGAGTCATCTGAAATAATCCAAGACAGGAAACAATAAAATGCCCTTATCCCTTCGCAATTTCATATCCTGTCACATAAATCGCACATATTTTTACTGAAATAACAATTAACTTTTTTGTTTTTGTCTTTATTTGTCTGCCGAATTTTAAGTGTCGGCAAAGGTCGACATCTGGCCCTAAATTCGAGACATTTCTCGAAGTTTACCTCACTGGCGGCTTTCTAAACCACAAAATCAACCAACAAGTCTTGAAAATAAAATAAATTCTTTAAAAATACGCAATCGTAACCACAATCTATCACACGATTTACATTAAACGCATCAACTGACAAAAATATTTAAGTTTCCTCGTCGCGGCTATTGACCCTAAAATTTGCCAACGTAAGTCGTATATTACCTATGCGCCCCTGTGCGAATTCAATCGGGAACACTCGGGAAAAACTTGCCTCCGTTTATAACCACGAGGACATCGCGAGCCGCCAGCCTCGTGGTCCAACGAAACGAAACCTTCGAAGATCGCTGTGCAAGGCATCGATAGTGCGACTGCCGCGGAATCAACATGAACATTCAACGTGTTTACACGCTTGGAATAATAGAAGGAATTTCCAAATATAAAAGAAATTAAAACAATATAAATTATTTATTATTCTCTGTTTAGAAATATTTAATGGGGATCATTGACCATGTGACCTAATGGAAGAGCCGGCACTGTCTTTCATGTTTTCGTATAAGATAAATACATTTTGAGGATAACTCTACTGAAAAATAATGTAGATTTCATTCTTCTCGTGTAGTTAAAAAATTGCCTGTGATATTGAAATAACCCTATCGTGCAAATTATAAAATATCGTAGACATGATTTGGAAATTGCGACGACGAAATTTACGTAATATATGCACATTTTTAAATTATGATCAACAAGTAGAGAAATACTAAAGTTGCACAGAAAAGTCTAAGAGTATTTTAAACTAGAAATTCTCTATATGCATCAAACATTTTAGGAGTATCAATCCCTTACAAAACTTGAAAATTTATAAAATTGTTGTCATCTAATTTTCTACCCAAGTTCTGAACAATCAATCATTTGACGGCAACCCCTATTTTATCCGGAAATACACAATTTTGCGGTGTTCGGCTATATCCGTATAAACCAGAAGTCGGTTTCAAACGATCGATTGATCAAACTTATAGTAGAGGAAAGTGGAAAGAGATTCGCTCGAAATCATTTATATTTCAAAGCACCACGCATACATTATATTGCTTTTTGGTAAAACGTCATACTTCATGACATGTTAGAATGTTATAGATTTCAGCCTTCTGAATGGAAGTCTTCACGGGTAGAATCCAATAATTTGATTAATTTCAGTGATACATGTTATTTTGAAAGTGTCCATTTAATTAGCATGGTTTTACTTTAAATAAGTAAATTTCAGCTTATGAAACAAAATTGTAAATATACTTATTGCCTCTAGCTGGTAGAAAAAAGTCACATAAAACACAAAATGTTTTTAGCGGGTTAGGGGCATAATTCAAACCTCAATTTTTGAAATTGGCCGACGTTTAGACGATTTGTTTTTGTCTTTTTCAAGCCTGAAAGAGACCATTACTGGTTTTTTA
Organism: Kuschelorhynchus macadamiae; assembly: GCA_030620095.1. NCBI lineage: Eukaryota > Metazoa > Arthropoda > Insecta > Coleoptera > Curculionidae > Kuschelorhynchus > Kuschelorhynchus macadamiae. Next base: position 340,047 of record JAUTXW010002122.1, on the reverse strand, counting down.
TATATAATATATATATAAATTAAATAAGACAATAAAATTTACAACAAATAGATAGCTTTAAACATTTTTTGTTTTTTGCTTTAATATCGGAAAATATATGCTTTAATATTAAGTAAAGAAGAAAAGAAAACTTGTAATTATTACAGAAAATAATATATCCAAATATATTCTTTCCCTCCATATAATATATATATATATATATATATATATATATATATATATATATATATATATATATATATATATATATATATATATATATATATATATATATATATATATATATATATATATATATATATATATATTATTTTTTTTTTATTGTATTTTTTAAGCATGCAGCGAAACCACTTTCAATGCTGGCACGCCGCCATTACTGCAAAACGAAAAAATTCGTCGTAGTGGGTAAAATAATAAGGGAGACAAAGGAAAGTACGAGTACAATTCCTGCCTAATTCTAACCACGACTAACTTTCTCCTTTTTTATATATATATATATATATATTTTTTCGTTTTGCAGTAATGGCGGCGTGCCAGCATTGAGAGTGGTTTCGCTGCATGTTTAAAAATTTTTTTAAAAATTTGAAAATGTAACCAAAAATTGTATTTTACTGTTGATATATGTTAGTTACCGTCTATGTTCTAGTTACGTACAAGTTTTAACATTAAGCCTGTTGGAATGGGACTGTTTTATTTTTAACTCACTTTGGTAAGATGTGTCTTTTACTTTGTAATCCTTTCTTTTCTTATCTACAAACGTATTTTTCTATAGAAGGGTCCTGAAGAAGAGAATAAACATTCTCGAAAGCTCGACCATACAATAAAGAGTATTCCACACTAGGCCGTTCAAAAAAATTTTTCTTTGACTGCATCCCCACCTAACCAAGAACCTGGAGGATAGAATCTTTCGCTTTTTGTGAAAATTATATTCTGTTGGTTCAAAGTGCTTATATATATATATATATATATATATATGGAGAAAAAGAAATATCGATTTCTGTGTGATTTTTGGTCGTAAAAAGTTATACGAAACGAAAGAACTAACGGTAAGGAAATTTACTGCTTCACCATTTTGTTGAGAAACGACCAAAACATGATGCTATGTTTGTTTAAGGGCCAAGGTGTCATCTGCTACCGTGGTATCTGCCCCGGCAAGGCTCATCCGGCAGTTTCTTAGGGGTGCATCAGTATTAAAATTGAAATACCCGAACCCTGAAGCAAACAAGGTGTCATGTCATTCGGCTTTGCAAGTCGATGAGGGAAATAGGCAACCAGTGGCGTCATCTATAGGTACCATGGTGCAATTAAATCGCTTTGGATGTACAGTATGTATAGATGACGCCACTGGTTGAAATAGGAAACCATTAATTTAGTTTATATTAAAAATGATAAAATATTATCTTAATTGTCAAGCCCATAATAAATGCGGCCTTGACTCCGACCTAGCCACAATAGAATAACGAATAGAACCTATGCGGTCCGCTCGTTTCTGTGCAGCCAAATCCTGTATGCTTGATTTCCTGTGAATCGAGCCAGAGGTTATTGAACTTTCCACCGGCTGTTTGCAATTTTGCATTTCAGTCGCGTGCTTTAAGTGGTCGCGGAAGCTATCGTTGGAGTAGGTTCTTTGTTTGAACGGCTATCCGTGTGTTGTGTGATATCTACGTTGCGTCGTGCATGGTGCGATATGGAAGACAATAATACGGACATAGATATGCAAATACCGTCAACTTCGGCTGTCGGTAATAACGTTGAAAATGTTGGAGAATTTAGTAAGAAGAATGTGTGGTGTGTGTCTTAATAATAAAGGGACTTTCAACGTTAAACTTCGCTGATAAGCTTCAAATAATTTCCAAAGGAAGGGCCGGTTTTGCCCTAAAAAATTTAACCACAAAAATGAAAAACTGTATTAGACATTCTTATCCGAAAGAACAATACGAACAATTTAAATGGCTAACTGGGTGTGAAAATGTAAGTAAATTATTTTGTTTGCCATTTCTTGTTGAAAATGAAAAAGGTCTCTGGAATAAAACTGGTTTTTCCGATTTAAACAATTTCCATAAAGCTTTAAAAAGACACATTATGTCTAAAGCGCATTTACTGGAAGCCATAAAAGAAAAAGTCTTCGGCAAAACCAGAATTGAACACGCCCTTAATAAACAGTTGGAAATTAGTCACCGCCAACACAATGAACTAGTCAATAAAAATAGGCAAATATTAAAAAGAATTATCGATATTGTCTGTTTTCTCGGACAGCACGAATTGGGATTTAGAGGCCATGACGAAACAAGGGTTTCTTCAAATAGAGGAAATTTTCAAGATTTACTTAGTTTAATGGCTAAATATGATGATTGCCTGAAAAGATCATTTAGAGCAGTCTAGCGTTTTCCGCGGAACGTCGAATCGAATCCAGAATGATTTAATTTCCGCTGTTGCAACCATTATTCTTAAAATAATTAAGCAGGAGGTTGGCGAATCGCGGTTCATTGCTATTGTTCTGGAGGAAACAACTGATATCACTATTTTTAGCCAATTATCTATAGTAATACGCTACATCAAAACAGACTGAAGTATTCAAGAGCGATTTTTAGGTTTTATATACCGTAGTTTATAACGTTACTAAAGAAATTAATGGAGAGAAAAAATTAGTTGCTCAAAGCTATGATGGAGCTGCAGTGATGGCAGGACTGTTAGGGGGTCTGCAAGCTAAAGTTCGACAAACTTTCCCAAGTGCTGTGTTTGTCCATTGTTTTGCTCATAAATTAAATTTAGTTTTATCCCAGTCTATCAATCACATTAAAGGGTGTAAAGTATTTTTCCTTACTTTAAGTGGCATGGCTGCTTTTTTCTCCAAGTCAACAAAACGTACACAAGCTTTGGACTCCATTGTCCACAAACGATTGCCCAAAATAGCTCCTACTAGGTAGAACTATAATGGAAGACTTGTGTTAACAGTATCTGAAATTATAAGAATATAATAGAAAATAATAAAACGTGGGACTCAGAAATAACAAATAGTTCGAGGGGGTTTTTAGACTGTTTGAAACGAGATTTTAATTTTGATTATTTGTTGAACATATTTTCAGAAATATTTTCATTCTCGGACAATGTTTTTATATATTACAAACTAAAACAAATGATATTGCTTTTTGCCTAAAAAAACTGGATGATTTTAAATCCATGTTAAGCCAAAAAAGAGATGACTTTGACCTATTCTGGAAGAAAACGATGACGTTAAATTTAGAGCCACAAGCCAAGCGTCTTCGAACAGACAAGCTGGGAGATGTTCAAACATCATACAGACGCCTCTTTTATGAAATAATCGATCAAATTCAGCAATAAATAAACTATAGATTTAACGGTTTAAATGATTTTAAATTCCTCGAGCTCTGCAATTTTGATGCATTTAAAGGAAAAACTTTTCCAGAAGATGCGTTTAAATCTCTTCTTCTTCATTATGGCCAGTCCTTCGACCGAGTGTTACTGCGATTTGAACTAAAAGTGCAGAACGTAAATTTTTCAATACTTAAACGTATAAATATTTTCGTGAGAAATTCAACGGGGAACGGGGCAGGAGAGACTTTCGTATACATCGCTGTTGTCCATTGAAAATAAACTTCTCCAAAATATGTGGGAGCATCGACGTTTTTATGATGACGTCATTGACGAATTTGCAAAAAATGATCGAAGAATTGAATTACATTACAAATAGGTAAGTTTCTAAAAATTGCTTCCCTTTCTTAAAATTTCACCGCACGCCTCTGGATTGTACGTACGTTGAACCGCCAAAGTAATCGTCCTATTTTGTCCCACGTTCTTTTGTAACTTCTATCGATAATAATTTTTCTTTCAAAAATGCTTTCATGGAAAAGTATCGGTAATTTTGACGCACTTGTCTAATTTTACCCGAAAATTATTTTGCGTTTTCTCCAAAAGTTCACATTGGCAATTTTAACTGTACTAATGTTGCTTCTTAGAAGAAGGAACTAAGAAACACCCAAAAATATAAAAACGCTCCAAGCGTATTTATATATTTTAATGCAGTGTAAATAAAAACGTTTTACACAAATAAATAAAAAAATGGCATTCATAAGAAGATTTAAAATTCTATAGAATTACATAATTATGGACTGTTTTGAAACGTTAACCTTATTTATATAATCTAGCTTTGAAGATACCCAGACTGCCAATATTATAAATGCCTTAACTTTTAATTATATGCAATCAACCTAAACTTATTAGGATAACATGAAAAAGTATATTTTTTTGAATTTCTATTTCGCTGGGTTAATGCAGGTGCACGCTGTCACATTTAATAGTTTTTACAGTAGAAAATAAAAATTGGTAACTTCTACTTGAGAAATATGCTACCAAATTACAAAAATGCTTTCATGAAAAATTATGGGTTGACGCACTTATCTAACTTCACCAGAAAATGTTTTTGCGGTTTTTTCCAAAAGTTCACACTGGGAATTTTAACTCTACTAATGCTTCTTCTTAGAATTTAATGAACTAAGAAACACCCAAAAATAGAAAAACTCTACAAACTTATTTATATATTTTGATGCAGTGTAACTAAGAGACGACGAAGTTCTACACAAATAAATAACATTGGCATTCACAGACATTTCCGAGGAACTCGTTATTAAATTAATTTTTATCTTGGGTTAAAATTATATGGAATATCATAATTAAGGACTGTTTTGAGACTTTAGCCTAATCTGCATAATCCAGCTTTGAAGATTCACAGACTTGCCTGAAATAATCATATTAATAAAAACTAAAAGTATAACGTCCGTAGAAACATAAATAAGAAAGAAATTAACGGCCATTCGGACAAAATATTCTGCCTGTGGTAAGCTTATTCAAGTATAGGGTCCAAAAATCATGGACCATGTAATACTGACAAGCCTTTAAGCGCTTTCCATCATCTCTACTGACAATTATAAATGTCGTTATTTATATATATATATATATATATATATATATATATATATATATATATATATATATATATATATATATATATTTAGAGATTTTTTTTGTTTAGTTCTGAACCTTTTATATATATATATTCTAATTTTGTTTTCTTGGGTATTTTGGTTCGATAGTAGGAATAAAATTAAAACAAATTTAATTTCATTTTTGTTACATTTTTATAGACGTTTCGTTGGTCTTCATCAGTATTTTTTTTTGTGTGTCTGTAACAATAGAAAACCGAGATAAGATATTTTTCTTAAAAGACTATTATAAATTGTATGGACAAATTATTAATAATATTATTTTAACATTTTAGATGACTTACCATAAGAAGGATCTTTCAGAATTCATCCTTATGCAACATTTAAAAACAGCATGTTTTCCATACAACACTCAAAAACAGCACATTTAAAAACATTGAAAAGAACGTCATACAGATTAAAATTATTATAATATTAATTGCTACGAGTATGTCTATCTTCGAGCGACACTGCTTTAACTGGCAGAATGCATTCATGTGAAACGTCGGTTAAGGAATTCTATGGGTTTTTTTTTATATATATTAGTTTAAAAAAGCAAAGATAATTAGATTTGTTTTGAACTGTTTTATTATTTAAAAGGTGATATATTGTTTATTTACTTTTGAATTTAGAAGAAAAGGGGCTAATTTAGTTTGTTTTTTTTTTATATTAATTTAATGTATATATGAAGTCAGTTTTAGAGTTATTTGATAACGTTATAATATATTTGGCTCAAATTCTTTATGTCTGTTTTGTCATTTATAGCATTGATCTCCCGTTTTATGTATAACATTTCCAGAAACTCTCTCTTTTTTTGATTAATTTCCGTATTTAGAATAGTAGTATCTTGAAAGTTAAAAGTATGTTTATATTCTGTTTCGTGATTTGTAAGCGCTGTTTTATTTTTTTTATCATACTTGTGTCCATTCAAACGATTTTTAAGATACTGTGTGGTTTGCCCTATATAGACCTTTGGGCAGTCGTTGCATTTTATTTTGTATATAGTGTGTGTTTTTTGAAACTTAGGTGTTTTTGATTTTAAAGAGGAAAAAAATTGTTTTTGTAGGGTATTGTAACTTTTGTGAGATACGGTTAGATCTTGTTTTTTAAGGGATTTTTGTAAATTTTCCGACAGTCCTTGAATATAGGGTATTGAAATATATTTATTCTTATTGTTTTGATTGTTGCTGGGGTTAGAATTATTTTTATTAATGTTATTTAATCGGGACTTAAAAATTGAGTTTATTAATGTCATTGGGTAGCTGTTTTTTAATAAAGTATTTTTTGCTTTTTGGATAGCTTCTTGTCGAAATTCTAGATCGCTTAATTTGATTGCCCTATCCGCGAGCCCTATAATGACAGATTTTTTTTGGGAGTGTGGGTGTTGCGAAAGATAGTTTATGTATCTACCAGACCAAGTATTTTTTGTATACCACTTTGTTTTTATGCAAGTTTCTTTGTTATATAAGGTCATGTCTAGAAAATTTATTTTTTTATCTTTTTCAGTTTCGATGGTGAAATTAAGTTTTTGGTGAAAATTGTTAAACGCGTTAAGGATATATTCGCTTTTTCCTTGTGGTATGATTGTTAAACAATCATCAACGTATCTGTAGAAGAATGGAAGTTTAAAATTTAAGTTTTTAATAACGTTGTTTTCTAATTCTTCCATCACTAATTGTGCAACGACACTTGAAATAGATGAGCCCATTGCACAGCCGTCAAGTTGTTTATAGAATTTGTTTTTATGCATAAAGTAAGTGGATTTTAGAACTAATTCTATTCCTTTTAAAAATTCATCAAGTGGGATATCAGTATGTTTTTTTACAACATTCCATTTTTTCCTGATGATTTCGAATGTTAGATCAATTGGAATGTTAGTATATAGTGAGACTACGTCTAGCGAGATTAAAGTGTGGTTATTTGGTATTTGGATGTTCTTTATTTTTTCTTTAAAATCCCGAGAGTCTTTGATGAAAGTATCAGTTTTGTTTATGACATTTGCTAAAATAGTTTTCAGGAATTTTGAGAGACCATTTAGAGGTGATTGGATGCATGAGATGATAGGCCGTAAGGGTATACCATCCTTATGCAGTTTTGGTAGCCCGTATATTTTTGGCGCTTGAGCGTTATGTATTTTTAAATTTTTTGCTATGGTGGGAGAAATATAGTTTTTGTTTTCCCAGATTTTGATTAGTTCATTATTTTTTTTTTGTACTATATTAGCGGGGTCGTTAGAGATGAGTTTATAAGTTTCCTCGTTATTCAAAAGGGATTCCAATTTATTATCATATTCGTTTTCATACATAATGACTGTTTTGTTTGACTTATCTGGTCTTAAGATTTTTAAGTTTTGGTGCTCTTTTAAAAAGGATTTTGTTTTCTTAACTTTTTACATAGTCCATTATCTATATTTTGGTTCTTCGTTTTATATTTTTTAGAATTAACTTTATTTTTGTAAGAAGTGAGGGCATTACAACATGTTGTTCTGATCTCGTCTTTTTTTTCCTGATTTAAGTTGTTAATGGCTGTGTCAGTGGATGAGATAATTTCTGGAATAGGGATATCTTGTGAAGTGGTGATTGGACATGCAAAATCTGAGCCAAGACTTAGAATATCATTAGCATAACTTGGAATTTCGATATTAGTCAGATTTTCCAGCCAATCGCCCTCAATGTGGATCTCATTAGAGTCCTTTGTATTTTTACTTTTTTGAACCAAAGTTTTAATTTTTTTGATGTTATTATTTTTTATCTTATTAAATAGGTGTTCATATTTATTCGTTTCAAGACTCACGATATTTTGAAAAATATTTGGGGGGTGAATAGTTTGTAATTTGCTTTTATATTCCATAATTTTTTTTATTTAAGAATTTTATGTTAATTGTTGTGTCGCTGATTAATAATTTTAAGGTGTTAAGAATAAAATATTTTATGGTAGAATTATATTTCCTTCCTAAGTTGTCATAAAATTTTATATGTTTTACATTAATATTTAAAAAAGTATATATATATTGCATATATTTGCATATTGGTATCCATTTCTATATTTGGCACTTCATTACGGATATTTCTGATTTCATTGATAGTTTCCAGATATTCTCCCATTCTGTATATGTTTTTAGAGATTTTTTTTTTGTTTAGTTCTGAACCTTTTATACATATATATTCTAATTTTGTTTTCTTGGGTATTTTGGTTCGATAGTAGGAATAAAATTAAAACAAATTTAATTTCATTTTTGTTACATTTTTATAGACGTTTCGACCATTTATGGTTGGTCTTCATCAGTATTTTTTTTTTGTGTGTCTGTAACAATAGAAAACCGAGATAAGATATTTTTCTTAAAAGACTATTATAAATTGTATGGACAAATTATTAATAATATTATTTTAACATTTTAGATGACTTACCATAAGAAGGATCTTTCAGAATTCATCCTTATGCAACATTTAAAAACAGCATGTTTTCCATACAACACTCAAAAACAGCACATTTAAAAACATTGAAAAGAACGTCATACAGATTAAAATTACTATAATATTAATTGCTACGAGTATGTCTATCTTCGAGCGACACTGCTTTAACTGGCAGAATGCATTCATGTGAAACGTCGGTTAAGGAATTCTATGGGTTTTTTTTATATATATTAGTTTAAAAAAGCAAAGATAATTAGATTTGTTTTGAACTGTTTTATTATTTAAAAGGTGATATATTGTTTATTTACTTTTGAATTTAGAAGAAAAGGGGCTAATTTAGTTTGTTTTTTTTTTATATTAATTTAATGTATATATGAAGTCAGTTTTAGAGTTATTTGATAACGTTATAATATATTTGGCTCAAATTCTTTATGTCTGTTTTGTCATTTATAGCATTGATCTCCCGTTTTATGTATAACATTTCCAGAAACTCTCTTATTTTTTGATTAAATTTCGTATTTATATATATATATATATATATATATATATATATATATATATATATATATATATATATATATATATATATATATATATATATATATATATATATATATGTATATATAAAACCTGTATTTTTCGTTAGCCCCGAGTTTCCGGTAAAGCGATGTTACCGATTTTTATATATCAAAAGGCAAAACCTCTGAGAATCGGTATAAGGAATGTACAGAAACTTGTGCATGAAACAAAAAACATAATTTACTTCCGAAGAAGATTAAGAAATGTACACGAAAAAATTCCAAATAATCCTTCAGAAACTTTTTAATATTATAGACTAAAAAATATCATCATCACTTAAAAAGTCCTCATCTTCTGACTCGTCCTCTAATAGCGCAATGATCATTGGTGCTATTTCGACATCTAGAACTCGTTCTCGATTCCACCAATCCCATATTAATTTCTCCGTATGTTCCACAGATTTCTTCCAGTACTCCGGCGTAATATAATTTAATGAATCTTGCCAAACAATTTGCACTTCACGTGTTTTTCGTAATATGATTTTGCCCCAGCCCATATTAATTCTATTTCGTTAAACTGGCAATGGTATGGCGGCAGTCGTAAAACCTCATGTCCATTTTCCCATAATATTTCATTTACGGCATATATTGTTCGTTTTTTATTAGATTTTGCCATTAAAAGAAGTTCTAGTTTCAGCATATTGGGTAAAGGATTTAGTTTTTGTTTTATTAGCCAGTCATAAATATCATTTTCTTCCAGGATGAAGTAGGTTGTTTATTTAAGATTCTTGAATGATAAGATGCATTGCCCAGAATGATTAAAGATGGAGCATCTAAATTTGGAATCAATTGTTCTTTTAACCATTTTTCAAACAGTTCACAGTTCATATCATGGTAGTCCATACTTTTGAATGTTGAAGAAAACAGTAAACTTGCATTTGGGAGAAATCCTGTTGAAGAACCTGCATTCAAAATGATGAACCGTTTTCCCGTCCCACATCCCTTTTTTCTCTTGACACTTTTTACAGACTCGTTCTGCCAAGATTTCGAACCACTTCCATTAGAAAATATCCAAGTCTCGTCTAAAAATACCACTTTTCTAAATTTTGTATTAACATTTTCCGTGTATTTCTTTAAAAACTGGATACCCTGACTTGCTATATGTGGCAACTCGCATAAACCCAACATTTTTATTAATTTTGACAAAGATTTTAGTTCAATTTCCAATATGCCTCGATTTTTTAAAGCTTCTTTTAAAACTTAAAGGGTTATATTAGTTTTTGATGTGTATAAATCGTAAATTGCATTACGAACATCAATTTTTACATTGTCACTTAAGTCCTCTGTCTTTGCTTTTTTCGTGTACATTTCTTAATCTTCTTCGGTAGTAAATTATGCTTTTTTTCATGCACACTTTTCTGCACAGTCCTTATACCGATTTCCAGAGCTTTTGCTACTGTCTCCTGGATATTATGGTGATAATGAATTTTCATTTTCGTAATATTTTATTAGATTTAATACCATTTTTTTCGCTTGTGGATGCAAAAATCCCGAAAATTGTTTTCTATTACTCATTTTGTCACTGACTTGTCAATCTGACTTTGAAGTGACATCGCTCAAAGGTTTTTGCAACAGCTGGTATTTATATGTTTATTCTCTTTTTTCATGTGAAAATATCATAGGTCTATCTAATTCATCTTCCGGATTTTATACGGAAGATATGATTACACGTAATAGAAGAAAAACAAACTTAAAAAGTTTGTCGTTGATAAATCGTATGACCCGCACGATAATGTATGATTATATCACTATTTTGAGATTTTCCTACACAGAATTTTTCGGCTAATACTCTAACACTAAGTTTGTTTTTTTCGCGTACTGGATTATTTCAACTTTCTTGAAGACTCAAAAACTTTCTTTTATATGAAGACCAAAGTAACATCAAAACTAAGATATTCTATTGATGAAGACTACATTTTATAAAAATAAGGTGATCTATTTATTATGCAATTCATCGCAATTTACCTACAAGCCAGACAGCATAAGCCAGCCAATGGGTTGGTGACGCGCCGCTTATTAGCATAGATCTAAATATTGCCCATAATGTGCAATAAAAATACTGGCATTAAATGTGGGTTTTTCAAAAATTATCTGAACATCTGTCCGTTTTGAGGAGGTAAATTTTACTGTTTTTATTAAAAATGTGTCCGTTGTTGAGACTGTCCGTTCAGCAGAGGTGTCCATTGTTCGGAGATGTCCGTTAAGGGAGATTTCACTGTATTGTAATCGTGAAAAAATCACCCTACGAGATTTTTCAGATCTTTACATATCAGGGTCTCTAGATTGACCTTAAATTTTGGTCGAAAATTAAAGTTCACATGGGGATGATCTGGTAACACTTTGGTAGAAATCCAATATGTCAAAACAAAATGGCGGCCTGGTGAAATATTAAAAAAATTATTACTAAAAACTGCTTATCCAGTTTATCTCAAATTTCGCACAAATTCAAGTGTTATGTAGGAATCAACTGCTAAAATTTTGGTACCAATCCAAGATGGTGGAACAAAATGGCGGCATAGTAAAATATTTAAAAATTCTGCTTGAAAAACTACTTAATGGACTAATTTCAAATTGTTTACTTATTGAAGACGGCGAAACAAAATGGGGGCTAAATAAAATATTTGTAATTGTGAAAATATCACCCTCTCAGGTTTTACATATCTTCACGTTTTAGCGTCCCAAGAAGCCAAAAAATATATTAATAACTCCGTCTGTCAATTTACGGCCTAGCTTAACAACTACTTATCAGATTAATTTCAAATTTTAGTAAAAAATTAAGGGGATAGCCTGGTAATATTTTGCTAAAAATCCAAAATTGCGGCCTAGTGAAACGTTAAAAAATTATTACTGAAAAAACTAATTATCCATTTTACATCAAATTTTCTAGAAGTATCAAGTGTTATATAGGAATAAACCGGTAATATTTTGATATGAGTATCTGGAGCAAGACGCTCAAGAATTGCAATGGGAACAGATATATTACACTCAAAATATTGATGATAAATTAAGGTTATTTAATGATAAAATATTATTTCTCATAAATAAACATGCACCTCTAAAACAGAAAGAAAATTAAAGAAAAACCCTATACACCGTGGATTACTACTAATATAAAATTGTTAATGAAACTAAGAGACAAAGCTTATCGAAAATATTTAAAACAAAAAACTGCGGGACATCTACAATATTATAGAGAACTTCGGAATTTCACAAAACATGCCATTATTCGGGAAAAAATAGCCTATTTTAAATTAGTATCCGAAAAAAAGTGATAAGATTTTTGGAATAATGCGAAAAAATTAAATTTAATTCAAAATGTAGATAATAATTTGCCTACAAAGTTTAATGATGCAACAGTTCTCAATAATTATTTTTCCAGCTGTAATAACGTACAAGATACTACGTGGAAGCAAAAAATTTAATTTTATAAATTACATAAATGTAAGATCTGAACTGAATTTTGAATTGATAAATGAAGAAAATGTATTGAAGATTATCAATACTACACATACAAATGCCGTTGGTGAGGACAATTTATCCATAAAAGATGTGAAGATATGTTTGCCTTTTTGTATAAAATCTTTAATAAATATAATTAACACTTGCATTTTGGAAAATGTTTTTCCAGCGATATGGAAAAAGGCTATCATTAAACCAAGAGGTAAAATTTCAAATCCAATGGAACTGAAAGACTTAAGACCCATTAGCATTTTGCCAGTCTTGTCTAAGATCTTAGAAAAACATATTTACGAACAGATTTGTTTATTAATCAATTCGGCTAATATAATACCGGAATGTCAATTAGGATTATAGTACAACAACTAGTCTTGTACGTCTTTTAAATAAAGTCAGATTTAATCAAGAAAAAAGAGAAAGCAGATTTTGGCTTATCATATAATTCAGTAAATTTTTTGGAAGCATATCTTTCTGCGAGAGCTCATTAGGAAGGAATTCAAATCTCAAAAGTCAGACAACATTCCCGTGAGCACGGGAGTTCCCCAGGGGTCTATATTGGGGCCACTTTAATTTTCTTTGTATGTTTCTAATATGAAAGATATCGTACAATACTCAAAAATACAGTACAACTTCGGTAATCCGGATATAGTTTTCGTCATGTCCGGTCTACCGAAATGTCCGGATTGTGGACCAATTTTTTTAACGTCAATAAATGCACATAAATACACCAGTACATATTTAATAAAGTTAACTGTTCAAAAAATAAACAAAGAAGAAAAACACAGACATATTTTTTAAGAACAATACAGAAATATCCATTATTTTTTGTAGAAAAGAAGTTAATTTTTTTATTAACATCAATAAATGCACATAAATAGAATATGTACAAATACATATTTATTAAAGTTAACTAATCAAAAAAATAAACAAAGAAAAATAAACATAGACATATTTTTTAACAACAATATAGAAACATCCATTATTTATGGTAGAAAAGAAGTTATTTTAGACTGATTAATTTTTTTTAAGTATTTGTCATGCGCTACATCTTTTAATTTTTGTAAAAGTAGACGGTCCTGTAGCTGAACATCATTATCTTCTGCCCATTGAAGACATACAGAAAATGCTTTCACGGCATCTCCATATTTAATTTTGGAACTGAACTCTACTTCATTTTCTTGAACAGTATTTTCATTGATGATACATTCGTTATTATTTTTGACTGCTTCCTCAATTATCTCCAGTTCTGTAAGCTCCTTGACATTCTCATTCCATCCTAATGCCCAGGTGTTAATTTGCTTATCAGTTAAATTCGTGTCAATACTTTTCAAAGACTGTTGTATGGCCTTCATGTCTGAACATGTATCATCATCAGATTTCAGCTTAAGGTATTCACTGAGTGGAATAAGGTCTTTATCATCCCACTCTACTAATTCTGAAGGCCAAAGCGCCGACCAACTTGCCCAAATATTTTTCTCGGTGATCGATTTCCAAGCCTGATCTAATTTTTTCACAGCATCTGCTAAATTAAAGTTTTTTAAAAGCTGAACAATGTCATTATCTTTCGAATTTATTATGTGGTTTAATAAGCTTTTTCTATACGAAACTTTAATGTTTTGGATTAAATTTTGATCCATTGGCTGTATGAGGGCGGTACAGTTCGGTGGTAAGAACAACACTTTGAAATTTGGGTTGAAATTGATATCCTCTTCGGATGTGTGTGAGGGCGCGTTATCCAGAATTAGCAATGCCTGGATGGGAAGTTTAGCTTCGGTTAAAAATTTAGTAACACTCGGGATGAAATGGTTTTTAAACCATTCTAAAAACAAACACTTGGTCATCCACCCTCTCTTGGTTGCCTTATATATCACTGGCAGCTCAACATTTTTAAAAGCTCTGGGGTTTTCAGCTTTCCCTATAACCAAAAGGGGAAGCTTATGGCTTCCTGAAGCATTACAGCAAGGCATAAAAGTGACACGGTCCTTTGATATTTTCCTTCCAGGGGCAGATTTTTCTTCATTGTGTACCCATGTCTGATCAGGCAAAACTCTCCAAAATGCAGCTGATTCGTCAGCATTATAAACTTGCGCTCTGCTTAAATTCATTTCACTAACCACTCTCAAAAAATTTTGCTGAAATGGCTGTATCGCATTTACATCACTAGAAACTCGTTCACCACACACTTTCATAAAACGGATTCCATATCTTCCTTTAAACTTATCCAGCCATCCTGAACTAGCCAAAAAGTCATTTCTACCAGTTATTTGCTCATAAAAAAATCTTGCTTTAGAGCACAAAATATCAGACGAGATGGGGACATGTTTATTACGTTGTTGCAAAAACCATGTGTATAATGCTTGCTCTACTTCTGGATTTTCACATTTCTTCATTACTTTCCGTTTCTCTAATCCTTGAAATGATTGGGCTACATATTCTCTGATTTTCTTCTTATTTCTGTTGATATCGTATACAGTGGACTTCGCGGTACTTTAAATGTTCTAGCTACTTCTCGTAACTTAGCGCCATGCTCAATACTATCTAGGATTTTGCACTTTTGACTAAGAGTTAATGTAATATGCTGACGCTTATTCTACATGATTACAAATTGCACATATATTTACACTTAAAGCACGAAAACAAGACAGATAAAAAAACGCGTGCTTCTCGCTTGGAAACTGTAAACCACACTAGACTCTATTATTTTAAATCGAAAACACGCAGGGACACGAATGTGAGGTGACGTTTAAAAACGTTTGCGAATTACTGTCCGAACTATAGAGGTAAACTCTTTAACAGTCCGGACCTCGTCTGGATTACTGGAGTGTCCGGTGTATCGTGTGTCCGGACTGTCGAAGTTGTACTGTACAGCAATACGCTGATCATATACATATCATTTTCAACCGAAAATTTTGAAATCTTCCAACCACAGCTTAACTCAGATTTTGATAAAATACATATTTACGCGGAACAACACAATTTAAAATTAAATGCCAATAAATCTTGTATTCTCTTTTTTTGGAATTATAATGATTTTTTTTTAATTGAATAATATTAATATAAACATTAATAATATACCTTTACCAATGGTCAATGAATCGAAGAATTTAGGAGTTTGTTTTGATACAGGCTTGACGTTTCAAACCCACATAAAAAATAAGCTTAAAATAGCATATATGCGCCTAAAAAGGCTTTATACTTTAAAAAATTATTTACTTTTAGCGACTAAATATTATTTATGTAATACCCTTGTTCTATCTTTGTTTGACTATGGTGATGTTGTTTACAGTGACTCCTTGACAGAAAGTTTGTCTCATAGTATACAAAAAATCCAGAACTCTTGTATGCGATTTTCGTTTAATATACCATTTAGAAATCACATAACTCCATACTTAAATAATGCATTCATTTGTATACAGAATTTTAAAAAGTGGGAAACCTCCGTACCTTAAAAAATATTTTAATTCTTATAATCATACTCGTCTAACTAGATATATAAATAATTTTAGAATACCTCAACATAGAACTGCAAATTTTCAAAAATCATTTGCGTTTGTATCGGTAGAAATGTGGAATAATATACCTAACACTGTGAAGGAATTTTCACCTTTTAAATTTAATAGGCTTATAAGAAATCATGTTGAAATACAAATTTCTAATAATTAATTTTTTGTACGCTCTTCCATTGTTTAGGTTGTGCTGCCTGCATTCATTCATTCTCTCGTTTGCCGTTATATTATATTATTTTTTGAGTATTGTCATGCCATTTATAGCTTCTCCTCTCTTTCTCCCTTGCGCCTGGACGGGGCTTTGCTTTGTTGCGTTTATAATTTTTATAACTGGCTGCGTGCCGTTAAATAGCGGATACCTATTTCATTTTTAAATTATTTTTTTAAGGGTCGTGCCACACATGCACAGTTTTTTGTGCATCGTGCAATCGGTTTTTATAGTCGCGACATTGTCCAATTTATCAATATTATATAAAGAGAAAAAATGTAATTTAATTGTTTTGATATTGTTAATTTGATAAATAAATTAGTTTTGAGTTTGAGTTTTGAGTTTAAGTTAGCAAAACAAAATGTCGGCCTAATAAAATATTTAAAAATCAGCCTGTAAAAACTACTTATTAGACTTTTTTGCAAGCATTGAGTGCGATATAAAAATAAACTAGTAAAG
Organism: Kuschelorhynchus macadamiae; assembly: GCA_030620095.1. NCBI lineage: Eukaryota > Metazoa > Arthropoda > Insecta > Coleoptera > Curculionidae > Kuschelorhynchus > Kuschelorhynchus macadamiae. The sequence continues at coordinate 323,427 of JAUTXW010002122.1, read as the reverse complement.
TTGTGGTACGAATTCAATATAGCGGCCAAATATTTTTTTTAAATCAACGTAAAAAAAAACTTATTCAATTTACTATAAATTTTGCAGAAAAATTAGATGTAATATAGGCATAAAAATTACTTATTGAATTTGTTTTAAGTTATATAAATAAATATTATAAAGTTATTGGTAGGAATCCGATATATTGGAACAAAATAGCGCCCAATAAAAATGTCTGAAGAGATAGAATATATGTGTGATTAAATAATTGCTAGTAGTGAACTACACACTTAACCCTGGAAGAAAAGTCGCTACAGTTAAATAAAAAGCAACAGTGCAAAAACTCTGAGTTTGCCACAGCTAATATGACCAATGATAATCGTTTATGGTGTGACACTCGTGCGTTTTATTTATGTGTCAGAAGATCATGACAAATGTTTGAACTGTTTCTCTGCCAGCATATAAAACTCTAGGATTCTCCTGGGTGAATAGTTTTTTTAACTAAAGCGATATGTTTAAGAAAAGCTCTGGGAATAAGACTATGGGAGTGAATTTTGTTTGACACTAACGGATATAAATACAATGTGTATCATAAAGTATGCCAGCGCTCGAAAAATATTATTCAGTCTACATGGTAACTAGAACGGTGGTGTTATTCGCTGTAACCTTTCCAACATTGATGATGAATTGAACATGATAAAGGAGTTAAGAGAGCTCCTGTTAATAGGTGATATATTTGAGAGAACATATTTGGATTGTTTTATCACTCTGAATTAATAAGATAGCTGGTATTCTTTTTTTTGCCGAATTTAAAAATGTGTGGCTGGCTCCTGTCAGTGAATCCACTTTTGTTTGTTTGTTTTCTACGATTCTCAAAAACTTTCCTATATCTTTTAACTTGGTTAAACTGCTTTGCGTCTAAACTTGACACTTTTTTTCTGCGGACATGACATGAATTCATTCGCACAATCGTCTTTCTCTTTTGTATTCCTTAATGCTATAATTGACAATTACACTGGCCAACAAAAAATTTTTTTTGTTGTAACACAAATCAGAATAGCATAATATAATAGAATGGATCTATCTAAATACGAAAATGACAAAGTTGTAGCACGTAGGGTTTTCTTGTTAGAGTTGTAGAACCATATCGAATGTTACGATACTTAATATCTATAGAAAAAATGATTTCAGAAAATTCTTAACCCTGTTTATTGACTATGTTTACAGTTTTCGCCTATTAAACATACCATACATCTAAGTGAAAAGCAAACGAGAAAAATATTAACCTAAAACACTAACTAAACTATATTTTTTTTCGTTTATGAGGTGTCGTATCTTCTCTCCTCAAAAACCAACAGTAGTCACCCATCATAGCTGGATCCCATCCTCCTTAGTACCAAATTTCCACTGTTCTGATATCTTGGTGAAACCTTTCACCCTGCTTGTCACTAATAGCTCTCAAATTTTTAGGAAAAAATGACAGATGTGAATGGAGGAAGTGAATTTTTAATGACATTTTGGCACCAAGCGCTTTATAGGCATCTAAGAGTTCATTAACTAATTGTTCATAATTTTCATCCATTTTGTTGCCTAAAAATCCTCTTACTACATTAACATATGAATTCCATGCTCTGAGTTCCTGCCTGGTAAGCTTTTTCGTAAAATTGAAATCGTCCAGCAATTTTCTGATTTGTGGCCCAATAAAAACGCTTTCTTTTAATTTGGCATCACTTAATTGGAGAATGACCTGTCTTAGGTATTTAAATCCATCACCACCTTTATTTAAAGCCTTCACAAAGTTTTTCATCAGCCCAAGTTTAATGTGAAGAGGAGGCAAAAGGACATTTTTGGGATCAACAAGAGGATTAAATTTAACATTTTGAGATCCCGCTTGAAATTCGCTTCTTTCTGGCCAAATTTTTGTTACATAATGCTGATTTATTGCACGACTGTCCCATAAACAAAGAAAATAGCAATATTTTGTAAATCCCCCCTGAAGTCCCACTAGAATCGCTGTAACTTTTAAGTCCCAACATATCTGCCATTTCTACCTATTGTAGTTTATTTTATCCAAAATCGTGTGCATATTTTCATAACTTTCTTTCATTGCAATTGAATGAGCAACTGGTATAGAGGACTTTAAATTTCCATTATGAAATAACACAGCTTTTAAGCTATATTTAGATGAGTCTATGAATAAGCGCCGCTCACGGGGAGAATGTTTCCTTCGGGTAGTCGCGCCATATTTTTTGACGGCTATAGTCACTCCGGTCTCATAGACCAGGTAATTCTAAAAAATGGAAGAGACATCTTTTTTTCTTCCTAGTGCAAGATTATGAAATAATAGAATAAAACGATCCTTTTTTGTCAAAAAAAAGTTATATAGTTTTATTTCCCAACATTTTACAGGGTTTTAAAGAAAACAAAAAAAAACTTAAACAAACATTCTGGTATGGAAAAGAAATCTAAAAGTCTAACATCACAAATATTCTTTGGAATGGTAACTAACTACAAACTAGTCTAAGAATCTCGAAGCTGGAAGTGTTTATGGCAGTTCCCTGCAGCTCTGGCAAATACTTATAATGTGCTCCAAACACATGTATGTATTGCATTTGTAGCACGAAAAACGAGTTTTTCTATTTTTCGCCCAGCCGCAGTAAGTGCATCTGCCTACGGGTAATTGTCTTTCTTGAAGTGCTATTTCTTCAGTTTTGGTAACTTCCATAAGTCTGAGCTTCAAAACTCTTGGAATATTGGTTAGAGCTGCTCTTTTTTTCAAATGAGGATGGATTAGTGCGTTCGCCAAATCTCTCAGAAAATGGCGTCGGCGTAAATCATTTTTTTCGGGGTTATTAGCTTTGTATATTACTTGACAATTAATCCCTGTAATATTCAAAATACTATAGAATATCACCATTGGCCATCTTCTGGTATTTCGGGAGCAATCGTAAGAAGCGAACAACTTATCCACGACATCTACACCTCCTTTGGACGCGTTATATGTAGTTATCATCACTGGCTTATATTTTTCACCACTGTCTTCGTCAATGTCGTCATGATGATGCATACTGGATATTAAAATTACATTTTTGCGTTGCTTTGGAATATAGGAAACAATTGTTAAATCCTTTGTAAAGCCAAACATGCTTGTATGGGTGGGACGCTTGGATGGCGTTGAAAACTCAACCGGCAATTCCCTTTTATTTTTTTGTACCGTTCCAATTGTAGTTATTTTGTAATCTCGAAGCAACTTTTCTACAAGAGGGATGGATGTAAACCAGTTGTCCATTGTCAGGTTGATGCGTGAACCAGATAAATGTTTGCACAATCTTAAAACCACATCATAGGGGCTGTTAGAAAACTTATATGGACCATCAGGCTGGGATCCCACATAAACTTCCAAGTTTGAAGTGTAAAATAGTTTTGCGTCACACACTGCAATAATCTTGAGTCCATATTTATTGGGCTTGGAAGGTATGTATTGGCGAAAAGCACATTTGCCTCTAAAAGCTGGTAGCATCTCATGAATTGTGACAAACGCTGAGTGATTATAACCATTTTGACAATTTTTCAATGATCAACCAAAGAACGAATGGGAGCTAGTTTGTCAAATTTTTGTCGATCTAGGCGTGTATCTTTATCATCAAATCTAATGCAACGGAGCAGAAATCGAAATCTTTTTAGAGTCATGGTCAAATAAAAGATTTCTACACCATAACCATCTCTTCTCCAAAGATCTTCTGCGTTTGTGCGACTGGAGTGGCCTAACCCAGCTAAATACAAAAGTCCTATAAATGCACGGATTTTTATTTCATCAGTCTGATTAGCGTCTCGTTCTCTTGAGAAACTATCTTAAAGAGAGATAATATGTTTATTCGTATTTTCGTCCAAAATCATCATTATCGTGTCGTCCAAGAAATAATTCCAAATCTCCACGGCACCTTTTAAATGTTTGGTTGCATTTGATGGTCCCGGTAAGCGAACTTTTATGTTTTCGCTTCTGGTTCTAACTGTTTTTGGCCCTGGAGGATGCTTATTCCAGCGGGTTTTACCATCCTTGCCTAAAATAATAGAAAAATAATACTTCGAGCTAAAATAGGTACGAATATTTTTTCAATTACCTAGATAAGTAAGCGCAGAAGACTCTTGCGAAATGGTTACTCGTGCATCAGCAACCTCTCCATCTGAAATTTCCTGTTCTGATGCACTTTCGTGATCCAAAACTTCCTCCTGGTAATGTTCCTCTTCATCTGGTTCATCCTCGTAGGCAACAAATTGGTCTTCGGCGTCATCTAGTCCTGCTTCTTCCAAAAGTCTTTGCAAACGGGCTTGTTCTCTTTCGTAGTCTCCCATGACTAAAATAAGGTAAGTATAATAAGCATTATAAGATGTTATAAAGAATAGAAAAAAATTCTAACATCCTTTAACGTATAAAATAATGATATAATATTAAATAATATACCAGTCGGGCATTAAAATGATAAAAAATTAAAGTTATCTAATAGCTTACCTCTCCACAATATTTTACCGTCGTTAGTCGCGCCGGTCTCAGGCACCAGAAATCACTATAACTAATAACACCTTTACGCGACAACGGCTACGCGAGGACTGACGTTTAACCGCAGCGACACATGAAGATACTCGGGCGCGTGACAGCATCGGATACCCCCTCTAGCTTTTACAGCGAGACTTAAGATGACCCGGTCTGTGAGACAGCGGCGCGACTACCCGAAGGTTAATATCAAGTTCCTGCATTAAACTGTCTATATCAGTACACACGCACAACGAATTTTCCATACTGTAGAAGTCAGAAAACATAGCATTTCTTTTTCTGAAATTCGTAATTTTTGATTCTTTGGCCAATAGGTTCCATTTCTTAAGACGGGAACTCAGAAGTTCTGACTGTTGCTTGGATAACCCCAAATCACGTACTAAATCATTTAATTCACTTTGAACAATCAAATGTGGCTCGCCTGTGGCAAAAGTGGAATCGGTGCACTGTTCTTCTAAGCTGCCATGTGAACACCACATGAACTTTTTGATTCAGTCGCAAACCGTGTATCTCAATTGTCAAGTAGTGTACCGACAATTTCTGAAATGTATGACATTTTAGTGAAGAGTGAATCCAGGTGGGATCTCATGGAGAAAAAAATTGACGATATCCATAATCTCTCGAGGGAGTTTTCCGCTTACAAACCAGATATGTTATTAAAGTCTCTAAGGGATATGGAACAGAATATTTTCAATATTTCCCAAATCCTCTTCAACAATGCCGAAGAAGTGATAAAAATCCAAGTACAGGACTCCTCTTCAATTGAATTAAAAGCAGGTACTGCTAACATTAAGAGCAACCTAACTTGTGTAACTGACTTGGTAAAGGAGTTATACTCCAAATATGAAAGCCAACATAAGTGTAAGCATATCAAAAATACATACCCTACCACCATACCCTTGCCTACACCAACTATGGAAACTACCTGCTCCACCGCCTCTACACAAACTGAGGTAACACCTACGGATATTCCCAGTACTACTGAAGGCTCCAGCAAGCTGGCTTGTAATAATACACAACGGTGGCACTATGTAGTCGTAAGAAATCTTCCTGCAGGGTTTACGCCTAACAACATAGTTCACTACGTTAAGGAAAAGATTGGGACTACAGAGTTTATTCGATGCTACCACCTAATCAATCATATCTCAGATATTGATTTTAAAATTGGAACTCAGTCAAAAAAGTCAGCTGAAAAGCTTTTAGACAGCAATCTATGGCCACATGGCGTAGTAATAAAACGGTCAGCTGTATCCGAACTTACAGAAAAATCTACACCGAACCTCCCACTTCCCTCCACACCGAAAAAACTGCCCACCAACTCGAGCTCCGTCAGTTCACTGGTTGTCTCCTCTCCAATTTCTCCAAAGGGCACTATAATATCTTCTGACAAAGAGGCCATTGCTGCCTGCAAAGCAGATGTCTTGTTGAGCGACAACTGCTATAGTCTTTCCAAGAAAGCTCCTACTGACCAAGAACCTATTTTCGATCCAATGTCTCCCCCAACAGTGAAGCTTACGCGAACCGAAAAAAGTTCTGATAACCGTTTCCTCATGTCTAGACTAAGAGAACCAGCCATTTTAAAGGCCTTCAAGTTATATCTCGCCTTCCTGCACGACCAACCTGCGCCAATTCACTTTGAAGGGTTTACAAATACAAGCACCAGGCTGTTTTTGGCTTCTGAAGGCATTCCTATAGATTATAGAACCCTACATAAGATATATTTCGATTTTCATGCTGCTTACGGATTTAACGCAGCAGAAGTGGAAGCGGATCTTGCAGCCTATGGATCCTACATATCTTCGGAGAGATCGATTCATCTTCAGAGGACCAGAGAATGCCATAAAAATTATTTTACCAGCAATTCTCCCAAAAAAAAATTTTAGAAAACACGACGTGTCCTGAGGAACTAGATTCCTCAAAACTTCCTGTTGTTACTAGTCTTAATATGATTCTAATTAATATTGCTTCTCTAAGAAATAAAACTGACGAGTTGTACCTATTTCTGGAAGAATTGGAGTTCCCCCAACTTGTTGCAATTACTGAGCACTGGCTGAATCTAAACGAACCCTTTTATATTGAGAGGTATACCACAGTAGCTAGATATGACAGAAAAAACTCAGCTCATGGGGGAACACTGATTCTATCCCTAAATGGAGATTTCATGTCGGTATCTAAATATGATCATTTGTTAGCGGATAGCTCTTTTGAATTCTCTATAGTATATAATCAAAACCTTGATCTTTATGTAATTTGTATTTATAGATCACCAAACTCTGATGTACAATCATTTTTAAATAGCCTGGTAAGTTTGCTAGACAGCCTACCGATTAAAGGTAAAAAAATTCTATGCGGGGACTTTAATATTGACTATGCTACTGTTTGTGCCATCCAGAAATATCTAATTTCTATATTCGACTCTTTCGGTCTTTCAATGCATGTATCCTCGCCAACTAGAACTTCAAAAAACTCTTCTTCTATCATCGATTACATGGCTCCATCAGAGGTGCAATCACAGGTCTATAACTCAGGTCTTTCCGATCACGAGGCGGTAATTTCCAGGTTTAGTTTACCTATTAGGCCCTTACCAAGATCTCGCCATCGGGGCAGAATTTTCTCGGCCGAAAATTTCTCAGTATTTCATAATATTTGCTTTAACACCAATTGGAATTTTGAATCTGATAATGTCAACACAAACTTCAGAACTTTTTTAAATAAAACTTTAAGTGCTTTTAACAAGGCCTTCCCGCTTAAGAATATCAAACCTAAGCGGCATAAACCGTGGACCACGAAAGGAATACGAATTTCTGCTAAAAATATGCGCTCGCTCTCATATATAAAAAAATTCACCGACTCCTTTCTTATTCTCGACTATATCTCTAATTATAGGAGGATCTACACTACTCTTATTAAGTCAGCAAAAAAATTATACTACCGAAAACGTCTAACAAACTCTAATAACGTTTCAAAAGAAACCTGGTCCATCATCAATAACCTCAGAAACAAATCAAACCCTGTGACTCAGATCTTGCCAGGGGCTAATGATCTAAATGATTATTTTATTAATGTAAGCAAAAATGTTACCTCTAGTATCTCGCCAAGTTTGAACCCTCTTTCGTTTCTCCCTCCTTCAAAAAATTTAGCTGATAGCTTTTTCTTAAGTCCCGTTAGCAACACTGAACTATTGAAGGTAATACATAATATCAAAAGTAAATCTTCGTGTAGCACTGATGGCCTATCAATTAGAATATTCCTGAACTTGCCACTCCCAGTCATAGAGGCCCTTACAACATTAATAAATGAGTTCTTTATAAAAGGTGTATTCCCTGATTGCCTTAAAACAGCTATAATTATTCCACTTCATAAAGGCGGCGAAAAAACTAACTCTTGCAATTATCGCCCAATTGCACTACTACCAGTGCTATCAAAAATCATCGAAAGGCTACTGAAGAACCGTCTTATGCCATTTCTCCTGAAACATCAGATAATATCCCCGGAGCAGTTCGGATTTCTACCCAACAAGTGCACCAGTGACGCCATGTTCACGTTGCTTAGAGGCGTCTACTTATCTCTCAATAACAACCACCCAACTGCCTCAGTTTTTTGTGACTATGCGAAAGCCTTTGATTGTGTTAGTCATGAAATTCTGATAAACAAACTACATTTTTATGGAATTCGTGGTACTTCTTTAAATCGGTTCAAATCTTATCTTGGGAAAAGGCAACAACTTGTAAGGGCTAATGGTTCCGATTCTGATTGTAAGTTGATTACAAGTAGAGTCCCTCAAGGTTCAGTCTTGGGACATATTCTTTTTTTGTTATACATTAATGATATCACGAACCTTAAAATTAATGGAAGAATCTCCCTTTTTGCTGATGACACAAGCATAACATGGAGTGATTTTGATACAACGTCTTTACACTCTAGTATCTCCAAAGACTTGGTTATAATTAAGGCTTGGTCCGATTCCAATATGCTTTGTTTTAACGTCGATAAAACGGTGGCGTTATCTTTTAAGGGAACTTTACAACCACTTCAGGTACATAACAGCAATATTGAATACGTAGAGTCGGTTAAATTCCTGGGTTTAAATATAAATAGCAACCTAAAATGGTCTAATCATATTGACACCTTAACTAAAAAACTTTCTACCGCCTGCTTCGCCATTCGATCAGTTTCAAAAGAACTAGACGTTCCTTCTGCCAGACTTACTTATTTCTCTTTATTTGAATCCCACCTCCGCTATGGCCTTCCCTTTTGGGGCTGCTGTACCACCGAGCAATTTCGTAGTATTTTTATGCTTCAAAAGAGAGCCATTCGTTATTTGTTTGGTCTAAATAATAGAGCTCACTGCCAATACTATTTCAAAAAACATGAAATATTAACACTTCCTGCATTATTTATTTTGGAAACGGTATGTTTGCTGAGAAAACATATAAACACCCTCCCAGAAAGGCCACAACATGTATACCCTACCAGAAACTCTAGGCATGATATTTATCTTCCCATTCCTTCCACAGAATTAATAAAAAAATCAATTATTTACAACGCCATAAAACTTTACAACAATCTGCCAGTACATTTAAAATCTATCCCTATGCTTGCACAATTTCGAAAAAACACCAAAGCATACCTCATTGAGAGACCATTTTACAGCGTTAATGATTTTTTTTTTCAGTGAGTAAGTCTCTTTAAATTGTCACTAAACTCGCTTGTTTACTTAAATCTTTTGTGAGTCATGTCCTAACTCATAGCATAGAATTTTGTAAATCATTATATAGGGAAAAGAACTGTCGAACATTCACTTAAAACTTAATTATTTTTGTTAGGTATTGGATTAAAAACAATTTAATTCTTTTTGTATACTACATTCTACACTAGTTCAATACACCTTCTGTTTAACATCACAATTATTTGTATAACTATAATAACATAGAGTTTAAGGTCGCATAGTTGCAATTTTGATTTCAATGTCATCGAAATTATTCACCTCGTACATGTGTGTTTGTTTACTTTTATAAGGTTATCTTGATTCATTTACTGTTTGCAATGTTATGCTATATTCTAACGTGTGTTTTACGATTTGGTAAATTGATAATTTACATTTTAAAAAAAAAAAGCACTGACCTGTCGAAATTATTTTCGATTAATGTTTTGATATGTCTTATTTTTAGGTATATTTGCTTTGTCCATAAAATTGTAGAATTTTTCTGCGGCAATAAAGCATACTTTTGTTTGTTTGTTTGTTTGCCTGATGATGCGTTATCTCCATTATCTCCCAAATCAATAGCTTGCCAATTTAAAGGCACAATCGGCACTGGCAAATTCGCATTATAAGGAACAGATCGTATGGCAGATTTCAAATTTGGATATTCTATATTGTGCTTTCCCTTTTTGGAATAACCTTCAGTCTTTGTCAAGCAAAAATAACAATCGTCAGAATGATTGCTGGGTTCTCGCCATACCATTGGAACTGCAAAAGGCATACTTTTTCTCTTTCCCTTCATCCACTGCACCAATGATACACTACAACTAACAGCACACATGGGGAGCCCACCGCTTATCTTGATACCCAATTAACACACCAAAATATTTGAAGTAGGCTTGTTTAATTTTCGGAAAATGGCCTGTCTTGTGATTTCACCAGAAATTCTCCACAAATATAACAAAATTTCTCAGGAGAAATTTTGCAACTTCGGCGCGTTTGACTCGTCATTCTCGTCTTCACATACACTTGCTTATCGATACACAGAGAACCACTCAATTTGAAGCTCAACAGAAGAGTGATGTTTAACATTTCTTTTATGTCTAATGTTGTAAACAACCCAGTCTAGGTAATTTGTCCGTTGTAAAATGGACCCAGTTTAGCCGCCCAACAATAAAATTGTTTACCTGCCAATATAAAAGGTTCTAATTAGGCTATTAAAAAATGGTACGTATTAGGGCTTTCGGAATATTTTTTTTATTATTGGGAGGGTATATCCATTGTGAAAATAATGAGCTGGCCTGTGTTAGAAAAATCTTGTCGGCCAGTGTTATTTATAATTCAATATTTTATTATTCTGGTTTTTTAGTGGGTTTATTCACCCAGACGAATTATTAGTAAGGCATTAACTTTATTCTTTCTTGTAGAATATAAATGTATATTTCGACTTTATAGCTTATATAGAGTTTGGTCTAACAGTGTTTCAAGTCCAATATCTCGGTTATTGTAGGAATTAGGAAAACAAATTATACGAAATTTATATTGCTGAGAGCTAATATAAAATTGTTTTTGATTATACAGGGTTGAGGATAAGTTTGCCACAATCCAAACTTAAATTTTTTAAATGAAACACCCTGTATATTGTTTTATTTTCAGAGATTTGTGGGATCTGTACAGAGTCGTTCAAGATTTATGGCCACTTTTCGAAATTATCAGAGGTGGATATTTCAATTTAATATGGAAAAATATTGCAAAGTGTTCTCAACATCTATTTTTTTTGTAATTTATTCATACCAGCATGGATATATCGAAAAAGTTTAAAATTTCAAAAAATAAAAATTATCACTAATAAAAAAATTTCACAAATACAAATGATAGTATTATAATGATCTAGTAATAAAAACTGGTGGTTATTACGAAATGATCGATATGATTTATGTGTTAGGAGCAAGTGAAAAGAATTGTTAGCGATAAGAATATAATATATCGAAAAGTATCCTTATAAAAGACAAACACGAAAAGCGCTTTTCAAAGATTATCCAATGGTTTGATGAGATTTAATTTAAACTAATTGTTAAGTTGTCCTAGTTAAGTCCTAGCTGCCTTAACTAGTCTAAAACAAGTTTTGCTGGATCAGTTTTCGTGTATTCTAATGTATTAGAATTGATATTATTACATACACTTCGGATTCTTTCCTTCATATTTTCTTTTGTAATCGATAATGATAGAGTGAACTTTTAATAAAGCCCCAAAGAAAAAAGTTCATTTTTGTCAAGTCAGGGGATCTAGGTGACCACGCAATCGGTCCTCTTTTTCCTATCCAGCGTTCTTGAAATTGTTCTTTAAGAAATGCATGAATGTCAGCCGTATGGTGAACTGGGGCACTGTCATGCATAAACCATATTTGATCACGGACGTTATAATATTTTTGGATTTGGTATAAGAGTGTTCTAAAATCTTCCCTTAAAAACTGGAGATATCGGTGTGCTCTTTCTTCAAAAAAAATGTAGACCGATGATAAAATTGCCAACAATTCCACCCCAGACGTTACGAGACCACCTATTTTGACTAGTTCTGGTTGTGCGAATATAGTGAGGATTTTCAGTAGCATAGTAAAGAAAATTATGTCTATTGACATTTCCATTTTTGTAGAATGTTGCTTCGTCAGTAAGTAACACAAAGTTAGTACATCTTGGCTCTCTCTCTAAATTTGTGAAAAATTTAGTTGCCTGTCGTACTCATCCTAATACAGATCTTGAAGGAGTTGAATATAGGTGAAACTTTTTTTTTAGAATTCGTAAAACAATGGTTTTTCTTACATCTGTTTCCCTTGCAATTCTTCTTGAACCAATATATGAGTCTTCTATAATTTTTAAGTTTACCGCTAACTCGTTTCTCTCTTTTAAAACCAAACCATTGCATAAGTTTTTCAAAAGCGCTTCTGTGTGGTTGTCTTCTATCAGGATAATTTTCGTAATATATTCTTGTCCCTAGCAAACAATTCTTTTCACTTGCCCCTAACACATAAATCATATTGATGATTTCTTGTCTATTAAAATTGATGTTTACTATAGAAACAGTACTTACTTTTTATTACAAAACTCAAGCAACAACATTACCTGACAATTCACCCCCGGTTGCACAAAATTTAATTGTGGTTTAGAATATTTAACCGAACTTTCAGATTTGACAAGTTGCTTACAGAAATCTAGCAACTCGTCAATTGTCATTCCGTTAAACATTCTAAACTTTAATTGAGCTTTTTTGCAACCGGCCGTTAAAGTTGAATTTTTGACAGTATAATTTCATTTGTAAAAATAAGGCCCACTAAATTTTTTTTACTGGACGCAATAACAAATTCAAAGATTATTAATACAGTAATACGTTTCTGCAGGGTGGAATATCAAAATATGGCTGTAAGTACTTTTAATTAACTTTTTAATTAAGTAATTCGTTTTAAAACAATTTCGTTCGCTTTGTGATGCCACTATTACTATCTCCGAACGATAAGTGTAACGAGATCGGTTAAATGAGAGAAAAGTTGGCTATTTTGTTAAATTCTTGCTAGTTTCTGAGGCACAGGGTGGTTGGTGAAAAACACCTAAATATTTTAAAAACTATGGACTCTCGAGACACAGTTTAAATTTGAAAGATTTGTAATTTTTTTCACTCTACAACACGGTTCTCTCAAATCTCATCTCCTACGTTTCCTGTTCGAGCCACCACTATCCACTTAATTTTTTTAAATATGGACATGGATATTTTATACTCGTTTTTAGAACCAATTTTATCACCTCTCTAATGATGTACTAAAACGTATCTAAGGACCTTCAATTGTGAAACCATAAAGTATTTATAAAGGTCTCCGATGATGTAATTTTACAGGGCCGAAACGTGTTTAAAAGTATTTGTACAGTATATCATTAAAAAGGAGAGAAAAAAATTATTCCGGAAATGAGAATAAAAAATTCTGGCTCGTATTTAAAAAAATTAAGTTGATGGTGGTGGATCGAACACGAAACGTCGGCAGTGAAATTTGAAAGGACCATGTTGTAAAACAAGAAAATTATAAAACTTTCAAATTCATAAATATGTTTAGGTGTTTTTAAAAAATCACCCTGTGTATCGGAAACTAACAGGAATTTGATAATACAGTAAAAAGATCTGGAATGGGCATCAAAGCAGGTAACTTTTCTTTAATTTAACCCGTGACCTCTTTGCACTTACCGTTTCTGAGATAGCAATAGCTAAAAATTACATTTTGATTAAAAAACAGATGGATGGAATTTGGTATCAAGCAGTCGGATCTTAGGCTATATCCACCTAGTGGCCCTACGTTGGTACTCTCCGTTTTGTTCCGGTCTGGTAAATGTGACAAATTTCCCAAAAAAATCATAAAACTGATATTTCCTAAAGTCATTTAGAAGATACTACTTTCCTCTGAAATATGTTAGGATATACCAGTGGCGGCTATTCAGGTGAAGTATGTAGGTGAAGCGCTACTTCACCAGGAAAAATAAACATTCAAATATCTAACTATATTTATATATAGTAATAAATAAATAGTTTACTTGACCGTCGGCGGCATGTCTTTTTAAAACTCTCAATTGAACTTTATTATAACTATAACAATGGCGCAAACCGCTTCGACTTTGCTGGAGGTGCTATGTTTAGTTTACGATTTTCCTACTACATTGCCATGACAACGCGTACTCGATGACGTCGAGTACATGGAAGAATAATGTTAACCAGCGCCATACAAAGCTCTCGGTGAATTGCTAACGCGATACACTGCACCCACGTGTCGTTCAGTTTGGGGTGGTTGTTTACTTTTAGTTTCGCGGATTTCGCTGCAACCGGTTAGTTCCTCTGCAGTTTGCTTCACTGTTTTGTGTCATAGTTATTTATGGTGTTGTTACAACTTTATTTGGTGTCGTCTAATTTACATTATTAATGAATCCGATCACGGATGTGGTTTACATTTTGTTGGAAACTTCATTTAATCGATGGAAGGAACAAGATCAGAGTTTAAATCGTCATCCTGGTTTTCGGCGTACAAATAGTTATGTAGTAGTCAAATATTACAAAAATTGTTTTGCAAAACGGAATCATTGAATGCATTTCTGATTATTTAAATGATCATGTAAAAAATGAAATAATGAACACACAGTTTTTTTCTGTGCAAGTGGATGACAACACTGATATTATGCAAACCTCCCATTGCTCCATAATTTTAATATACGTTAATTCAGAAGGTTCAGTAGTCGAGAGATTCTCATTCAAATACAGAGTTAAAAAAGTTGCAAAAAGGTTACAAACATCATTATTATTACTAGCTGTACAGTTTTCAAAATACACTTCCAAAGGTATATCTGTTTTTCCGCGTTTAAACGCGATACAAAATTCCAATTTTTTTGCAATTTGTGGAAATTTCCGCCTCGATATGATTGATATAATTTTAGTAGTCTTCTCTAATTAGTGTCTTTGACCGGATTCTAAGGGTTCTAAAGGTTTTTAAATCACTCAAACTTCAATAAACTTTCCATTTAAAATGGAATTTATTTTTTTCTTTGATCACCTTAATGGTGGAGCTAGAAAAGTATGCTGTATATTTACTGTTACGGTAACCAATTGGAACAAATTCCGATATTATATTATTTATTCTGTGATAAAATTTTAGAATGTTCGTTTCTAAGTTATTACTACTAAGTAAATTATTCCATGGGGTACTAAGTATTGCGTCATTTATAATATTATAATTAGCTTTATAAAAATTTAAAAACTTATAATTTGGTATGTGCAGTAATCTGGCGAACCCTATATCAAGAAAAAACTCCAAACTTGGATAATAAGGATCCTCCAGCACCATCGGACATATACATTGAGAAATAGATGTAATTGTGTTATAGTCGTTTGACAGTATTAAATCTAATGTTTTTCCTAGCCTATTTCTTAAATAGTTGAACTGGACCACTCCGAAAAAGGAAAGCATCTCAACGAGATCTGCAGATTTTACATCCGCATTCGAGGTACTAATTAGCTATCATCAGTAAAGGCCCAGTTTATGCCAGGGTAGTTAATCTTAATCTAATCTCCGCATATTATAATTTTACTATTACTCACCCTTTTAGTGATCCAGCCCAATTTTGACATAAAAGTTACCCTAGCGATGTCATCACCTGAAGGTAGGTAGACGCAGCACAAATAAACACTTTCACTATCACTCACTTTTAATTTTACCCAAATATCTTCAACCTCAGTATGAAACTCACGTACCAAAGAAGCACAAAGAATATTGCGTGTGGCTATGAAGACACCACCACCATCCGTTTTTTGTGATCCAGAAGTTTCGCGGTCTCGACGATAAATATTTAGTTAGTAAGTTTAGATTAATCACCTCTTGATCAAGAACAGAGCTGTTTAACCAGGATTCCGTTATGAACACAACATCAAAGTTATAAGAGCACACGTTCAAACTGAAATCAGATAGTTTAGTTCTAATTCCCCTAACGTTTTGATAAAAATCAGTTAGAGTTCTGTCAGTATACGAGAACACTGCGGAAGATCAAGATATATGATTTTTACTGTCCGGCATATGTGGCAAAACTAAAACTTCTTCAGTACTTTCATGTTCTTCACGTGGATAACTTTGGAGCGGTCATCCTTACGTAAGAAGATATTACCATTGAGTACCCATACAAATTTAAACTGTTTTTGTCGAGCAACAGCACGAGCCTCCTCAAATAAAACTTTATTCGTTTGTGTTAAATGTTCATTTAGGTAAATCGGTGCAGAAGTATTATTCAGAATGAGTCGCTTTTTGGGACTATCACGAACTTTTTCCTTGGCTGCTGCAATTATATCCTCTCTAAAGCGCCTGCAAGTAAGCCTAACAATAATGTTCTTATGATGGTTCTCAGCATTTTGTGTGGGAACCCTGTGTACGAAGTCGATCATTTTATCTTCCACAACGTACCCAATAAAACAGCCAATGTTTTGAACAACTTTGACCAAATTTTCATTATTATGTTCGGGTACTCCACTTATTTCAACGTTGTAGCATTTTATAATTTCAGCTCCGATAGAACCTCGGAGAATTTATATTCTCTATTGGATCAAATTTTGGACCAATTTGACTATAAACATAAATTAATATGGCAATGTTACGATGGCGCAAGTGTGAAGTCTGGCCATCTAACTGCCCTTCAAAAAAAAAGAAAAAGCGCCGCAGGCTGTATTTGTCTATTGTCTTGCTGCTATGAAGGATATGAGAATTGATTTAGTATACAAAATTTAGGTAAGTCGTAAAAAATATTCTACCCCCTTCCACATATAAAAGAAATTCTGGAAAAAAATTATTGCGATATTTTCTTCCTTCATTTGCACTTCACTTACTTTTTTCACCCGCGAGCCGCCACTGGGATATACTAGTACATCTACAAAGGCAGAAAGTTAAAATGTCCTACACCAAACTAGTATATCTTGAACACGGGTATTCTTTGCTACTCATATTTAAAGAAAACATAGGGTCGAATTGGGAACATTTTCTCTTTTTAAAGTCGGTTAACCATACCGTATATTTACATTTAGCAAAAAATGCTTAAAAGTTTAGTTTTAAAGCTTTTCCCCATATTCAATTTTAATGTGTGTACATAATGTCCTGGATACATATAATACGGTAAAACTTTGAAGTGCGGAACAAAACTTCGACTCGCAGGTAATCTAACACTCCACGTCAAAGCTTTTTAAATTTTCAATTTCACAGACATTTTTAAGGTTTATATGGCAATCTGAAAATTTAGTGTGTGTTTCTTGAGGTGTAGTCGTTTTGCTATTATCAGGTCGATACTGTTTAGAGAATTTAAAAATAACTTGTGAAATATTTTTTCTAGAACTGCTATATATGTATATATATATATATATATATATATATATATATATATATATATATATATATATAGGGTGTCCCAAAAGGTCCTGTAACAGGGTTACAAAGCGGTTATTTGTTATATTTAAAATTATTTATTTATTTTATTTATTTATTTGAGACATAGCGGGCAACACTATCACAATACTGAAATTAACTAAGATATGATAAGTAAAATCAAAGGTACTCTGTAGGCTTCTTCGTAAATTATAATTTACAATGTTATCAAATATAATTGTTAGTACAAATTGAATTAAACATCTTATCTCACCAATTCTACGGCCATATAAACTCGAACAACAGCAAACTGCAACAACGATGGTATCTTCTTCTTGAATAGATTTATTTTAACTAGAAGGTGGTTTATTTAAATACAATATTTGGTTATTTGGTATCTAGATCGGTGCGTTTAACTGAAAAACAGACGACACAAAACGAACTTAATACAATATCTAATGATTTAAAGAAGGATGGCTACACAACTCGCACCATAGAGAAAACTATTAATGCACAGGGCCCCGAATAGCGAACAACAAAAACTATGAACGGGGAAGCCAACAAATAGTCTTAACATATGTAAAACGCACAACAGACATGATAGGAAAAATTATTAGAAAATACAACATTCAAATAATACACAAATCAGAAATAAACATTCTCAGCTCTATTCCCACATCAGGAAACCGGCCGCAAAATTAATTTCGATGGGTGTAGTGAAATTGCTAATATAGATCATTATAAGACCAGAACAATCCGAGAAGCCATAGAAATTGAAAAACAAGGTGATTTAAATAAAAGGGACGAATCATTAAAATTACCAACAGTATGGAAGACAATAACCAACAAATCTAAAATACAAAAAATCAAGCGCAATTAGCGCAACAATGACAGCAACATCCGGAGAACATAAATAACAACCAATGGCTGCTCAGATATAACCTTCGGCCTCGGGTGGGGGTATAGAAAAACTATCCCAGTTACTGACACTTCAGTCTCTATACGGACGCGAGAAAGAAAGCTTCGAAAATGCTAAATGTGAGTTTTGCGAAACATCAGCAAAGCTTTCTTTTCAGAACGACAGTAGTGCACGAAGTACACCCGGAATGCAAAACAGATTGTATTTTTCCACCCGTGAAGAACTAAGAATCAACAAGTATGTGAAAGCACATTTTTATTTGTTTTCAATTTTACCCATGCATGCTTTTGCCTAAATCCTATGGGTTGCAGCCGAAACTCTCTGGAGCCCCAATAGATGGCGCTAAGTGTTATGCTTAACTTCTAAAATTTTTCTACTTTCATAGACGTTTTTGTTTTTGATTGTGTCTATCTCTGGATACAAGCCTGCCTTATGAGGGTAAAGGCCCAGAAATCGACTGCAGGAGGGTATTCTGTGACATAATATATATATTGGCTTATTCGAAGTATCTGGAGAGCCAATAAATATCTTACTTTGAAAATTTGGTTCTAGCCAGAGGTAACATACACTTTCTTTCTGAAGTATTTTAAATAGGGCGTTGTTACCTTTTCTATCTGAAACTGGTGGTACCATTCGTTTTCTAAATGCTCTGTATTTCATTTTATTTTTGTATTTCTGTATTTTTGTACTTCTCTAAACATTTTAAATACTTTTTCCGTTATGTTTTCTATACCTAAATTCAACTGTTTTCGAGAAAGGATGGTTGAAAATTGATGTTTTTCTTGACTGAACTTGGAACCAAATCAATTTAACTTCTCCTACAAGGTTTTTAATTAACTATTTCCCCACAAAAATTTCCGATTTAATAAGAGGTGTCAAAATTTTACATTTCCTGCCAAAGTAGAAATTGGTGTCAAGAGATAGATAACTAAAAACTAAGATAAAAAAATGCAATCCAATTTATTTTCAAGTCATGTCGTTTGGGAGTTACATAGCTCAAAAGGTCAGAGATGTCAATTTTCAAGTGTCATTTTCTAGAAAACAGTTACATTTAAGTATAGGCAACATAATACAAAAAGTATTAAGAATATTCAGGAAAATACAAGAATGCAATAATATTCAGGGCATTCCATTTAGAAAACGGACGTTGATACCGTTTTAAAACGGAAGCAGCAACACCGCACAATGTAACATATTTTAGAAGGAAAACTTATTTTTATTTTGGATGGAGCCAAATTTTCATAGTAATATATTCGTTGGTTCTCTAGATACTTCTAATATACCACTGAGTTTGGTGTACCACGTATACAGTGTGGGCCATTTTGGTGATGCATGTGTTGGGATCTAGGAAACTAGCAGAGATACAAAAATGATTAAATGAGCAAAGTTTTACAGAATTTTATCGGTAATTTAAAAACGCCAGCGGCGTGCTTTTGATTTTCGAGATATTTTGAAAAAACTAAAATATGGAATTTTCTGTAAAACCCTGTATCTTCTTTATTTGTACTTTGTTTCAAAATCCATGAACACTTTTTCATAGCCATTTTTTGTGTAGAAAACGGTTATTGCATTAGATTTCGTTATCCTTCACTATCACCAACTTTATTTTTTCTTATGGACGCCTTATTGGATTGGATTGTTGTCTCTTTAAAATAAGCAATACAAATCCTATTTATTAATGTATAACAAGTTTACATTTCCTAAAGAAAAACCATCAAAACGTCCAAAAATCGATTTTATTCTAGCAGGCTTTGGATCGCCATGGTAACAATATTATTTTTTTGTTTTGGACTGTTTAATTTTTTGACGTTTCAAAGTTTCTTATTTATTTTCTGTTATCGTTTATTTCGAATGCTTAAAAAAGGCTTTACGTTATACCAATGAAGAGAAATTTGATATGCTGGAGTGTTATATTAAAAACAATTGAAATGCGATTATAGCCTTAAATAATTACGCTGATACTTACCCAGAGAGGCAACAACCAAACCAAAGGTATTTTTCAAAACTTGTGAAGGCCTAAAAAGTATAACAAAGACAATAACAATCGTGACAATCAAGCTATAAATTACTTTACCGAAAACCCAACTTCATCGACAAGAATAAGCAGTACAGAGCTTCCTAGGACAACACTTAAAGGGATTTTAAAGAAAAATTGTACCACCTATATAAGCCGACCGTTGTTCAAGGGCTCATTGAAGAAGACTTACCTTTTGTAACTGGTACATTAACAAATGCCAGGAAAATGTAAATGTTAGCAGTGCCATTATATGGATTGATGAAACATATTTTAGTAACTGTGGAATCTTTAACAAACACAATCGTCATCCATGGGCAACAGAGACTGCTAGATTATTGGCACAGTGTATGTTGCAAACTCGACTTAGCACGAACGTTTGGTGTGGCATTTACGGTAAAATAGTTTTTCATATTAGCTGATTTAACTGCTTTATACATAATCTTGTATTTTCAGGTAATCGACTTATAGGTCCATTTTTTTACCAGCATACTTTAACTGGTGAAAGATATTGAGATATGCTAGAAAACCAAATTTTACCAGCAATTAGAGATGCAGCTCAATACGAATTTTATTATGTTTGGTTTCAGCAGGATGGCTGCCCAGCACACAATTCCAGGGCCGTCAGAGATTTATTAAGAAGAACTTTTGGGTACAAATTAATTTTCGATGGTGTTTCTACATCAGCCATGTCAAATTCAAAGTCACTGGTGGGCCAAAAGCATGCAGACCATCGACTAGGTGGGCCGCAAAACCGTATCTTAAAGAAGACAAACTACTGAAAATCTTGAAAAAAAGTACTATTACAGGACAAGTCTGTTTATTAAAATTCCAATAAAAAGGACATTACAAAAAACTACAAACATTAAATTCTTTTGCCAGATATTTGATATCTTTCATCTTTAATTAAGTTGTCTATTTTTGACGCGAATTTATCGGCGGAAATAACTTTTAAAACTGCGTCCAAGTGTGCGTCCGTCAATCGAGATCTTGCTGGAGATTTGTTTCCTTTCATCAAAGAAAATAGTTGTTCACACTTATAGGTACTTCCAAACATTGACAGGATTTTACTGGCAAATTTTCTCATTTCTTGGTATTGAACAAGCAAGTACTTATAAAACTCGAATGTACCAACACTATCAAATTTTTGTTTTAAATGGCCTGACACTGAATCCCAATTACTTCCATTTGCAAGTGAGGGGAACTTTATCAATATCGATAGTGAAAAGACCAGTAAATAGAGAAAAATTGTTTTCTTGGGTCTTAAAATCCTGAAAACGCTTTTCAAATTCTGCCAGAAGGCTTCTCATTTTCTCTGAATATATTTTGTATATCATTGGGACACTTGTACTTTCCTGACATGCCTTACAAGTCAGAAAATGTGACAGATTATCCTCTGCTAACTGTTTTTCCCACAACATCATTTTACACTTGAAAGCTTTCAAATGATCATGCGTATCTGTAATAACTTGACGTGGTCCTTGCAATTTCGTATTTAAGTCCGACAAGTGTTTTGTGATATCTACCATAAATGAAAGATCTTGTAAAAAAGGTACATTGCATAATAAGCTGACATCTTCTCCTTTTGTTTCCATGAAAACGCGTATTTCTTCTTTGAGTTTCCAAAACCCGTCGAGTACCATAGAACACGAAAGCCATCGCACCTCTGCATAACATGGTAAACCAGTGTACTCACTTTCTAAATCACGTAAAAATGCAGAAAACTGTCGCTGATTAAGGCCTCGTGACCTTATGAAGTTTACAATTTTTTTCATTGACTTTAAAACACTTTCCAACTTGATCACTTTTGAGCATAAAACTTCTTGGTGGATTATACAATGAATATGATGAAAATCTGATTTGTCACTGCCCGTTTCTCTGATCTTAATCTAATCTAAATTGTACTTTTGCAGAAGTCCATAAACAGCATTGAAAATATCCTTCCCAGTTGTTGTATCATGCAATGGTACTAATTCCAGTAATTCTTCATACACATTGATATCTGTATCAACCGCACAAAGAAAAACAGCGAGTTGCGCCACACCGCACACATCCGTACTTTCGTCATAGGCAATAGAAAATGCAATGAAAGAGTCTGATTTTGTTTTTATTTGATCACACTTATATTGGCAGTCAATTCAGTTAACTCTTTCAGCGATAGTATTCTGGGACAAGGATATATTTTGAAACGCCTTCACGCTCCAGGAACTTACAATTTTCGCGGCCTTTACAAGGCACTTTTATAAATTCACCTTCAACAAATAGTTTTGAGTGTTTCACGATCAACTCCGACAGTACGTAGCTCGCTTGAAGAACAGATTCATTTTCTTGCTTTAGACGTGTAAACATAAGCTGCTGATCCTTCAACCGTGATATGTACTTATTTAACTTTTCGTTGCTGATCATGCCTGTATACTTGTCAAACATAGTTTTATGAATATCATAGTAACGGTTTATATTATATAATTTTGGGACACCGACTGTACTATTACAAATCAAACAAATAACTTTTTCTTTCACTTCACAGGAAAAAAACTCTAATTCCCACTTTTCTTGAAAGACACGATGCTCATCTACAAATTTCCTCTTACTTCCACTTGGTTTTGAAAGAGACATGTTAAAAACTGTATCCAAATAAATTATAATAAGTACTGTTAAGTGTTGTAACAATCAGTGCGCAACTCAACTCGAAACTCTATCGCAACTGACTCATAACTGACTAAACACTGAACGACTGAACTCAATCGAACAAGACTTACATACGGATTGTGATTTCTCGAGTTCTTTCCAGAATGTTCAGATAGCGTCATCTGTGTTTTTGCGCGATAGAATTTCATGGAAGAAGCCAGATAACGTCTGGCTTTAGGTTTTAGGTTGAATATGTGTAGTTCATCCTCCTAGACATAGATGGCACTATGTACCGGGTGGTCGAAATTGGTCTGTTTTAACAGAGAAAACCTATTTCCTGACTAGATAGAGCAAAACTGACTTAGGTGTCATGGGCTCGATTTCTGAGAAATGTTTAATGGCAAAAACCGCCTGCCGATATTTTCACTGCCAACTGAGATATAGGGCGTTTTTCAATTTTCGGCCATTTTGAAAATTGTCCATAACTTTTTTATTTTGCGGAATATTAACATTCTGCAAAGACATTCTAAAGGCACTTTTTTATGTGCAATCCAGTGGCGTACTCAGATTTTTTCTATAGTTGTCCGTTTTATCATAAATAGGCAAAACTTTTTTTTTCAAATGGAAATCATAGTTGGCTATAAATTATAAAAAATGCTCGCGTTTAGCCCTTTTCAGTGATATAAAGTTGTAGGTACTTATTTTCAAAAATAACGAAAATATTAGGTGTTTTTGGTTTACATCGAAGTAGGCCTTGGAATAATGACGCGCGTTCAATATTTTGAATATATTGCTGTCAGATTACTGTAGTCTGGTGTAATTATTGCGTTTTGGTGTTATCTTTATAAAGTTGTGTTAAGTTGCTGACAAAATATGTTTGAGAATTATGAAAAGTGTGATATGTTAAAATGTTACATATTATCTAACGAAGTTCCTGAAGCAGCTAGTGAATTATATTTTAATATATTTCCCGAGCGACGTCAACCGGATAACCGAATTTATCAAACATTAAAAAGTAATTTAGTAAATTACGGAAGTTTTAAAAAGTTAAGAACAAGACATTATGAACTAAAGGAAGAAAAGGAAATCCAGCAGCTAAATATAATTGGTGAGGTATTAGATCATCCTGGCACCTCCTCTCGAACATTGGCTAATATAACGAATGTTCCAAAGACCACCGTTTTAAAAATACTCAAAAAACATAAATTCAAACCGTACAGAACGAGAAGAGTTCATCAACTCCGTGAAGGGGACGCCGCTAGAAGATTGAGATTTTGTCAGTGGTATGAGCAAAAATTCATGGAGAATGAGAATTTTCCATTAAATATTATTTGGAGTGATGAATCCAGAGTAGATACTTCTGGTATATTTAATAGATATAATTCATATCACTGGTCCACTGAAAATCCACACGTAGTTGTGCAACAAGACCGGCAAGGTCGGTGTGGATTCAATATATGGGTGGGGATATTCCGAGGAAGATTTGTGGGACCTTATTTTTACGATGGAAATTTAACTGCAGATGATTATGTAAATATTTTGCGCACATATATTGTCCCTTTGTTGGAAGACATACCTTTAGCTGATGCCAGAAATATCTACTATCAACAAGATGGTTGTCCCCCGCACAATGCAAGGATCACAACTGATCTTTTAAACTTCGAATTTCGAGAAAATTGGATTGGTACGTGGGGCCCCATACCTTGGCCTGCTAGGTCCTGTGACTTAACTCCCTTAGATTTTTTTTTGTGGGGAAGATTGAAGGACTTGATATTTAAAGGAAGAACCTTTCACACAAAAGAAGAATTGCAAGAGGCCACTAGGCAAGCTTTTGCATCTATTAGCCCAGTTGAACTAATAAATAGTTGCAACTCGGTACGCAAAAGATGCTTAGTTTGTATTCAACAGGGAGGGGCTCAATTTGAACAACTTCTCTAAATATATTTATCAGAAACCTATCTAACTAAATACCTAGATTTTCATAATTATTTTTTATTTTCACTTGTAGCTGTAAATAGTAGTTTAGTTTGTTAATTTTGTTCAACTTTGCTATGTAAACAAAAAAAAATAAAAAAATTAATAATAAATAATTAAAATAACGTTAGCTAGTGTTATTTAAAGTTGTGTTTAAGTTGCTAACAAACTATAAATCTTAACAATACATAATTGAGATATTGTCATCACAAATCAAAGCCTACTTCGATGTAAACCAAAAACACCTAATATTTTCGTTATTTTTGAAAATAAGTACCTACAACTTTATATCACTGAAAAGGGCTAAACGCGAGCATTTTTTATAATTTATAGCCAACTATGATTTCCATTTGAAAAAAAAAAGTTTTGCCTATTTATGATAAAACGGACAACTATAGAAAAAATCTGAGTATGCCACTGGATTGCACATAAAAAAGTGCCTTTAGAATGTCTTTGCAGAATGTTAATATTCCGCAAAATAAAAAAGTTATGGACAATTTTCAAAATGGCCGAAAATTGAAAAACGCCCTCTCTCTCCGTTGGCAGTGAAACTATCGGCAGGCGGTTTTTGCCATTAAACATTTCTCAGAAATCGAGCCCATGACACCTAAGTCAGTTTTGCTCTATCTAGTCAGGAAATAGGTTTTCTCTGTTAAAACAGACCAATTTCGACCACCCTGTACAATTGTACATTTTATTGTACCAATCGTTGTTGCAGCGGCGCGCTTTCAAAAATGGTTTTCAACTTGTTCGCGGGCCGCATTATCTGGCTGTTTTCAAAACTGATTTGGGCCGCATGTTTGATATGGCTGTCCTACATCATGGCCTGCTAGGTCGCCAGATATTACACCAGTGGATTTCTTTTTGTGGGGGCACGTTAAAAATGAATTTTTTAAATTTGAAACTCCCGAGACATTGGCCGTATTCGAAGAGAGACCTCAGGAAGTGTTTGGTAATATTAATAGAAACACATTTAGACGAACGACAAATAGTGTTTTAAAAAAATGTCGCGCTTGCGTATTTCTTGTGATTACTACATTAAATATTTATAAAACATTAAAAAAAATATTGTAACCGTGGCGATCCAAAGCCTACTAGATTAAAATCGATTTTTAAATATTTTTGATGTTTTTTCTTTAGGAAATGTAAACTTGTTATACATCAATGAATAGGATTTTTCTTGCTTATTTTAAAGAGACAAAAATCCAATACGGCCTCCTTAAAAAAAATAAAGTTGGTGATGGTGAAGGATAACCGAAACGTCGTAATTAAAATCTAATGCAGTAACCTTTTTCTACACAAAAAATGGCTATAAAAAAGTGTTCATAGTTTTTGAAACAAAATACAAATAAATAAGTTACAGAAAATGCCACTTTTTAGTATTTTTAAAATATCTCAAAAACCTAAAAAGTTAAAAGCACGCCGCTGACGTTTTTAAATTACCAATAAAATTCTGTAAAACTTTGCTCATTTAATCATTTTTGTATCTCTTATAGTTTCCTTGATCCCAATACATGCATCACTAAAATGGCCCACACTGTATATAATATCAGATTATCTTTAACACCGTTTTTCTTCACTGTGTACATAAGAAAAAGTCTATCGTAACACGTATACATTAAAAGCAAGTGTGTGTGTGTGTAAATGGCCTTAATGCTAACAACAGGAGTCTGGTATCCACAATACGAGCTTTGTCCCCATTAGGCGGCTATGTTTTGCGGGAACAAACTTTTTCCCACAAGAGGTAGAACTTTATCTGCCTGTCGAGAGTAAATTCAAAACGGGGCGAATATGAAAGCCTTGCGAAAAGTCCAATAACCGTTGTTAGTTTGTATAAAGATAAACAAACCCCGCAAAGGAACAGAAATTGAATTACTGCAGCGAATCCAGTGTTTATATCTCTAATAAATATTAAGTGTTTTAAAGGAATAATAAAAATTTTTATAAAAAAACGAAACGGACTTCAAAAAATGCACTAAAAAGCGAAAAATATAAATTTTATTCCACCTTGAAAATTTTACTGAGTCGGCGCTGAACTTATTCTTAATTGTTTAATCACAAAAATACACAAATACAAATAACTTTATGTTGTTCAAATGCTATTATACAATAGATTGAACACGTCAATAATCCACTTATATAAGCAAATATTTATAAACATTTACATGTGAGTAAAATAATATACAACATATGTAAACATAAATAGACAAAAAATTTTAAAAATCTTAACTAAACAATAATAAAACTCTCTGCTGTAACAAGTTCATAAAACTCTCAAATTCCCTAACGGTGTAAAAAACATTATGCTTCATTAAGTGCTTTGTTTTAAAGTTAAATGTTTTAACCGACTTGGCTTCCTTAACATTATCGGAAAGTATATTAAATATACTGCTGCCATAGAAGCTGTGATGGTGCCTAGGAAGAGACACCTACGATCTTTGCCTCGTGTTATAATCTCCAGCAGTTGGCAACAAATGTTTATAAAAAGTAAATATTTTTCAAAAATTATTTTGCAAATATCCCAAAAACGCACAAAACCAAAATATAGTTTATTATTTCCTGGGCACATAGCAAAATATGTAGGTATCCATTCACACCAATCCGCGGGCCACCGTCAACATATATTTTAATATATTTATTATAGACGGTGGCTCGGCCTGCCGATTCCATCATATCACATGCTAGACTTCATCTACTAATTCACGCTGTACGCAGTACGTTTGCATACATCCCCATGCTATAACCTCGGCTATAATGTTCGTCGTAGCTTATATCACCCAACACCGGCCCGCCTCGATGTGGCCGTATCCCCTGAATTTTTCCCAATTGAATACTACCATTTTCAGGTATTAATTGTAATTATTATAAAATGATACTACTTATTCTTAAATTAATTTGTTAGCTCTTTACATTAGTCATGACAAATGATTAATAATTAATATATTATATTAGTAATTTTTATTCCATGTTACATGTTTAAATGTGGTGACGAAATGTGAAGCGAATATTTTAAAAAGCATTTGCAATTTGTTTTATAAGTCGGCCGGCCGCTTTGTGGTTCTTGCTGGACAATATCCTTTTTTGGTTGTGTATGTAGCTTTCCCTTTGGCATCTATTTTATTTTTCTCTTGTGTCAAAATACATTAAAATATCAAAAAATTAAAATGACTGATTAGAGTCAGAGACTATGTCATCGTCAACAACATCGTCAGTACCTGCTAGCGTCGACTGCAACAAGGCGAAGACTACTAATAAGCCGAATGGTGCGACTGGTACGGATACCCCTCCCTTAAATCCCTCTCTGAGGTCGAGATCTACCCGCGTACGGGTGCCAGGAAAAAAGTAAAGAAGGTTTTTGCAATTGGAAAAATGAATGGATGTTATAGTTAGTTGTAAGTAGTTTTAGGTTTACTATGATCTTGTTTATGTTAACCTTTGTCGTAGAATGGTAGCATTTTGTCGTTTTTTTTTGTTGTATAATAATTGTATATTGGGATTACCATGAATCAGTTTATCAGCAAGTACGAATACAAACCTTTCGGAACACTTGAATTAGACAATATCGAGTCTTATAACCATACTTATATTAATTACCATTCAGGTTTCACTGTGTTGCAGTAGAATATTAGGAGTATAGCGCAAAATTTTGACGTTTTTTTGACAGTGTTAAAGCAAATGTCGGGTTGTATCGACTGTATTATGTTGACTGAAACGTGGCAAATTCTAGACAAAAGCTTCTTTGAGATGGAAGGATATTCCTCTTATTACAGTAACGGTAATATAAATAAAAATGACGGTAATATGGTTTTCGTAAGGAACAGTCTAAACTATAATTGCAAAACAATTAGTATTGGTGAGTGTCAGACCATTGAACTAGAAATAACAACAAAAAATAATAAAGTATTTTTAATTACATCAATATATAGACCACCATCCACTTGCTGCAATTTGCTTTTAAATGAACTGGGGGTATATCTAAACAGGTCAAGGGTTGATGCTAGGCTAGTGGGTCATATAATTGGTGGTGACATAAATATAAATATAAGGGATGAACATGATGAAACAGTGATAAATTACTTAAATCTAAGGAGCGAGTTTAATATATCATTAATAAACTGCAACACTAGAGTTCAGAACGAATCATATAGCTGTCTGGACCATTTCTTTGCAAAAGGTAAATTAAATATAGAAAAAACTTTTTCCTCTGCAGTAATTTAAAAGGATATTTTTACCATTATACTCCAGTGCTCAATGTTTCCAATTACGCAATCAATTTTTTACACTCTCAAAAAACAATAAAAGAAAAAAAATATTGTAACTACCAAAATATAAGAAGTGAGTTAAAATTACATAATTGGGAATATTTCTACAGACTAAACGATGTACAAGAAATCACTACATACTTTCTTATCACTCTTAAACAAATAATAATTAACAACACCCGAAGCGTCAAAATAAAAAAAATCAACCGCGTAAATGATGGATAACAAACGGGATATTAAAGTCCATCAAAACTAAAAATAAATTATATAAGAAATTTAAACAAAGTCCAGTTCTCTATATAAATGAATATATACGTTACAAAAATTCGCTAAACACACTAATAAAGAAAACTAAAATATCGTTTCTTCGTAATAAAATAGACGAAAACAAAAATACCCAAAAAAGCTATGGAATACGATTAAAACTATTTCCAAAAGTACAGATCTATCAACAATAAATCAAATCAAAGATGAAAGGGGAACACCTGTTGAAAATCCACGGGAAATAGCAAATATATTTAATAACTACTTTACAGAGGTAGGAAGTAAGCTTCCAAAAAACGTATCACCTCCAGAGTTTAGAATAGAACAAAAGAGCCAAACTTTAAATTCTTTCTATTTGCAAGAAACTGGTCCCGAAGAAATTGAAAAAACAATACTCTCCTTAAAGCCTAACAAAGCTCCTGGATATGATCTAATATCCTCGGAGGCGCTAAAAGAAATTAGAGTTGAAATTTCTACGCAGTTTTCTTTTATAGTCAACAAAATAATAAATACCGGAATAGTTTCTAATGAATTTAAAATTACTATAGTAAAACCTTTATTTAAAAAGGGTGACAAACTAATTACCGAAAACTACCGGCCAATATCGCTTATTACATGTCTAGCTAAAGTTTTTGAAAAAATAATAAAAAATCGATTAAGCGTGTATCTAGAAAAATACAAACTATTATCAAGCCAATTTGGCTTTAGGACGAAAATCGGTACGCAAGAGGCAATAAATGAATTGATTTCTATGTGCATTTTTCTCGACCTATCTAAGGCGTTCGATACAGTGGATCACGTTCTACTTCTAGAAGTCTTGGAAGTGGTTGGGGTGCGAGGTGGTCAGTTGGAATTGTTTCGAAATTATTTGTCCGGTAGGAAGCAATCCGTTCAAGTTGATAATATACTTAATTCTGAGAGGGTAGTTTCATGCCGAGTGCCTCAAAGTAATGTACTGGGCCCAGTCTTGTTTTCGATATATTTGAATAGCCTTTTCGATTTAAAGATCAATAGTGAAATCATAAGTTTTGCAGTTGATACCGTTCTGTGTTATGCTGGTATGAGAACAACATAAATACCCATATTTTTTAGGAAGAAATACCATATGAAATAGGGTATATAAATACATATTAAACACTCATCAGTGAATTTAGGTCTAGGTAATTTTTTAGGGCAAAAATTACATAAAAGCCCTTACTTATCGTTGAGCAGATCTCGTTTATATTTTGATACCAATTTAAAGTAGTCCAAAAACAGTTCCCAAAAATTTTACAGATTTAGATCAAAGATCAAAATCATTTTGCCATTTAGATAAAATTCCAAATCTAGACCCTGTTTATAGGGATTTCTAAATTCAGTGATTACTGTTTTAGAACTATTAATTAATAGCTTGCTTTTTGGACACCATTCACTAAAATTCAAAAGAGTTCCACTAACTTTATATCGCAAATTCGAGTGGTTCTTGTCCCACAATAGTATAAAAACATCATCCTCATATAAAAATACCCTACCGCATTTTGTAAAAGATTATATTTTATTTACGTAGAGTAAAAATATAACAACGCCCTGGGGTGTACCTAGATTTTTTGAAAACTCTCGTGATACAACCTCATTTATTTTGACAAATATTTTTCTATTTTTCAGATAGGAGATAGACCAACTGTTTAACGGTCAACCTAGGCCCAAGTTGTGTATTTTCTCTCAAACGAAGATATAATCAAGGGTATCAAATGTTCTCATAAGGTCAAACGACACATTAATAACCCGTTGGCCGGAGTCCATTTTGTCATAAATAAACTGAGTGTTATTAAAACGCCGTTATTATTTGAAAATTCAAATATTTTACTACCTTTTCAATTCTTTTTGCAAAATTACTCAAAATGCATTGGCTATCTCTCAAGTCGGTTTAATTTTGTATGATTTTTTTTATTTCATCCTTTTTAGATTTATCTTTACGAGTTTAATTGTAAAAATCAAGTTTAACAAAATGATCCTCCACTGCATTTTATTTTTTTCCTGTTATAATGGTGGACGCCTAGAATCGAGACGCTAGAATAGAATATTAAAAAACTTCTTGCAATTTATCTTGGCGCAATAAACAAAATGGCGCCATTCCGCCAACTCGCACCCTTTATCGCCCTTATTCCTGTTTTTTTATATTATTATTACAATTTTTTAAAAATATCAATGGCTTCTAAAATAAAAAAAGAATTTTAATTTTAAAAAGTTGTTTTACATTACTAGTATAGTCGATAATTTTTTTTAGTTTTAAACGTGTTTTACAAGATTTATTTAGATTAAAAAAATGTTAATTGTCATAGTTTAAAGGTTTTATCTGAGCCGCCGGGATTTACTAGAAAAATAAACAATTTACAAGTGGAAAGTAAAAAATTAGCATCGACTCTGTTAAAAGAACATCATGTATAATATTTACCATTAAATGGGTCTATTCTGAAAACTGCTATCAGAGACAATGTGTTGGTAATAGAAAAAAAATTATTTCATTAGGAAAACCCTGACTCCTATGGTATAGTTATAATCAGCAATAAAATACCCATTTAATGAATTGATACTAAACAGGTTGTTCTTTTTTACCTAACATACTCTCTGCTCATTTATTTACTATCCAATCTTCATTAGTTTAATTTTTTTATCAAATTCTGGAGGTTCTGTTAAAAACCTTAAAACTTTTGTTTTTAGTATTTTTTTTATCTACCTGATATATAAATTTATTTGTTTTCTTCGTCTTTTTTTTTAATTACACCGACTTAAAAAAAACACAGACATATCTAAGAAATATTAAAATAGCTGTAACAACTGTGCATTGCAATATTATTAAAACTGATTAACATTAAGAGTTTTACAATTCCTTAACTTTTATTAAAGTATATTTTGCTCCCCTTTTTATACCTTGACATTAACAGCGAGTTCAGAACACGAAGCAATTCGTTATCTGATTAAAACTTGTTTTACTGTTTGGAAACGGTAATTTTTGCATAGGATATACTTAAATAGCATTTCACGAAATCTTAATTAGATTTTTTAATCTGAAGGTTTGTCTACTCCAATTAGAAAAAAATGTCACGAAATATAAATGATAAAAATTGTTTGTATTTTCAAGTGAAATGAAACGCAGCTGCTTTAATTTGTAAGTTAAAACTTGAAAATGAGGATATATATAATGTTTGGCACACGAATCTAGAGGTCTATGAAACGAATGTAAGTAACTATGAAAACGGTGCAATGATCATTCGCGGTTGGCTACAACTCTATATATATATATATATATATATATATATATATATATATATATATATATATATATATATATGTATATACATATATATATATATATATATATATATAGTAGAAAATGGATTCTTTGGGATGACCGCTAAAGCAATGGAATTTGGCTAACCTTAAACACGTGTTTCTGACTTAAGGTCTTCATCAGTACAGTCAACTAGCTGAAAGACGAGTACAACTAGCGCCAAAATTAATACACAGAACAGTCCCAGAGCCACCAACAGGAGCAAAACCGTCATTTGTGATTGCCAAGAGAACATCCAAAATCTTCGCCGGACTTGATACTCTATTTACCACGGAGCAGCATATAGCCACTTGTAGCGAAATCCATAACCCAAGAATAGTAAATCAAAAGTAGAAAATATATAACGCGGTAAAAACTAGTATATACTAGGAAACGGATTCTTTGGAATGACCGCTATAGCAATCGAATTTGGCTAACCATAGACACTTGTTTCTGACTTAAGGTCTAAATCAGTATAGTCGACTAGTCGATTTTCCTCCTGTTGGTGACTCTGGTATTGTTTTGTGTATTCATTTAAGCGCCAGTTGTACTCGTTTTTCAACTAGTTGATAGTACTGACGAAGACCTTAAGTCAAAAACACGTGTCTATGGCCAAATTTCATTGCATTAGCGGTCATCCCAAAGAATCCATTTTCTACTATATACTAGTTCTTACCGCGCTATATATAAATATATATATATATATATATCATCATCATCATCATCATATGCAGCTTATTCAACCATTTCCAATTATGGTGTAGCCTCCCTTACATATTTACATATTCCATTTTCATTTGGGCCCATTGTTGTCTGTTGTTGGCTGTGCGAGCCCAAGTTGATCCTGCGAGTTTCTTTATATCATAGTCCCATCTTAAGTTGGGGCGTCTTCTTGGTTTTTTCACGCCTCGGGGATACCATTGTGTTACCTTTGTGGTCCATCTATCGTCCGTCCTTCTAGCGAGGTGTCCTGCCCATTGCCACTTCAGAGATCTGATTCTGTTAATGACATCTATCACCTGGGTTTTCTGTCTGATCCATTCAACCCTTTTTCTATCTCTTCTTGTTATTCCAAGCATGCATCGTTCCATAGACCTTTGTGCCACCTGGAGCTTCCTAGTTATATCAGTTTTTAGGGTCCAGGTTTCACAACCGTATGTTAGTACTGGTAGTATATACTGATCAAATGCTTTCTTCTTCAAACGGAGTGGCATTCTGGACTTGAAGATGATTGAGTTCTGTCCGAATGTTCTCCATGCTAATTTTATCCTTCTATTTATTTCTGGGAGTAGAGATCCCGATATGTGTATTAGTTGACCCAGGTATATGTATTCCTCTACTATTTCCAGGGCAGTTTCATTAATTATTATTTCTTGTGCGTCCATTAGTTCGTTGTACATGATCTTGGTCTTACCCAGATTTATCTTAAGGCCTACTTCGTTGCTCGCTGTATTTAATTCATTAATCTGTTGTTGCAGTTCTCCAGGGTTACTCGCTATCAGGATAATGTCATCAGCGAATCTTAGATGGTTCAAGTGTTCTCCATCTATATTCAGACCTGTGTTGTTCCAGTCTAGCTTTCTGAAGATGCTCTCTAGTGTTGCCGTAAATAACTTTGGTGATATGGCGTCGCCTTGTCTAACTCCTCTACCGGTCGGGAATTCTGGAGTGCCTTCATATATCCTGACTGTCGCTTTGGCTTCTCTATATATATTTGCTAGGGTCTCAATATATGGTTTGTCGACCCCTTGTTCTGTTAAGGCATTTATTACTGCTTTGGGAAATATTGAGTCGAATGCTTTCTCAAAGTCAATGAAGGCTAATGCTAATGGTTGATCGTATTCTTTGGTTCGACTAATAACCTCCCTGAGAGTATGAATGTGGTCTATTATACTGAAGCCGCTGCGAAATCCAGCCTGTTCTCTCGGTTGGGCCAAGTCCAGTGTGCTTTGCATTCTGTTGTGAATGATCTTTGTAAACACTTTGTACGTTACTGGTAGTAGACTTATTGGCCTGTAGTTCTTAATGTCTTCTTTGCTGCCTTTCTTGTGGAGCAGCACTATAAGGGCGCTGTTCCACTCCTTAGGTATGTGTCTAGTTCTTAGACACCTCGTGTATATATGTATATATATATATATATATATATATATATATATATATATATATATATATATATATATATATATATATATATATATATATATATATATATATATATATATATATATATATATATATATATATATATATATATATATATATATATATATATATATATATATATATATATATATATATATATATATATATATATATATATATATATATATATATATATATATATATATATATATATATATATATATATATATATATATATATATATATATATATATATATATATATATATATATATACATATATTTTTCATTTTTTTTTCTTCTTTGATTTCTATAAAGCCTTCTGAATAGGAAACTTAAAAAAATCCCTGCGGAAACTCTTCTTTTTAAACAAAATACCTGATTTCTATAATGACTTGGTAGTAAATTTTCCAACATTGTCTGAATAATGCGAACTATTTGATTTAATTACTTTTTAAAATTAAAAACTTCGTGCAAAGTTATTATTTCTATGTTGGTATTATGACGTGAAAGTTTCAGTCAATTAAAACAGCGCCAAACTATTCAAATTTAAGTAAGTAATGTAAAAAATTTTACAATAATGTGTTTCTAATTATGTCTAGAGAGTTGTAGTGAAAATTAAAATAAGTGGATTTGAAAATTAAAATTAATGAATACCTCTTATATTCAATATTTATAACGTTAGGTGGATGTGTGCCAAGTTTGTCAAAGAAGCCATCATTAACTCTATAATAGGGAACTGACAGTAGTTTTGCCTTATAAATCTATGTGTCTGTCTGTCGGTACGTCTCTTTGTGCCAAAATTTACGAGTCATATGGAGATGATCTGGTAACATTTTCGTAAAAATCCAATATGGCAAAACAAAATGGCGGCGTAGTGAAAAAGATTATTACTAAAATACTCAAATTTTGCACAAAAATGAAGGATTGTGTACGAATCCCAGATGGCGGAACAAAATGGCGTCTTAAAACTGCATACTAATATATGTTTTTAAAAACGTAGAAAAAGTCAAATTTTATAGTCTATAAATGTACAGGGTTCTATTTACGAAATAAAATAGGGTCCGATAACTTTTTGACCTGACCCTGTATGCTAATTCCGAAGGCGTGATTGAGTTCTACGGGAAAAGTTATACAGGGTGTTTCTTAATTGAGTGTCAATATTTAAGGAGGTGATTTATGGGTCCATTTTAAGAAGAAAAGTTCATATAAACCTATGTCCTAAACGGTGTAAATTTTGAGATACAGGGTGTTAAACTTTCAATAATTTCATAATTTTTCGATAATATCTAGACATTGTAATGAAATTTGGTATAGAGATACTATGC
Organism: Kuschelorhynchus macadamiae; assembly: GCA_030620095.1. Classification (NCBI taxonomy): domain Eukaryota; kingdom Metazoa; phylum Arthropoda; class Insecta; order Coleoptera; family Curculionidae; genus Kuschelorhynchus; species Kuschelorhynchus macadamiae. Next base: position 287,430 of record JAUTXW010002122.1, on the reverse strand, counting down.
AACTAGTGGAATTTTTTGATGGAGAACGTTTTTTTTTATTTCCACCAGTGGTGTCCGTACGGAATCCGACCTGCATATTTTCCCAGACATTGATGGTACGCCACTGATTTTTTTTAAATAAAAATTATTTTTTTAAATTCCCATTCATTTTTGAGCAAGTTTAATCTCTTGGTAATTTTGAGTGGAACGCACGGTTTCGTTTTAAAAAATAAAAACCGTTTCTCTGCAGAGTTTTAACAATATCGCTAATATAACAACACCAATCGCCACGGCATGCAAGGAAATTTTTTTTTGACTGAAATTCAAGAAATCAAATTTGCTTATGAATAACTAATACCCAAAGATTTCAAAATTATTATTTGAGCTTATAATTTTTTAACACGAAACTATAAAATACTATTAGTTCATCAATAAAGAAAAATTACTAATAATTATTATTATTGTAGTAGGCTTTGGCTGTCAGAATTAACACTTCCTTGTAACTTAATTTGACAGTTCAGCTTTCAGATTCAGTCGGGTTTAATTAATTTTGTGTTCTAAATATCTGATATAACTGAGAAAAGAAATGGTTGAGTTTACCAATGAAGAGTTGGCAGACATGCGTTACATGTATGGTTTGGCTGATGGCAGTTCACCGGAAGCTAGGCGATTACATCAAGAGCGCTTTCCTGGTAGAGTCATACCAGATAGGCGAATATTTGCAAATGTGCATAGAAGGTTGACTGAAACAGGTACATTCAAGCCAAATAATCAATTAAAAGGGGCCCATCGGACTGTAAGAACTTCAGAAATTGAAGAGGCAGTATTAAATTCCATAGATGAAAATCCTGAACTGAGTACTAGGAAAATTGGAATTAACCTAAATATTTCGCACATCCTAGTTTGGAGAATTCTACATGATTTTTTTTTATACCTATATCACATTCAACGAGTGCAAGCCTTCCCCGAGATATTCAATTGCGCGTAATCCCTTATTTGATCGCGAAATAATGTTCACAGGTGAAGCAAACTTCTCCAGGAAAGCTATCAGAAACTTCCACAATAATCATATCTAGGCCGACGAGAATCCCCATGCCATTGTAGAACATCATCATCTAGAGCAATTCTCTGTAAATGTTTGGGCTGGCATTATCGAAAATCACCTAATTGGACCTTTTTTCCTCCCAGAAAGACTAAATGGCCATAACTATCGCCGGTTTCTTGAGAACAATTTGCCGATATTGTTAGAAGATATACCAATTCTGATTAGAAACTGAATGTGGTTCATGCACGATGGCGCGCCCGCTCACTTTAGTATTTGAACCGCACATTTAACAACAGGTTGGGTAGGTCGTGGCGAACCCCGACTAAGTAGTTTGGATTTTTTTCTATGGGGACATCTTAAATCTTTAGTTTACCGCACCCCAGTAAACACTGTAGAGGAGCTGAAGGATGGTATAAGAGATTCTTACGATATTATCAAAAACACCGAGGGTATCCTTCAAAGAGTTCGCGATAACATGAGGAAAAGGGCTGAAGCGTGGATTCTCCAAGGTGGTGGGCATTTTCAACAACTTATCTAATTTTTTTCTTCTATTTTGTTTCACAAAGTGTGCTGTCAATTTGTTAAAACCTAATTATTTTTGTTGAAATTATTAATTATGTACCTAGTTGTATTAGTATAGTTTTGTAAATAACTTGTTATTGTTGAAGAATGTCATATTATTTTAATAAAATTTATAAAAAGTATTTATGAAGGAACAGACTTCTGAAAAACATTGACATGGTGGTCCTAGATTGGTGGCTGAAAACTACATACTATTATCTACAAATATCTCTCACTAAGATAAAGCAATTTCTGATTTTAAGAAGAATGGACATAGTAATTACTTTTACGCCACTGATTTTTCTAAAATAAAGCATTTTTATTGAGTCATTTGTTTGTTTTTGAAAACTTTTAGTATTTATTTTCGACAATATTTGATTTCTCGAGTTTAATATAATAATATTCCTCTGCATGCATGGTGATATCCCTTTTATGACCAGGATTGTTTGGACCATGCAGAAAAACGGTTTTTATTTTTTAAAACGAAAACCGTGCGTCCAACACAAAATTAACAAGGGATCAAACTTGCTCAAAAATGAATGGGAATCTCAAAAATGATTTTTATTTATAAAAAAATCAGTGGCGTACCATCAATGTCTGGGAAAATATGCAGGTCGGATTCCGTTCGGACGCCACTAGTAGAAATTAAAAAAATGTTCTACACCAAAAAATTCCACTAGATGCATAGTACCTCTATACCAAATTTCATTACAATATCTAGAGTGGTATTCGAGATATTATCGAAAAATTATGAAATTATTGAAAGTTTAACACCCTGTATCTCAAAATTTACACCGTTTAAGACATATGTTTATATGAAGTTTTCTTCATAAAATGGACCCAAAAATCACCTCCTTAAATATTGACACTCAATTAAGAAACACCCTGTACAAGAACCGATTTTCACATTTTCGATAAGTTATCTGATAGTTGAGATACAAGGGGTGCAAAAAATGAAAATGTAACATTTTTTGCTTTGTACCTTAAAAACTAAAAGGGATATGATAATTTTTGTTAACGGCATCTTTAGTGTTATGAACAAGTAGCACACTGTTGCGAAAACCTCAACTTTCTACCTATAAAAATAACGGAGACACCCCGCAAATGTACCCAAAATGGAACACCCTGTACACCAGACGAAGCTACAGTATTAGCGAAACGCGTCTGGAAACATTCATTTTATAGAATTTTCTAATTGATATATTAGTATTTTACTTCGTGTAACGGAATTCCATCAAGTAACATCCACTGACGTTCAATATTTGTATGAAATAAAAATCCTTGAGATGTTATAAAATTTAACTTCAGAGAAACAAAGTACTTCTGTCTCAAAATAAATATAGACATGTTGTAAGCCTACTAAAACTATGCATGCATATTAACTTTACCTTTAAATCAACTGAATTTAAATACATATTTTAAACTCTCCTAATTAAAATACATAGCGCAAGTTTCCACGTTACGGGGTACAAAAAAAAAGAGAAAAACAAAACACATTTCGAAATGGCGTTTTATTAAAAACCAGAGCAAACTCATGCATTAAAAAAAAGTTATTAAAGTTTAATAACACCTGAAAGTTTAACGAGAACTGCATTATGCTGAAGGATAATAATAAATAATTATATTATATGCTACTAATTAACACATTTGCTTTTCGCTTCACACTGTACCATTTGCATCAGAGGTCCTTAAAAGTATATTTTTTATACAATGGAAAGTTAATATAGTACAGTCATTAAACATATCTGTGAAAAAGCCATACCCAAGAAACATAAATAAATTAATTTGGATTTAAGCTCACTTAAAAGTAGTTTTATGATGGAGTTGACAAAATCTTATGGATTTATCAATAACCTACAAATGAAAAACTATAATATATATATATATATATATATATATATATATATATATATATATATATATATATATATATATATATATATATATATATATATATATATATATATATATATATATATATATATATATATATATATATATATATATATATATATATATATATATATATATATATATATATATATATATATATATATATATATATATATATATATATATATATATATATATATATATATATATATATATATATATATATATATATATATATATATATATATATATATATATATATATATATATATATATGTTGATTTTTACTACTTCACGGATGGAAAAATACAATGTGTTTTCATTCCGGGTGTACATCCGTTCACTACTGTCGTTCTGAAAAGAAAAGTTTTGCTGACGTTTCGCCAAAATTCATTTGACATTTTCGAAGCTTTCTTTCTCGCGTCCGAATAGAAACTGAAGTGTTGTGTTGGTGACTGCGACGCTTCCTTTTATACCCCCACTCGGGGCCGAAGGTTATATCTGCGCAGGCGTTGGTCGTTATTTATGTTTTCCGGATGGTGCTGTTGTTGTTGCGCTTGAATTTTTGCGATTTTAGATTTGTCGATTATTGTCTTCTATACTGTTGGTAGTTTTAATGATTCGTCCCTTTTATTCAAATCACCTTGTTTTTCAATTTCTATGGCTTCTCGGATTATTCTGGTCTTATAATGTTCTATATTGGCAATCTCCCTACACCCATCGAAATTTATTTTATGGCCGGTTTCCTGATAATGTAGGAATAAAGCTGAGGTTGTTTGTCTATTTTTGATGCTGAGTTTATGCTCTTCCACTCTTGCTGATATTCGCCTGTTAGTTTACCCTACGTACAACTTTTCACAGTCCTGGCACGGAACACTGGGGTGGTCGAAATTGGTCTGTTTTAACATACACTCCGTGGTTTTCCAGTTTGATTTTATTTTTTGGGTTTCCGAGTAGTTTACCTATAGTTGTTTGTGGCTTGTGTATTGTTTGTATGTTGTGTTTTCTCAGAATTCTTCCGATTCTCTCTGTTGTGCCTTTTACATATGGTAAGACTACTCGTTGCTTTCCCGGTTCATATTTGTTTTTGTTCGTTGTTCGGGAAACCTGTGCATTAATAGCTTTCTCTATGATGCGATTTGTGTAGCCATTTTTCTTTAAAGCACTATATATTACCTTAAGTTCGTTTTGTCTCGTCTGTGTTTCAGTTAGTCGCACGGATCTAGATATTAGAGTATTTGCCACAGCTTGAATTTGTGCTGGGTAATGATGTGATTTTGCATTTAAATATCTGTCTGTATGTGTTGGTTTTTTATACACGGTGTATTCAAAATTCCGTTATGCAGTTTTGTGACCAAAACATCTAAAAATGGTAGTTTGTTGTTTTCCTCTAACTCTAGAGTAAATTGTGTTCTGGGGTGGATTGAATTTACGTGAGTCAGAAATTTTTCGAGCTCTGTGTGACCATGTTGCCATATAATAAATATGTCATCCACATAACGAATCCATAATTTGGGTTTTAAACTTGCTTTCTCAAGAGCTTCTTTCTCGAAGTATATCATAAATAAATTCGCGACTACTGGTGATAGCGAGGACCTCATTGGAGCACCATCCGTTTGTTTATACATTTGCCCATTGAAAGAAAAATAAGTATTTTTGAGGCAATGCTCCGAGAGTTCTATTGTATGTGCCTGGAAATCCTCGTTCATAGCAATCTTGTCCAATGCTTCGTCGATGGGAATACTGGGATACAACGATTTGACCTCTAGGCTTGCTATGATATCGTTTTTTTTCAAGGACGATATCTCGTATAATTCGAGTGAAATGCTCCGAGTTTTTAACGAATGAATCAGCTTTTTCTACAGTTGGTTGCATAATTTCAGAAAGGTATTTCTCCAGTTTTTGTAGCGGCGAATTAACAGCACTAACAATAGGTCTGATACGCGCCCCTGGTTTGTGTATTTTTGGTAAACCATAGAGTTTAGGACATCTGCTCGACTTTTCCCTTGGTATGATTTTTTGTGGAATTTCGGGGTTTATTGGTGAACTTTTTATTTTATTTTTAGTTGTTTTTTCTAGATACGTTGTCGGGTTCCTTGGAACAGGCCTATAACAATTGTCTTGTAGGATATCCTACATTCTTTGTACGTAATCTTGAGTATTCATAACCACAGTTGCGTTTCCTTTATCTGCTGGAAGGATTGTGATGTCTTTATTTTTTCGAAGGTTTATTAGGGCTTTTTGTTCAGTGGCATTTAGGTTTTGTTTTGGTGTTTTGCTTGATCTTAAAATTCTTGCCACCTCTTGTCGAATCTCCTCTGCTTTTGTTTCTTCAGAGGAGTCAAGGACAGCTTCCACTCCAGCTATTATTTCTTCTTTAGGGATTTCTTTAGGAGATATCGCAAAATTAAAACCCTTACTCAGTACGGATTTTTCACTTTCCGAGAGACTGTAGGATGATATATTATGTACTAATTTATCGACGTCTACTGATGATCTTTGTGGCTGACTCGACTTTTTTAGAAGATTGTCATACTTTTTCGAAAGTTTATCTGTCACATATCATCACATACGTATCACATCATTACCCAGCATAAATTCAAGCTGTGGCAAATACTCTAATATCTAGATCCGTGCGACTAACTGAAACACAGACGAGACAAAACGAACTTAAGGTAATATCTAGTGCTTTAAAGAAAAATGGTTATACAAATCGCACCATAGAGAAAGCTATTAACGCACAGGTTTCCCAAACAACGAACGGCAACAAATATGAACCGGGAAGGCAACGAGTAGTCTTACCATATGTAAAAGGCACAACAGACAGATTCGGAAGAAATCTGAGGAAACCCAACATACAAACAATACACAAGCCACAAACAACTATAGATAAACTACTCGGAAACCCAAATAAAAATAAATATCAAACTGGAAAACCACGGAGTGTACAGGGTGTCCCATTTTCGTAGGTTTTACGGGGTTTCCAGCTTATGGGTAGAGATAGAGAGATGCGGTTTTCGCGACACCATGCTACTTTTCGATGAAACTAAAGAGGCCGCAAACAGATTTGCCCTAACCATTTTAGTTTCCGTGCTACAGGGTGATTTTGAAAATTTGTCATTTTCGGACACCCCCTGTAACTCAGCTATCGTAAAATATATTTAAAATGTTTCAACTGGTATTTATAGATTTTTTTACGTAGAATTTAGTGGCGTACTCAGATTTTTGCTGAGAGTCATAGTTTTTGACATATTGGCATAACCTACTATTTTTTAAATGGGACACCCTATATATTATTTTTTCATCTTATTCTTCGTGTCGAGAGCTTTTCAAAAACATACCATAAGTCATATTTATTTTCATAAATAACATGAAAAAATGCATTTTTCTTTAAACGGATTTATGGCATAGCAGATCAATCGAAATAAGAGAAGATGGCTGTGGAGCCATGGAAAAAGTTAACAAATATTTATTAACGAAATAACAAAGTAACAGCATCAGAAAAAATTAGGAAGTAGGTAAAAGGTAATAATTATAATTTCATTAAAACTACAAATATTGTTCAAATTGTAGACCATTATGTGTCCTACAAGTGTGACAAACTTTAAAAATTCTTTTTAATGCATTTTCTATTGTAAATGACTGTCTTTGTAACTCTGCAAAAGCGTTTTCGGTGGCCATTCTTAGTTGTTCTAAGTTTTCGTATCGCCTTCGTATGAACCTTGTTTTCTAAATAACCCCACAAAAAGAAATCTAAAACTGAGAGGTCAGGGGATCGTGGTGGCCATCGAACAGGTCCGTGTGTTCCTATCCATCTTCCAGGAAAATGGTCATTAAGCCAGTTTTGACTTATTCTGGCATTGTGGGCTGGAGCTCCGTCTTGCTGGAAATAAATCCTATTTAGTTGAGCCAAGGGAACATCATCCAAAATTCCTAATGCGTCTTCTAGGATTCGCACGTAACCAATCGAATTCAGATTTCCTTCATATATTTGGTAAACTATTTTTCGGTTGAAAATAAAACAGGAGACATTGAATCCAAATCTGCCCTGACGCTCCCTAGGAAAAATAACATGGTTGTTTTCTTGACTCCAAAATCGCGTGTTGTGTCTATTTAAAATCCCTGAACTAGTAAAATGTGCCTCGTCTGACCAAATAATCTTTTTTTCAAAATCGATATCTTCTGCCTTCATATTTATAAACCAATTGCAGAACTCCAATCTGCGCTCTGCATCACCAGGATGCAGATGATGCACAAGTTTGTATTTATAGGGTTTGAATTTGTGCTTTTTCAAAATTTTCTGCACTTTGGTTTTCGGTACACCCGCCTCTTCGTCTATTTTCCTGCAAGATGTTTCAGGAGCTGTCTGAACGAGGGCTAAAACGTTGACCTCAGATTCTTCGTTGTCTTTATTGTAAGTTCGCGATCGAGGCTTGTTAAAAGATCCATATTGGCAAAGATTATTTTTAATTTTTTGAAAAATTCTTTTTTCTGGTTGTCTTCTCTCGGGATATCTAAGATAAAATAAAGCGAACCAATAAAGTCAAAATGAAGGAAGATAAAAAAGAACTAACCTGTTCAGATAAAGCTCTGCCGCCTGATCTGCATCTTCATTAGACAATATAAAACACGCGTTCATATCATATTTCTCAAAATATTCAAATTTTTGATTCTGAGCCATATTAAAAACAATAATTATAATAGACGTCAAGAAAAATTTAAACGCAATAATGCCAAAAATGACAGCAGTAATGGCTGCCTGATCATATTTTTGTTGGCGTTGCCATGGCTACCACAGCCACCTTCTCTTATTTCGATTGATCTGCTATGCCATAAATCCGTTTAAAGAAAAATGCATTTTTTCATGTTATTTATGAAAATAAATATGACTTATGGTATGTTTTTGAAAAGCTCTCGACACGAAGAATAAGATGAAAAAATAATATATAGGGTGTCCCATTTAATAAAATAGTAGGTTATGCCAATATGTCAAAAACTATGACTCTCAGCAAAAATCTGAGTACGCCACTGAATTCTACGTGAAAAAATCTATAAATACCAGTTGAAACATTTTAAATATATTTTACGATAGCTGAGTTACAGGGGGTGTCCGAAAATGACAAATTTTCAAAATCACCCTGTAGCACGGAAACTAAAATGGTTAGGGCAAATCTGTTTGCGGCCTCTTTAGTTTCATCGAAAAGTAGCACGGTGTCGCGAAAACCGCATCTCTCTATCTCTACTCATAAGCTGGAAACCCCGTAAAACCTACGAAAATGGGACACCCTGTACAGTATTCCGTGCCAGGACTGTGAAAAGTTGTACGTAGGGCAAACTAACAGGCTAATATCAGCAAGAGTGGTAGAGCATAAACTCAGCATCAGAAATAAACAAACAACCTCAGCTTCAGCAAATTTCGATGGGTGTAGGGAGATTGCCAATATAGAACATTATAAGACCAGAATAATCCGAGAAGCCATAGAATTTGAAAAACAAGGTGATTTGAATAAAGGGGACGAATCATTAAAACTACCAACAGTATGGAAGACAATAATCGACAAATCTAAAATCGCAAAAACTCAAGCGCAATTAGCGCAACAACAACAGCACCATCCGGAAAACATAAATAACGACCAACGCCTGCGCAGATATAACCTTCGGCCCCGAGTGGGGGTATAAAAGGAAGCGTCGCAGTCACCAACACTTCAGTCTCTATTCGGACGCGAGAAAGAAAGCTTCGAAAATGCCAAATGAGATTTTGGCGAAACGTCAGCAAAACTGTTCTTTTCAGAACGACAGTAGTGAACGGATGTACACCCGGAATGAAAACAAAATATATATATATATATATATATATATATATATATATATAAAATACATTTTCAATAATTAAAATTTAGAAGAAAATGTCTAAAAACGTAGTATTTATAATTACCGTTTACATTTCAAAGCAAACCATCTGCATATTATAAGAACGATGGCCATATGCTTATGCATTGTTTCAAAGTCGCCTTAGATCAGAAATTTAATATTTGTTATTTATCAGCTTAAGCGTTAAGGTAACTGCACAGTTCAATTGGAAATATTTCGAAAAGTACTTCATGGAGGTATAGGTTATGATACACAAAAGTATTTAAAATTGTTTGAATATTTAGATGTCGAGTAGGTTTATAGGCCGTCTCATTAAAATAAAACGAGAAAATAACGTTTGAAAGTGATTTTTCACTACGTTTCCGGGTAAACCGGAAGTATCCTAATTGTCACATTAGATGCAATTTTCATTTGTTTTTCCAAAAAAAACGGAATTATTCATTAAAAGTTTCAGACACCATTTTCTCGAAAACTATCAGAAATTGACATAAGGTATGATACATGTTTTATGTTTAGAAAAATAAATCAATATACAGGGTATTTCATTTAAAATATTAAAGTTGATAGCATTTCCGGTTAAACCGGAAACGGCAGTCTATTGTTTATACAACGAACACCTTCCTCATAAATAACTATGTTACATTAAAAAAATTATAACCTTATATTTTTTTAAAGAAAAAATAATTTGTGGCCTATCAACTTTATACTTGGGGCGACTTTGATAGTATTTTAAAATAAAGCAATATTGATTTAAATGATGTTTTATTAAAAACTTAGTATAAAAATCGAACAAATGTAGCAAACAAAACCTAAATATACTTTTAAAAGAACAAAGTATAATTAAACTTTCTTGCATTTTGAAAACTGCTTAAATTTCTAAAACATCAACTCTTTTATTAAATTCAAATTCTTTTGTCCCACCATTTTCTTTTGGAAGTGGCAATGCTGCTATGATGTCTGAATATGTTATGGTGCTTAAATATTTTTCGACCAATTTAAACACTGTTTTTTCACTATTTATTGATTTTTAAGATATTTAAAAGCCATAGCCTTTCGCTTTGCTGAAAAAAATTTTGCCAAAATATATGTTCCAGGTGTCATAAGATACATGTCTGGAGTAAGATATTCTATGTCCTCTGTAGCTGTCGGATCTTCTAGGTCAGCTGTACTATCGTCTGACGGTGTTGGTGAATTTCTTTCAGCTATTTCATCGTCTGAAACATCTGAGTTGTTACTCGTACAACGCTTTTTCCAGGAACAACATTAAGCTTTGGTTCTTTTTCGGCCTTGAGTGTCGACATTATTTCCAAACCGTTTCTCTTTTAGCAGGGTAGTTAGGCTGTTGTTCATTTTGTTAGTCGGGTCATGTTCTATCTCTGGAATTTTATCTAGCACTTTAAAGCGGCATAATGAAAGTATGCCTGTTGCATAAAATCCGTTTATCATATTTCTTTTAATCGCTGATAACATTTGATCTCCTGTTTATTCTTGGATTGTGACTCAACACTATCCATATCTTACAAAGCACTTTTAAGTAGCGATGGAAATCAATCCTTTGGAATGCTGAAGAAGACATGTGTCTCAACTTATATGACAGCAAATTTTTGCGCCAAGCGACTTTAAAAGGCTTAAACAACGCAACGTCGAGTGGCTGGCATATGTGCGTTGAATGCGGTACTAAGCAGACAAATTCTATATCGTTTTCGTGGCAAAGAGCGATCATTCGATCATTAAAGTGAGAAGCCAGATTATCTCCGATAAGGACCTTTTTTCCTTCTAGACGCGTGGCATGGGGTAGAAAAATGTTACACTGTCCATCCAACCATGAGATGTTCGATTAAATCTGCAACCTTGAGCGCAGCATGGTCTAGTACAACATGGGGCTTCTTTAATACCATCTTCCTTCCATGTGTTATATAAATGCTTACTCTTGTATATGACATATGGTGGCAGTAATATTCCATCTGCCGCACCACACATCATCGAGTTCCTGGATCATCCCCTACATTCGTCTCATCATAATTAAAAATATTAGCGGGTGGCACCCCATCCAAAGTCGTTGTCATATTATCAAAATATTCATTCATTACACTTATGCCTGCTTAGAAGGACTAGCGTTCAGTCTTTTCCCTGTAGGTTGTCTGAAAACTTTTGAAATACGCGACCTCTTTGATTCAAATACTTTTTGACAAGCATCCGAAGTTCTAACAAATCTATCGGAAATCCCCAATCTGAACACTGAAGAGCAGAGTTGAAAATAGCTTCTTCCTCCAACTTCGTAAAAACAGGTTGTCCTCCAGCTTTATTTCCATGCTTTCCATGGAACCTATTGTGTAAGGTGCCAAATGGTATTTTGTAATGTTTACTAGCCGCTAATACAGAAATATTTCTATCAGCTATTTGTTCAAAGGCATCGTTTAGCTGCGCATCTGTATAATTCCGATACGATCGTGTTCCAGGCGTTTTCTTATACTTTCTTACCATCTGAAAAGAAAGAAAAAATTTTTAAAACCAAAACCACAATACAAAGGACGACTTTGATATGTATCAAAGTAGCCCCATAGACGTAGCAATGTCACCCCACTAACTATATTAAACTGACCCCACGTTAAAAATTACACAAAATTCAGCGTCATGATAAAATTGAGTTTGAAATATATACTTAAATATTTGCAGAAAAGCTGTCTCTATTAAACTACGATGCAAAAAAAATGAAAGTTACAGCCTACCTTTGGACAAACAAGGTTACAATTTGATAACAAAAATAATTACAAATCAAAACGATCTAAAATGGATAAATTTCAGAGGCGCTCATTGTTTTCGATGTACATGCAGTCGCCATTTATATATTTATATATAGTATCTGTCTTTATTTTGACATAGGCGATTACCACCTACATCCAAAGAGGAAGACGGTGCCAAATAAGTTAAAAAGTCTTTTAGCGGTGATGAGTACCACGGGTCGATCGACGCATGTGTAGATATTCAAATTCAACTTATTCTTCTTCATTCAACTTAAAGGTTTCTAATAATTTCAAAAATTAATAAAGATTTAATAGTTGGATATTAAAGAAATAAAGAAATTCTTAATTTCCCGAAATTAATTTTAAGACCACATAGTCGGTGATTCCAGCTAAAATTTTAATTTACATTGCGGGATTTTATGTTTACATGGGTAATGTAAATTATCTTCAAAGCCCGCAATTTTCCGCTCATAAAAGCAAACAAGTCTGAAAAATTACCTTTAGAGCTTTTAGACACAGATAGAGTGGCTCATGTGATTGATCGTGTATATAAACCATAGTGCATTGCCCGCAATTTTATAATATTTACATATTTATTTGCATCAGAGAAGACAATTTACAAACAAATTAGTAGGTAATCTTATAATAAATATTAAACAACATGTATGAGTATTATAATAACGTATTTTTTATTACTAGGCTTAGGATAATTATGCATTTAAAAATTTAAAAATATGCAAGCATATATGCTCCGAAACAAGGGAAAATATGCACTTAAAAATGCATTTATTATCGGATCAAAAAAACAGAAATAAAGCAAATTAAAATATTATATAATTTACCCTTCAAGGTATCCTTAAGACGCTATTTTTACCAGTAATTATTACATTAATACAACTATATAATAAAAGTATTTTTTTAAATATAAATTTTAATATAAAGCTAACTAAACAAACTAACTAAAGATAAACCTGTTTAAAATTTATTGTTGCGGTTACATTTCATAACTATTGATGGAACAAATTATCACATTCAAATTTGCTTCTATTTTCTGACAATAGAACTTTATACTCAAAAATACTCAACATTACAAAGTAAAATTGGAACATATTCAAACAAATTCAAATCATTGTTTATTAAAATTTGTTCATTATCTGAATTAAATGTCTCTTTTTGTCCAAAACTGCACTAATATTTTTCAAATTTTTGTAACCAATATTTTTTTTAAAACCAAACAAACAAACAAAAGTATGCTTTATTGCCGCAGAAAAATTTTACAATTTTATGGACAAAGCAAAATATACTTAAAAATAAGACATATCAAAACATTAATCAAAAATAATTTCGACAGGTCAGTGCTTTTTTTTAAAAATGTAAATTATCAATTTACCAAATCGTAAAACACACCTTAGAATATAACATAACATTGCAAACAGTAAATGAATCATGATAACCTTATAAAAGTAAACAAACACACATGTACGAGGTGAATAATTTCGATGACATTGAAATCAAAATTGCAACTATGCGACCTTAAACTCTATGTTATCATAGTTATACAAATAATTGTGATGTTAAACAGAAGGTATATTGAACTAGTGTAGAATGTAGTATACAAAAAGAATTAAATTGTTTTTCATCCAATACCTAACAAAAATAATTAAGTTTTAAGTGAATGTTCGACAGTTCTTTTCCCTATATAATGATTTACAAAATTCTATGCTACGAGTTAGGACATGACTCACAAAAGATTTAAGTAAACAAGCGAGTTTAGTGACAATTTAAAGAGACTTACTCACTGAAAAAAAAAATCATTAACGCTGTAAAATGGTCTCTCAATGAGGTATGCTTTGGTGTTTTTTCGAAATTGTGCAAGCATAGGGATAGATTTTAAATGTACTGGCAGATTGTTGTAAAGTTTTATGGCGTTGTAAATAATTGATTTTTTTATTAATTCTGTGGAAGGAATGGGAAGATAAATATCATGCCTAGAGTTTCTGGTAGGGTATACATGTTGTGGCCTTTCTGGGAGGGTGTTTATATGTTTTCTCAGCAAACATACCGTTTCCAAAATAAATAATGCAGGAAGTGTTAATATTTCATGTTTTTTGAAATAGTATTGGCAGTGAGCTCTATTATTTAGACCAAACAAATAACGAATGGCTCTCTTTTGAAGCATAAAAATACTACGAAATTGCTCGGTGGTACAGCAGCCCCAAAAGGGAAGGCCATAGCGGAGGTGGGATTCAAATAAAGAGAAATAAGTAAGTCTGGCAGAAGGAACGTCTAGTTCTTTTGAAACTGATCGAATGGCGAAGCAGGCGGTAGAAGGTTTTTAGTTAAGGTGTCAATATGATTAGACCATTTTAGGTTGTTATTTATATTTAAACCCAGGAATTTAACCGACTCTACGTATTCAATATTGCTGTTATGTACCTGAAGTGGTTGTAAAGTTCCCTTATAAGATAACGCCACCGTTTTATCGACGTTTAAACAAAGCATATTGGAATCGGACCAAGCCTTAATTATAACCAAGTCTTTGGAGATACTAGAGTGTAAAGACGTTGTATCAAAATCACTCCATGTTATGCTTGTGTCATCAGCAAAAAGGGAGATTCTTCCATTAATTTTAAGGTTATATCGTGATATCATTAATGTATAACAAAAAAAGAATAGGTCCCAAGACTGAACCTTGAGGGACTCCACTTGTAATCAACTTACAATCAGAATCGGAACCATTAGCCCTTACAAGTTGTTGCCTTTTCCCAAGATAAGATTTGAACCAATTTAAAGAAGTACCACGAATTCCATAAAAATTTAGTTTGTTTATCAGAATTTCATGACTAACACAATCAAAGGTTTTCGCATAGTCACAAAAAACTGAGGCAGTTGGGTGGTTGTTATTGAGAGATAAGTAGACGCCTCTAAGCAACGTGAACATGGCGTCACTGGTGCACTTGTTAGGTAGAAATCCGAACTGCTCCGGGGATATTATCTGATGTTTCAGGAGAAATGGCATAAGACGGTTCTTCAGTAGCCTTTCGATGATTTTTGATAGCACTGGTAGTAGTGCAATTGGGCGATAATTGCAAGAGTTAGTTTTTTCGCCGCCTTTATGAAGTGGAATAATTATAGCTGTTTTAAGGCAATCAGGGAATACACATTTTATAAAGGACTCATTTATTAATGTTGTAAGGGCCTCTATGACTGGGAGTGGCAAGTTCAGGAATATTCTAATTGATAGGCCATTAGTGCTACACGAAGATTTACTTTTGATATTATTTATTACCTTCAATAGTTCAGTGTTGCTAACGGGACTTAAGAAAAAGCTATCAGCTAAATTTTTTGAAGGAGGGAGAAACGAAAGAGGGTCCAAACTTGGCGAGATACTAGAGGTAACATTTTTGCTTACATTAATAAAATAATCATTTAGATCATTAGCCCCTGGCAAGATCTGAGTCACAGGGTTTGATTTGTTTCTGAGGTTATTGATGATGGACCAGGTTTCTTTTGAAACGTTATTAGAGTTTGTTAGACGTTTTCGGTAGTGTAATTTTTTTGCTGACTTAATAAGAGTAGTGTAGATCCTCCTATAATTAGAGATATAGTCGAGAATAAGAAAGGAGTCGGTGAATTTTTTTATATATGAGAGCGAGCGCATATTTTTAGCAGAAATTCGTATTCCTTTCGTGGTCCACGGTTTATGCCGCTTAGGTTTGATATTCTTAAGCGGGAAGGCCTTGTTAAAAGCACTTAAAGTTTTATTTAAAAAAGTTCTGAAGTTTGTGTTGACATTATCAGATTCAAAATTCCAATTGGTGTTAAAGCAAATATTATGAAATACTGAGAAATTTGCGGCCGAGAAAATTCTGCCCCGATGGCGAGATCTTGGTAAGGGCCTAATAGATAAACTAAACCTGGAAATTACCGCCTCGTGATCGGAAAGACCTGAGTTATAGACCTGTGATTGCACCTCTGATGGAGAAAAATCAGACGCCATGTAATCGATGATAGAAGAAGAGTTTTTTGAAATTCTAGTTGGCGAGGATACATGCATTGAAAGACCGAAAGAGTCGAATATAGAAATTAGATATTTCTGGATGGCACAAACAGTAGCATAGTCAATATTAAAGTCCCCGCATAGAATTTTTTTACCTTTAATCGGTAGGCTGTCTAGCAAACTTACCAGGCTATTTAAAAATGATTGTAAATCAGAGTTTGGTGATCTATAAATACAAATTACATAAAGATCAAGGTTTTGATTATATACCATAGAGAATTCAAAAGAGCCATCCGCTAACAAATGATCATATTTAGATACCGACATGAAATCTCCATTTAGCTAATTTTTGAGAAATTACTTTATTTTTAGTGTTAGTTATAGTTTCACTCACTTTTTCTATCATTTCTGCGCTTTTTGACAAAGAAGTCCTTTCATCTCCAATTTTTTTATAGTATCAGACAAGCGAGAAAAATTGTTTTTAATATAAATTAAATACTCACGTACATCTTCTTTGCGCAAAACGTTTTGTGCTGCTTGTATACAATGTTAGTTTTCCACATTACATTGGTTGACTATGTTTTCTATTGCCTCGAAATGTTCTGCGTAATAAATAGCAGCGCTTATCCAAGTTCCCCATCTAGTTACAATTGATGATGGGGGCAGGGGGATGTTTCCTGCAGTTTCCCTAAATTTTTCTATCCGAGTCGGAGCTTTTAGGAATACTTTCTTCACCGAGGAAATCAGATCGTTCACTCGTGGATAAAAAGCACGAACTTGTTCTGCAACTCGAAGAAGTCCATGGGCAAGACATGTAGGGTAGAGTGGGGGAATGACGGTCGGTTAAGCCAAATTGCAAATAAAACAAAAAATATTGCTTTCTTGTGTAAATAGTGCAGGAGGAAGCCATATCTATCCGCTAGACTGTGTTATATCTGTTTCATCAAAATAAAAAAACTGCAAAAAAAGACTAGACTCCTACCAATGAGATGTCCTTGACTGGTATTTCCCCACTCTTCGGGTAATACCGGTCAGCCAAATTTCAATGCTTTTCCACTTAGGATGGCACTTTTTAAAAATAATAATACAATAATTTTAATCGGAAAAGTATATTAGTGTAATAATGGAGGGAAAAATGAAATAACAAGTTTTAACTTAAAAAACTAGGTACATGAACAGTAGTTCACTGGAACACTAAAAATAATTAAATCAAAAATAAAAAGACACTCAAAGTTTCACTTTCTAATACAAATATCGCATTTATAGTTTTCAGCCGTATCCCAACCACTACATAACTCATGAATCCAACGGCCACAAACAATACACCGGTACCATAACTCGCCATCCCTCCCAAATTCCCCGCAAATTACACAGATTTCACTGTTTTCTTCGCACTCCATATCATCCAGCTCATCATCCTGGCACAGAGTTTTTTCGTCTATATTTTCTTCATCTGATGAGTCGCTTTGCAATAATTTCTTCAAATTCTTCTTGAATCCCTTTTTCTTTTTGGATGTTTGTGGTTTCTTTCCTTTTTCTGCCTTCTTTTTTTTCTCTAAATTTTCGTTTTTCTTCTTCTCCTGATCTTCTAATTGTGTTTTTAAAGGGCTCTCGGTTAATATTTGAGAATGTTGTTTAGTTCGACCAACCGATGGTCTTTTATTCGTAGAGCTGGTAGAAGGGCCTGGCAACAGATTGTAAAATTTTGAACTAGGTATAGATCCCGGAATATTTATTGGTTTCTTGAAATCTTTGAAAGTGGGTGGTTCCGTTTCAGTGGGGTTACCTACATTGGGAACAGGACGTGGTTTGGAAGAACTTATAATTGAAACACCATCAGAAGAGGCAGATGGGCCTGCATCTAAGCTTGATGTTGATGAGCCTGCATTGATGGAATCATCCATAGAAGTGTCGAAATCATTAACCATCACTAATTTTTCTTCATCTGTCTGACTGGTGAAAGTATCTGCCGCTAGGAAGTCTTCATCTGTAAATATATTGGGATTTATTGGGTGAATTCCAGTTGCTTGAAAGCCGGAAATTCCAACAGCCATCGTAGCAGTCCTGGAATAGGCTTTATTAAACAGTTCTGCCAAATCATAGGGTGTTATTTTCACTAATGCCTTTGACTTTATGTAGAGATCACATTCTCTGCGGAAAGCAGCTTTTAGTGGCCCGTATAGGGTAACATCTAGGGGTTGCATTCTATGTGATGCATGTGGTGGTAGGGACAACATGCAGATCCCATTTTCTCTACACAAATTATAAGTTTTTAATGTTATATGACTGCTATGACTATCCAATATCAATAGACATGGGTTCGTTTTGCTGCATTTTCAATATGCTATGAAGTGCTCAATCCACTCGTAAAATAACTCTTCGTTTGACCAGCCATTGTGGAAACATTTATAGGCAGCACATGGAGGTCCACCTTTCGATAAAAGCGGGGACATCCTTTTCCGAGGGAAAATAAAAAGTGGAGGTATGTATGCGCCAGCTGCATTCATGCAGCAGATAACTGTAACTGTCTTGCCTCTCTCCCAGCTTGTTACAGAGCCAATACGTTTTTTCCCTTTGGTCGCCACAATGGTTCCAGGATCTTGAACGGTCGATATGCCTGTCTCGTCGACATTATATATTTGGTTTGGCAAATATTGGATCTTAGACATTACAGTTTCCAAATTGGTGAAGAATTTTCCTACCTCGTCTCGATTAAAGGCGGTTATCCTAGTAATACTGGTTGCTTCTCGCTTTCGAACACTTATTGTAGGATTTCTTCTCAAGAAAGCATAAAACCAGTCCTTTCCTGCCATTTTAGATGTATGGCTGAAGTTAAGATTTATATTATTATTGGTTGCATATTCGTAAGCAATTCGTCGAACCTGTAGAGGGCTAACACCATAAAAAATATCTGATAAATATTTTATACGGTCAGCTAGAACAGCTTCTTCCTCCAAAGATAACGTACTTAGTCTTCCCATGTTCGGAGCAGAAATCTTATTCTTGGATTTTCTTTCCTGTATTGTGCTAAAAGGAATGTGAAACTTTTGACTTGCTGATCGAATTGAATTTCCTTCTTCAATAAATTGCAATGCATTTTGGAGTTGCTCGGAGGTCCATTTAGCTTTGTTTCCTTTTTTAATATAATTTCTAGGCATCTGTAACAAATAAAACACATGGTTAATTAATCAATAAACAAAAAATAATAATATTTCAAATAATCATAAGAAAACCTGAAGGGTAATACCGGTCACGACCGGTATTACCCCAACTTTTTTGACCGGAATTTCCCGAAAGCACGTTGGCAACATAAACCTAACCTCAAAATTGTCTCTCTTTATTTAAGCGCCTGAAAAAGCAGGATTCAAACAGCAAGTTACCCCTCAAGATATTCGTCTTAGCTACATGCAAAAATATAACGTATTCGATTACTTACCTTGATTTAAATTCGTTGAAATATTATAATAAAATTTGGCAATAACTTCACCTCGACACCACATGTAGTGCACTGCAGTAAGGAAAACGAAACCCAGGAGTTTTAACTTATACCGCTGGATAAAAGGTGGCGGCACATGTTGAAGAAAGTGACTACATTTATCGCGAAACAATTCGAGTGACCGGACTTGCCCACCTGACTGGGATTCCCCCACTCTCCCCTAACATGTATCATTTTAGGGTACAATATTGGTAGACCACTCATTGCTTTAAACATGTGTCGGAGCAGCATCTGTAATTCCCACTAACACTCTATCATATTTAATACCACCAGGCCATAAAAGAGTGAAAGAGTAGTTAAAAAATCCAGCAAGAATTGAATGATTTACTTTGTCTAAGGTCTGCATTGTAAGTAAATATGATCTATCCCCTTCTGCTTTTCTACACCCAACACACCAAAAACAAAATTAGCGACACATCTCTGTTCCACATCAGTTGTTTCATCTAGTGACACCTATATACTTTTATCTTCTACTTTTTCCCGCAATTCGGTAACTATTTTATTGTACAGGGTGTACATTTTATGGTGATACAGTACCTTATCTAGAAAACGGTAACAGTTACGACAAAAAGTTAAATACAAAAGTTGTTTGGATTCAATTAAGTTTTTATTTTATTTCACTTTTGTTTATACAGGGTGTTTCGTTTTGACGTGACACATGTCAACTTTCTTAATTAAAATGGGACATCCTATATATTATTACAGGTTTCGATTCTACTGTTAATTTGCGAAAGTTTTTATAATAACATCTATATTTGAATTCTTTATCGTTTTTGAGTAAACTGAGTTTTTAGAATTTTTTTTAAAAAAACATTTTTTTAAAAAAAAATTTTGGCTGTAAAACTTTAATGGAACTGACTAATATCCTAAACATACATTACTAAGGGTTCAATTCAACGAGTTTCCATGCTAGTCTTACCAATTAATATACAGGGTGTTAAAAATGGAGAGCAAAACAAACAGAACTTTAAATGTAACAATCTCCTGTTTTTCAAATGGAACACCCTGTATATTTTTATTTCATCTGATTCAGCATTCAATTACCTATCATTACTCATATATATGTCCTATACCTAAAATGAACACTTTTGATTTTATTAGCCGTTTTCTAATTTATCCCAGAATTTTGGCAGTAAATGAGATCAGAAACTAAAAAAATCAAGATAGGCTTAGGAAATAACCTAATGCAATTGTTGACTTAAGTTGACATTTGCTCTGTTTGTCGTTTTTGTCAAATTTTTGATGCGAAATTTGTTAAAAAATGGCTTTATATAGTTTAGATGAACGTTTGAAATTATACAACTGTTTCATAAAAAATAATAAAAGTCCAGGGTTAGCCCTTAGAGAATATTCAAGGGAATATCACTGAGGAAAAACAACTGGAGATTTTACTTTATTTCGAGGAAGATGATGAAAGATCCCAAAGAGGTGCTGACAGAGACATTGCAGGTGTCAGTAGAGGAAGTATTCAAAAAACACTGCAGGTAAATGGTTATCATCCTTATAAATTTCTTCCAACTCAATTATTATCACAATTAGACTTTAATAAAAGATTGACTTTTTGTTGTGATATTATGGACCGGCGCGGCAGTTCGAAAATGTATTTTTTTCAAAAGTGCCTTGGACTGATGAGGCCTCATTTAATACGGCGGGTATTTTTAATCGGAAAAACACTCATTACTGGTCTCAAACTAATAAACATCTAATAAAAGCAATTAAAAAACAAGGCCGTCAAACCGTAAATGTGTGGTGCGGAATTATTTGCGACCGTATTATCGGACCAATATTTTTTGACAGGTCGTTAAATGACGAAAGATACTTGGAGGTGCTTAGGAATGAAATGATGCCCCTTATCAACGAGCAGCAAATATTCGAGAAAATATCATTTTTCAGCAGTATCGCGCCCCTTACCACACTAGTCAATTTCATTAATTAACATTTTCCATTGTGCATAGGAAGACATGGTTTAATATCCTGACCACCACGAAGCCCTGATTTAAGCCCTTTAGACTTCTTTTTGTGGGGTGCACTAAAAAATAAAGTTTATAAAAATAGATCTAATAATAGAAATGAGTTGAAAATAAAAATCAGGGAAATCAGATCTAATTCGGTAAGGAACGATATTCGAAAAATGGAGGCTATTAACACTTCATGTATCGCAATGGACGGTGGCCATATTGAAATTTTTTTATAATCTGTTTTAATCATATTTAATACTCAGTTAGTTATTAGTTATACCGTGTGGCACAAGATATTTTTTTTGTCTCCCCCTTATTTTCGTAAACATTAAATAATAAGAACCTAAATTACATAATAATTCACTTTTATTTGTATTTTCTAACATTATTTATAGTCGCTATATGTGTTAAGGAAATGAGAATAAGGCTTAGTTTGCGACATTTTTATTTTAGCCCACTTCATCTGTTTACTTATATTAAAAAAAAATAGTCAATTCAGAAAACGGCTAATAAAATCGAAACTATTGATTTTAGGTATAGGACATATATATGAGTAATGATAGGTAATTGAACGCTGAATCAGATTAAGTAAAAATATACAGGGTGTTCCATTTGAAAAATAGTAGATTATTACATTTAAATTTCTGTTTGTTTTGCTCTCCATTTTTAACACCCTCTATATTAATTGGTAAGACCTGCATGGAAACTCGTTAAATTGAACCCTTAGTAATGTATGTTTAGGGTATTATTCAGTTCCATTAAAGTTTTATTTAGGTAAAAAATTTTTTTTTAAAAAATATTTTTTTACAAAAAAAAATTCTAAAAACTCAATTTACTCAAAAACTATAAAGAATTCAAATATAGATGTTATTATAAAAATTTTGGCAAATTAACAGTAGACTCGAAATATGTAATAATATATAGGGTATCCCATTTAAATTAAGAAAGTTGACATGTGTCACGGCAAAACGAAACACCCTGTATAAGCAAAAGTGAAATAAAATAAAAATTTAATTGGATCCAAACAACTTTTGTTTTTAACTTTTTGTCGTAACTTTTACCGTTTTCTAGATGAGGCACTGTATCACTATAAAATGGCCACCCTGTACACATCTGGAACATAGTTTTTGGGTACCTATAACAATTTTAAAAATGGAGGGTAAAACTCTTGGCCTGCCAGCAACTAGACACTTTTTATTATTTTATTATTATGGATTATATTTGACATACATCAAATCTGTCTTGGGAAATAAAAATATATTCATAAAAATTAGAATATATGCATTTTTCCTGTAATAACTGCAAAATATGCATTTAAGTACAAACATTTCCAAAATATGCATTTGCATATGCTTTCACGTAAATGCATATATATCCTAAGCCTATATTACTAATCAACACAAAAATCGGCAAATTTCCTTTACCCGGAAATTCCCTCGTTTTCATAACAGACCTGCTTGGGGCCTTTCGTTTACAAGCTTGGGTTAGTTTTAAATCTGGCAAAGCCCTGCTCAGCACATTAATTTTTAATCTACCCGCTAATAAAAAACTGGCGAAATTTGTTTGCACAAGACAGTTTACAGTTTTTATATTGTCACTAAAGCTTATACTCGATCACTATAAGGTATATTGTCCACAATACCAATAATTATTGACCAGACAGTTTGCCAAAGGACTCTCAAAATCGAAATTCTACACGACCACCATGTCGCTTCTATAATATCAGCTATATTGCCACAACACTGGAGACCCAGAATCATATGTGTAAATAGTCTCACGTGTGAATGAAGACGGATGATTAGAGATAGCAGCTGATATTTTTTCGTGAAATTTTAACATATTCTCAGGTTAGTATTAACAATGCACGACCATACAGTCTTAAGGAGCACGCGCCACTGCTGAAAAATAAGAAAACACTTTTATTTTCTCTTTTTGCAAGTATACTACCCATAAATAATACCTGCAAGTTTTTCGAGGGTAATTGGCATAGCAAAGCGTTATAAAATATACCGCATTTGATATGTATATACAGGTCATTCAGTTCTGTTCACTATAATTGAAACGGTGGTTTCCGTTTTTAAGCTCATACAATTATGTGCTACTTGCATGCAGTCACACACAATCACAACTTCAATCTACGATATATCTGCTAATAAAGTGTTTTGTAATGTAGGAACTTGTTATTTACCGTGAAAATGATTTTTAATTATTATTTCTTTTATCTCAAGGTTTCCCTTAGTATTTGGCGCGTTTGTCGTTCGTGCTGTTACTGTAACACATACAGTGCCACCTTTCAGTGTCCTGTCCTCCTTTAATTATTTGAACCATTCAAAATGATAAAGAAAATTCTTCTTTTTGTGTATTTTTTGTGACTGAAGTAGGCGAAAGAGCGCCATTTTGAAAAAAAAAATTAAATCAAAAGGGGTCTTCCCTGGTAATGGTACATCTTTTGAAAGGTACTTTGAACTATGAAACATTCGTAACATGTGAAGATATATTGGGTATTTTTTGCTGTAGATTTGGTTAAATTGAATTTGAATTCTATCAAAAAATTTGCAGATTATTTTCTAATAAATGTTTTGAGTAGGCACACTTCGATTTATGAACTTTGTATCCTGTCGTGCCTCTGAAGAGTTGCCTCACAAAAATTATAACATTTATTTTTACGCCCACATAGCTTAAATATCGACAATTCATAATATTTTTAACCGAGTCTGAATATTAATTAAAATAATTTGTCTTAACAGTGTTATCAATTTGAAAGTATCACAGGAATTAGTAACCAGATTAGTTTCAAATTTAGGTATGTATGGATTTAAAATATGATTGTTTTCACTTACCCGACATTGACATCGCTCATTGACGTGCAAGCCTAGAGGAGAAAACGGGGTCGAATTAAAAAAATATATATACTATCGATTTCGTATTAGATCTAATATCTTATATCCTTACTCAGCATACTCGAGAAATCCTCTATACCCAAATTTCAACAAAGCATTTCATTGGCTTTTAGAGATACTCGTAAACATTGCCTTTATCAAAAAAACCTTATTGGTACATTTTTTTTGTTTATTTTTTACTATATATATATATATATATATATATATATATATATATATAAATACGTATACAATGAGGGCATAGTCTAGAAACCTTGAGATATGTTAAAAACTATACAAGTTGGGTAAAAAAGTTTCATATAAAAATTGTATAGTTCCTTACGATTTATGATTCAAAAATGTCTTGAAATATACAGGGTGTTTTAAAATCAAGTTACATGCATTAAACTTCAGAATCTCTAATGGAACACCCTGTATATTATTTCATTTTAAGAATCTACACGAAATTCTGATCATATTTTATTAAGCATACCCTATCCCTAAAGTCAACAGTTTTTGAGATAAAAAAATGAGAAAACTGTTTTACAAATTTTTTTTAATAACGATTAACAACGATAGTCTAAAATTCTAAATGATGCGTTTTAACGTAATAAATGCTGGAACTGTTGTCCGTTCACCTCCTGACAATATCCTAATCGATTGATGAACTCTTGTTGTAGATTTCGAATGAAAGTAGGTGGGATTTGTCGGATTTCATCTCTTATACGATTTTTCAGTGCATCGATATTAGGAGGTCTGTTCAAATAAACTTTGCTCTTTAAATATCCCCACAAAAAATAATCTAGGGGAGTTAAGTCCGGGGACTGCTATAGTAGGCATATCGGGCTCATTACCTGGATACAATTGAGCTAAGGCAGGAATCAACTCGAATTGTAAAAAATCAAGATAAATTTCGCCGGTTAAATTTACGTCGAAAAAGTAGGGACCTATAATTCTATCTTGAAATATTCCAGCCCAAACATTGATTTTCTCGGGATATTGCGTATGAGCCACTTGAGCCCAATGGAGATTCTCTGTAGACCAATATCTACAGTTTTGTCGGTTGGCAGTACCATTAAAAAAAATAGTGGCTTCATCGGAAAATAAAATATTTCTACAAAAGAATGGATCCAGGTTGCACCGCTCTTGCATACTTTCGCAAAACTCAAGTCGGCGGTCAAAGTCGTCTTCATTTAATTCATGGATTAATCTTATTTTGTAGGGATGATACTTTGCCGTGTGCAGAATATTTTTTACCGATGATTGACTAAGGTTTAAATCTAATGCTACTTGACTTGTAGGTAAATGTGGATTTTCGTTATAACTGAGTAAAACATTCAATTCCATATCATCATCTAGTTTTGGCCTACCTGTCCTGGGAAGATCTTTTACACAACCATGATCAGGAAATTTTTTGATAATTTTGCTAACTGTGGATTTTGCAGTTGCTTGTCCTCGCTCGGAATGCGTATTATTAAAAAGTTCACGTACTACGTCAAGATTTCTTTGGCGATCTCCCCATCCAAACATCATAAGAATCTCTATTCTTTCTTTTTCTGAAAGCATTTTTATCAGGAAAAAAGTAACTCTCCAACAATATGTTAAAAATTGACACAGTTTATTTTCAGTACATGATAGTTTCTATGGGAGTTCTAAAATAATCCACCAGGTTTCACTATGCATAGGGAAATGAGTTAATTTTGTTTAAAGCCAAATTTCCATTTTCTCATTTTTTTATCTCAAAGACAGTTGACTTTAGGGATAGAGTATGCTTAATAAAATATGATCAGAATTTCATGTAGATTCTTAAAATGAAATAGTATACAGGGTGTTCCATTAGATATTCTGAAGTTTTGGCGTGTAACTTGGTTTTAAAACACCCTGTATATTTCAAGACATTTTTGAATCATTAATCGTAAGGAACTATACAACTTTTATATGAAACTTTTTTACCCAACTTGTATAGTTTTTGATATATCTCAAGGTTTCCAGATTTTATGCCATCATTGTATGTATATATATATATATTTATATATATATACTCTATATATATATATATATATATATATACTCACCGGCACAAAATTCCGCCACTCTAAAATTTTGACTAAGTTCAATGTTTTATAACTTTTTTATTTTTTATCCGATTTTCATGATTTTGTTATCAGTTTGTAGATCCATTTAATGTGTTTTTCCTCATTTATTTTGTAAAGTAGCATTTTTCGATTAGACTATATTATACAGGAGTAGATCAAACTGTTGTTTTTTGTCGTCACTTCAAAACACCCTGTAGAAAAATTGAGGTAGATAATTTTATTTACATACTGTTTCTGGTAATCAATAATGTATTCTAAACATTTCGTTTTTTGATTTATACCGTTACCTCATTTCTGCTTCGAGCTGCAGATTTTTTATTAAAACAATGTTATTTTTAGAAAATGCATATCAAGCTTTCGGTTAAAAATTATCTACGTTGGCTAAGTAGGTGACAGAATGTTTGACAGTGACAATATTATAATTTGTTGTATGTTGTATGTCAATATGGTATTAACTCCAGCAGACGTGGGTAAAATTGTTGCGTTAATAGAGGATGGCCGTAGCAAAAGTTATGTCGCTCGTACTCTGAGAATTCCGAGGTCTACAGTTCGAGATGCCTGGAATAGGTACTTACAGACGGGAACTTTTACAAGGCGGCAAGGCTCTGGCAGAAAAAGAAAAACCACTGCAGTTGATGATCACTTTGTCGTCGTTAGTTCTTTAAGAGATCGAAGATTACTGCTGTGTGTCTAAAAAATGACTTGCAAATGACTAGTGGAGTAAATGTAAGTGAAAAAACGATACGTAGAAGATTGGCAGAAGCTGGTCTTCATTCACGAAGGCCAGCAGTATGTACACAACTCCTTCCTCGTCATCGGCAACAGCGATAAGGTTTGCAAGATTGCATTCTGACTGGACTCTAGAACAGTGGGGAAACGTACTATTCACAGATGAATCCAGGGTTTGTTTGAGGTCGCCAGATGGTCGTGAGCGGGTATACAGACGTAGGAATGAAAGACATGCTGACTGCACCATATCAGAACGAATCTCATATCATAGCGGTTCAGTTATGATTTGGGCGGGTATTTCTACCGAAGCACGAACCGATCTTGTATTTGTTGAAAATGGAACCCTAACCGCACAGCGTTACATTGAGGAAATAATCCAGGAAGTGGTTGTTCCATTTGCTCCTTTCATTGGGAACCAATTTACATTAATGCATGATAATGCTAGACCTCACGTTGCACGTATAGTGAGCGAATATCTGGATGAAGTTGGACTTCCAAGATTGGAAAATATCTCAACCCAATCGAACATCTCTGGGATCAACTTAAAAGGGCCGTACGGCGTCGCCCTGTGCAACCACAAACTTTGCAAGACTTACGACTGGCGCTGGCCGAAGAATATCAGGCTATTCTTAAGGAAAGAATAAGTAACCTTATTCAATCGATGCCACGAAGACTGCAAGCTGTAATTGCCGCGAGAGGAGGAAATACACGTTATTGAATTTTTATTGTTAATTATCTTTGTGATATACCTTGTGTTTTTCTTAATAAAAATAGGCTTCAAATCAGCGTTCCTTTAAAATTTTGCAGCTCGAAGCAGAAATGAGGTAACGGTATAAATCAAAAAACGAAATGTTTAGAATACATTATTGATTACCAGAAACAGTATGTAAATAAAATTATCTACCTCAATTTTTCTACAGGGTGTTTTGATAGTGATCAAAAAACAACAGTTTGATCTACTCCTGTATAATATAGTCTAATCGAAAAATGCTATATATATATATATATATATATATATATATATATATATATAACAAAATCATGAAAATATAAAAAATATATATATATATATATATATATATATATATTAATAATGGAACTAAAACACTAACTTTAATAGTTTCAAACATTTAAAACATGAGATCAAAATCTAAAAATTGAGTTGATGATTATTCCATACAGACAAAATATTTTATAGAACGTAAGTAGCGTCTTTAGGAAGGGAAAAGTTTTTAGAGAAAAAGCAGTTAATTTTCTTCAGTGGCGGCTCTTCCATAAGGTCATTTGGTCAATAACCCCCCAAAAATATTTCAGAAAATAAATTATTTGATCAGCCGGTCTCTTCTCATAATTCGATCGATTGGTCGCGGCATCACGTCGGCATGCGGAAGTTCAATTGTTCGTAGGTCGATATTCTAACTCGATATTGTTTCGGACGTTTTTAATCGATGAAAATTGATTTATATACTGTTTTTGTAATATATATTTTTTTATTTTTATGATCCATGTGTGAGTTGGAAATATACAGGAAATAAAATGTTGGTAGTGACTAGTGCAAAAAAATTAACAACTAAAAAGTGCTTACGTACTTAATGTTGCAAAAATAACCAATTTCAAGGTGGTCTATGTTTGAGTTGTGAATGTAGATGAAATAAAATGTCGGTAGTGCAAAAAATTAAACAACAAGAGTGGTAATTTTGAGAAAATAGCCGAATTCAAGGTAAGTGGTCGCAATTTGCCAGAACTCAGTATACGACAAACTAGTAAAGACAAAAATAAAGAAGTTCATCGAAACTTTCGCAAAAGTATGTACGATTTAGCTAACTGGATATGTGGTTGTGAAGTCTCTAACTCATTTTACTGTTATGTTTGTTTGTTGTTTTCTAAGGACTCGTCGGACTCATTATGGTGCAAAACCGCTGGTTAAGTCTTAAAACACCCAAAAAAATATGCGTTTTCTGCAGATCACATGAAATGTTCGGTGAACTATGCGACGGTCGGAAGTGTTGATATTCGCCCTCAGATAGACAGAGCTTATAGAAAATCCCTTAGAGATTTTAATGAAAATGTATCTAAAAATCGTTATATTTTAAACAAAATTATAGATTGTGTAAATCTTGGTGGGGCATTCGAGCTGGCAATACGTGGCCACGATGAAACGGCTTTGTCTGAAAATCCAGGGGTTTTTCGAGGGCTTATAAATTTTGTTGAGGATACTCTATCCGCTTCAGCAATGTTAAGTATCGAGAAATCGTTTATAAAAGGAATGTGCGTGCAATTTTAACGAACGTGTCATTCAGCATTTTTCCAATTCTTAAGAACGAAGAGTAGACCTAAAGTTCAAGAGAATTTAAAGCTCAATTTAAAGATAAGAAATTTATTTTTATTTTAAGTATGCCTATTTTAAAATTTGTTATTGACCTCCCAATATATTTCACCACGGGCCGCCACTGCTTTTCTCATAGCTCTAATGTCACAAAATAGAAAAATATATATAGGAAGCATTAAGAATTTATTTTTTTTTAAGAAAAAATCACATTACGCCACTGTAACTGACTTCGCATTTCGCTGAAAGTTATTACATGATTGGATACAAAAAGCACATGTGAACATATCGATCCAAAACATATGCACTGGCGTAGATAAGTCAGGTAACAGGTGATAAGTCTGATGAACAAAAACAAATTAAAATAGTAGTGGACAGTTTGTTTTTCCTAACAAGAAAGCCAAAGAACTGACAGGGCTGCGAGCTTGGTAAACGCATTTTAAGGAAATCAAAGCTAAATTTATACCTGCAAGGGAGTAACGGTATTTACTATTCTATATTCCGGCATTTTAGTTATTCGTTAGAAAATAAAAGAATAGAAATTTTTTAGCTATGTTTAAGTTAATGGAGGGCTCTTTATGTATATAAACTGAAAGGTAAAATAATCGATCCACGCAAATTTTCGAAGAATTTCAATCGCAAATAACTCATTTATTTGATATCGGATTCAAATGGACTTTGAAGAATAATATTGTAGATAACTAATGGCGAATCGCTGGCATGATACAACTTTACTAAAAAAAAAATTGATGTACGTCTATAATGTACAGGTTTAGACAAAAGTATGTAACGAACAATAAATTGGTACGTTAATCAACATGGAGTACAATAGAAAGACTCAATGTGGTAGGATGAAATGTACGAATGAACGAGATGATCGTTTTATTACACTAAGTGGATTAAGTACGGCAGGTCCAAGTTAGCGAGAGGACGATAAGAAGAATCTGACAGTTGATTACAGAAATCGTAGGGTTGAACGACTTAGATTTGCTAGAGAACATCAAAATTGGGGCACCTTTAGATGGAAAAAGATCCTATTCACCGATGAATCTAGGTTTTGTTTAAAATCACCGGATAGTCGTGAAAGGATCTATAGGAGAACAGGAAAACGTTTTGAGCAAAATCATTTTTCGCCTAGGGTATGTGTGGGGTGGCGTGCAGCTCAACACAAGAACGGACTTGGTAATCGTCGATGAGAGGGCAATGACGGCAAATAGATATATTCATGACATTTTAGAACCACATGTTGTTCCCATTACACTATTTGTGGGAAACGATTTCATGATAATGAATGGTAACGCTCCACCTCATATTGCGAGAGTTGTTAACGAATATTTAGATGTATTGGAAACCCTAATAATAAATGTGAATGTCACCTTCATAGTTTTTAGTACATAAAAATTGATAACAAGTTTTTTTATAAATCTATATATTCCAGGAAAATAAAGATAGCAAAGGAAACCAATAGTATAGATGTGACTTAAAAATTAAAACTTAATTTAGAACAATTTACTGCTACACCACTCCACAGAATCTCTTAAACTTATGGTAAAAGACCATGTATTATAAAGGTACCTATATTTTTTAGTAAACTTTTAACATGCTAGCGATTTTCCACTAGTTTATCTACAATAGTAGTGCGGAAAGTAATTTACTTTCTGCATAAGTGCTTGAAAAAGACACATTTTTTTTTCAGCTGTATCAAAAGATCAAAATATAAGAGTTCAAACCACACTACACCACAACTTGTTACGTTCTGGACGCGCGTTTCGCTAAACAACTTATTAAGCATCATTAGCAGATGATATAAACTAAAGTAACTTATTCTAACCGAGAATATTTATAGGTAAATGTGGTCACAATCGGTTGCACGCGACTGCACCGTTGTCAGGTAAACAATAGAGGGGACTATAGGGAATAGGCCCTCTGTCTTTATTCAGTGCTTTCTCACCACATTTAACTATTTCTATACTCCCAAATGCATCCAATAATCTATTATTGGATACATTTTTAATCAACTTAAAATTATTTATTCTTATTTGGTGATTGTTTTCCAAAGCATGTTGAGCAACGCTTGACTTTTCTGTTCTTTCGTATCGTAAATAAACATATTTTAGATTAGTCATTACAGCTAATTTCATAGATGCCACTCCTCTCCTTCAAGTCGTCTTTGTCTTTAGGGTTTCCAAGAAGATTTTTCAAACTGTTCTCCGTTTTGTAGGCTACTCTAAAACCTACGTTTTTAAATACTTTTTCTAGACCTCTCGCATATCTGGGATCATATGGGATTACTATGAACTTATTGGGAGCCTCAGGGGCTTGAAGAATGTAGAAAATTATTATTATATCCGTTACTTTTAGCTATATTTTTAATCCGATTCATTTCATTGTTAAAACGTTCTTTACTTAACGGAAAATTGACTAACATGTGAGTTAAGAAATGAAATGCAGCCATTTTGTGTCGACGGCAGTGAAATGAGTCGGATGTTTTATAGCTATCAGTATTAGTAAATTTCATATAAATATCAAATTCTAATTAATCGTTATTTCTAATAACTAACGTGTCGAGAAAAGGTAATTGCCCATTGTTTTCCTTTGCGTACGTAAAATCAATGGAAGGATATTTGTTGTTTAATGTTTCTAAGAAAGTGTCCAAATTTTCTGTTTTAGTATCAAAAATATATTGTCTACGTATCTATACCACGACCCTTGAGAAATATATACTAGAGTTCTTTTTTCAGTTGGGTTTCTAATCTACCCATAAACAAATTTGCAAAGAACGGAGATAAGCAATTGCCCATCGCAGTTCCCTCAAGTTGTTTATAACATTTATTGTTGAACTGAACTGTTCAAAAAAATATTTTTTTCGCTTCAACAATAAATATTATAAACAACTTGAGGGAACTGCGATGGGCAATTGCTTATCTCCGTTCCTTGCAAATTTGTTTATGGGTAGATTAGAAACCCAACTGAAAAAAGAACTCAAGTATTTCCCAAGGGTGTGGTATAGATACGTAGACAATATATTTGCTAGTTTTGATACTAAACCCGAAAATTTGGACACTTTCTTAGAAATATTAAACAATAAATATCCTTCCATTAATTTTACGTACGAAAAGGTGAACAATGGGCAATTACCCTTTTTCGACACGTTAGTTATTAGAAATAACGATAAATTAGAATCTGAAATTTACTAATATTGATATGTATATAACATCCGATTCATTTCATCGCCATCAACACAAAATGGCTGCACTTCATTTCTTAACTCATAGGTTAGTCAATTTTCCATTAAGTAAAGAACGTTTTAATAATGAAATGAATCGGATTAAAGATATAACTATAAGTAATGGATATAATGACAATTTTGTATATAAATAAGTAAATAAACATAAGCATAAGAAAATATTAAAAGATGCCACTACTCTTCAAGCACTTGAGGCTCCCAATAAGTTCATAGTAATCCCAGATATACGAGAGGTCTAGAAAAAGTATTTAAAAACGTAGGTTTTAGAGTACCCTACAAAATTGAGAACAGTTTGAAAAAGCTCCTTGGAAACCCTAAAGAAAAAGTCGACTTGAAGGAGAGGCGTGGCGTCTATGAAATTAGCTGTAATGACTGCGATCTAAAATATGTTGGACAAACTAAACGCTCCATAAACATTCGTTTTAAAGAACACATGGCACATAGATACGGAAGAACAGAAAAGCGTTGCCCAACAGGCTCTGGAAAACAATCACCAAATAGGAATAAATAATCTTAAGTTAATTAAAAATGAATTTTTTAGTAGATTATTGGATGCATTTGAGAGTAAAAAATAGTTAAATGTGGCAAGAAGGCACTAAATAAAGACACAGGGCCTGTTCCCTATAGTCCCCTCTATTGTTTACTTGACAACGGTGCAGTCGCGTGCAATCAAGTGTGACCACATTTACCTATAAATATTCTCGGTTAGGATAAGTTTCTTTAGTTTATATCATCTGCTGATGATGCTAACGTACTTAGCGAAACGCGTGTCCAGAACGTAACAAGTTGTGGTGTAGTTGGTTTGAACTCTTGTATTTTGATCTAGCTTCCACCACAGGTTCCAGAGTTAGGACCATGTATCAAAAGAATTAGATGTTTTTTCTTCTAAAAATTATTAAAAAACCAGGTTAACGGAAAGAGGCAATTTCTCATCTAGATTTGCAATTCTTCAATATCATGTGCTCTTAAAAGACGGTTTCGCCACTCAACACGCAAGACATAGACGAAGATGTAACTCCTGAAAGTATTTTGGAAGAAGCTGCAACAGTCAGCTTACTGAAAAATAATACAAAGTTTTTACACAATTGTGCGAGAAGAAACAGGTAAAAATCTCTTAAAGAATAAGTGATTCTAGACTATTTTGACAAAAAATCTGAAACCTGCAAATCTTCCAAGAACCTTTCTGCAGTGACGTCGCCTGGGCTGTTTGAAAGAAGTTATTTTTTGATGCTGTTATTTTGATTTTTAACGCAATAAATTTCGACAAATTTTATATTAAACTAATAAAGCAATATTACAATAAGAATTTCGGTCAATAAGCAATGGTTAATTGTTCATCAAAATGTTTTATAAATTCATATGGGCATAAAAATAAATAATGAGAAAATATTTTAAACATTATGTCAAAACAAAAATATATCATTATGAGTGCCTTCTTAATTCATGAAATTTTGTTATATTATTTACTTTTATGACAGGATGCCCCAAATCGTTACATAGAAATAAGCACTTTTTCATAATTTAGGTAGCTACCTAAATGTTTTAATTTAAAGAGCAAGTAGGTAAAGTGAATCTCAATTAGGAAAGTAAAAAACATGATATTAAGATTTTTTAATAATTTTTTACTATTGTCATACTTATTTTTTTGAAAATTAAAAAATCATGTATTCTAGAGATTACAAAAAATACCTCAATGTAATCACTTTTACAACAAAAATGGAAACAAACAACCCAATAACTACATAGGTGTCTGATACCTAAGTATAAATAACTTTTAGATTAATTAACAAGGTTGAGATTTGCATTAATACTAAAAAAGCAACAATCCAGAGCAAAAATTAAAAATTAAAAGTACCTGCTATATGTCCTAACACTGGAACCTGTGGTGGAAGATAGATCAAAATACAAGGGCTCTAACCACACTCCACCACAACTTGTTACGTTCTGGACGTTCAGTTTCTATCATCTGTTGATGATGCTAACTTTACAAGTTGTGGTGTAGTGTGATTAGAACTTTTGTATTTTGATGTATCTGTTATATTTTAAAAGAAAACACAACTTGCCTGAAAAATTATTAAAATAATAAAGAATCCAAATATATCTATAACTAATATTTTTCTACTGCACCGGTGTACAGGGTGTCCGGATTTGGTTGCAAAAGCAGGGTATCTCGCTTATTTTTAAAGATAGAACCCTGCGATTTTCACGAACCCGAGCTAATTTTTTGTGAAAGTCATGAAGCCGTAAACAAAATTTTCATAGCCTTCTTCGTTTATGAGATACAGGGCGAAATAGAAAATTTTGCATTTTGGGACCCCCCTCGTATCTCGGTTATCCTTTAACTTAACGCAAAGGGAAAAATTGCTGCTTATGCAGATTTTTACGCTGGATCCATTGGCGTAGTCATATTTTTTATTTGAGTTGTTATTTTTTAGATATGACTCAAAGTTGTGTTTTTTTTTAATGGGACACCCATGCAAAACGATGCCGTTTTCTTTTGTTTTCTTGGAAGCAAATGACATTTCCCAATTTTGTACGCGTATATAAAATATAGCGCTAGGTTTTTGTATTTATTTATTGTGTAAAAATATATTTGTATTATTATGGAAGAAAACCAAACTTTCGAACATTATGAAAAGTACGAGATGTTAGCTTATTTTATATTAAGTAATGAAAATGTTGAAGCGGCTTCTGAGATGTATTTTAACAGGTAAATAGTTAATTTTTAGCTATGTTGAAATACTATTGCTTAATTTTTATTTAGATATCCAGAAAGGAGGCAACCTAATATATCCACTTTTTATCGGATAAAAAAGAATTTACTTAATCACGGATCATTTATCAAACCTCGTACGAAAACATATAATAAAGAAAATCGGGAGGCTGAGAAAATTACGGGCCAGTGAAAAGAGCATAGGGATTCCAATAACTAGAGTTCAAGAAATTCTAAAAAAGCACAAATACCACCCATACAAATTTAGGCTCGTGCAGCACTTACAGCCAGGGGATGCAGAGCGTCGGGTAGTCTTCTGCAATTGGTTTCGAGAAAGATCGATATGGTTAGAGATTTTGAAAGGAAGGTTATATGATTAGACAAAGCACATTTAAGTAATTCTGCTATACTCAATAGGCACAATAGTAGATTCTGGTCCCAGGAAAATCAACACCAAATATTTCCCAGAAGACAGCAGAGCAGGTTTGGTCTAAATGTGTCCTACTTCACATTAGGAACACATATAAAATTTTATATATTTGAGGGAAATCTAACAGCCAATCGCTGTATAGAAATTTTAGAGGCAGCTATACCTGAATTACTTGACGGTGTTCCTCTAGCGCAAATTAACGAAATTTATTTTCAACAGGACGGTGCTCCTGCACACAATTCTGGAATGACGAGATTATTTCTGTATAATAATTTTACTAATCAATGGATTGGAACAAATGGACCTATAAGATGGCCCCCTAGGTCCCCAGATTTGTCGATTTTAGATTTCTTTGTATGGGGATATCTGGAAAATAGAATTTATTTAGACCACTATGATAATGTCCAAGATTTAGGAAATGCAATAAGAGAAAATTTTCGCTATTTACAAAATCATCCCGTTATTTTGCTTAATTTCCTAAAACGAATACGAAAATTGTGCGAAGCATGCATAGAACAAAATGGAAATCAGTTTGAACAGTTCTTTTGATTTCCTTGGTTACTGTAGTTCTTATACGACAGTTGATTTTTGCTGAAAGGCTTGTGACATAATAGGGTATTACTGTTTTGTTCTTGTGTTACATAAATCTAGGTAGGTGGAACTTTTTTGGTGCGAAATTATCAATACATATTTTGCTAAATAGATTTAATTACATATTTATTTTGATTTATTGTTAGGATGTAGATATTGTTAACGACTTTAAATAAAAGGCAGCATTGTTTTGCATGGCCTACTGCAAAATTTGGGATGATAATTATAAAAATTAGAATTTTTGTTGTTGTTTATTAAAATAGATCCATACTATTATATATTTTTGAGAAGCTTTTAAAAGGACAAATCAATTTCTGGACAAATATACAGGGTGTCCCATTTAAAAAAACACAACTTTGGGTCATATCTAAAAAATAACAACTCAAATGAAAAATATGACTGCGCCACTGAATCCAGCGTAAAAAACTGCATAAGCAGCAATTTTTCCCTTTGCGTTACGTTAAAGGATAACCGAGATACGTGGGGGGTCCCAAAATGCAAAATTTTCTATTTCGCCCTGTATCTCATAAACAAAGAAGGCTATGAAAATTTTGTTTACGGCTTCATGGGTTTCACAAAAAATTAGCTCAGGTTCGTGAAAACCGCAAGGTTCTATCTTTAAAAATAAGCGAGATACCCTGCTTTTGCAACCAAATCCGGACACCCTGTACACACTGTTTCTTCATAATAGTTAATTTTGCAAACCTATGAAAAGTTACACCTGGCAAGTGATTTTTGTAACTTTTTTGCAATTATCAGTTTTTTCTTACGTAGACTTCTGCAGAAGTAAATATATCAGTTATAAAAAAAGTTTTAATTATTTCCTTAGCTAATTACGTTTGCACGAACAACTCTTTCAAACTTGTGTGACCTATTACCACTTGTAAAAACTAAAGAGTAATGATAAAACAATGCTTAGAATGCAAATTTCTATTACATAACAATGTAACTAATAATAAATCTATAGACTGTCAAGGCCAAAGTACGTCACTCACCCGGTCATTGACCTTTGCGGTCGGCGAGAAAAGGCAAACTTACGCTTACGAAAAATAACTATCCCGTGTGGTTTATGATTCTTGCAAATCTTCTACGCTATGGTCAGTTATTTCAATGCTCAAATTGATCAAAAAAGTTTTTTAAAAGCGCGAAAATTGCATTTTTTTTTCCAAAGCACCTGATGATGTCTACTTTTTTATTAAAGTTGCGGTTATTATTGGATTTGCGGTGCATGTTGTCTCGAAGATCTTACATAATTAACCATTGATAATATCGACAAAGAGACGCTATTAATCATCAACATTCCTGAAACAAAAACTCATATTTCCAGAACATTTGTAATTTGTGGGGACGCAGTTCACCTTCAGCTTTATACGAAATATGTAGCTCTACGTCCTTCGAACATACCTCATCGTCGTTTTTTTGTAAACTACGATACAATCTGTGGAAATTAATAAATTTGGGAAGATGCCACCCAATATATTTCCGGATTCCTGGGATTGCCAGCTCCAGAAATTTACATGGGTCACAGTTTTCGTCGATCTTCCCCCACAATGCTAGCTGATTCAGGAGAAAGTGTAACTAATATCAAAAGGCATGGCGGATGGAAATCCACTACCGCAGCAAAAGGCTATTTAGAAGACTCAAAGAACAAAAAACAAATAAAATTTTCACCGAAAAGAAAGTTCAAGGTGAAGCTGTTTCATTTCCATTAACAAGTAGTACAAATTATAATAAACAGTGTTTAGAATCGATATCTCCTCTAAATGTAAACAATCCGACAAACAGTACATTCAATATAAACATTATAACCAACTATTAATAATTAAATAAATAAAATAATACTTAAAAATATATTGTTATTTTTATTTGTGAATAAATGTAACGTGTATGTGTATTTTTGAAAGTCAAACTTCTAATTTGTGATCAAATCTATTCTGAAGTAATCAATTCTAATTAATAAAAAGGAAAAATTATGTATCTAGCTAGTGCGGAAAGTGATACTTTTACGCTTGATTCGGTAAACTGCAGTCGCGTGCGTAAAATATCACTTTCCGTACTAGCTAGATAACTAACTATTCCAAGAATTAAAAAGGTATTTGTTATTATTAGAATAAAGTTTCGAAACGGACAGGACAGTGTAACTAATGTTTATACAATGTGTCCCAAATTTGGCTTACATGCATTGCTATCTCGTAAACCGCTATAGCTACAGGGTGGGTTAAATTAGGAAAGTTTTAGAGAATTTTATTACAAATTTGATGACGTTTTGAAGTTTAGGATATCTTTTGTGGTTTTCAAGATAATTGGGAAAAATCAAAATGGTGCATTTTCAACTTTTGCCCGTAGCTTCTAAAGGACTCGTATTATGGTTTTATGGTTTATACATTATTAGGGCACTTTTATTAGAGGAACATTATGCAGGTAAAACGAAGTTTCTAGCTTCAATTGTTTTTGAGATATTGGCATCAACTTTTTATTTTCTTACCGACGCCATATTGGATTATTGTATTTTTGGAAAGATCTTTTTAAGAGCTTTCCAATGATGTATAACAAGGTAAGATTATTATTTTTCTTGAGCTCTAAAAACCAAAATATTTGTTTTTTTTTAAGTAGGCTTTGATTACGCATGGCGGCCATAATGAAACAAAAGAATGCCCCATGTCAACAATCATTTTGTGTTCCTGAATAGTACTTGTTATCATTTTCTCATTGTGCCGAGTTTTTACAAAGTTTATTTGAGTTTCTTATACTACTTAAAATGGAGGGTAATTATTCCAACGAAGAGAATTTGGATATGATAGAACTTTATTTTAAAGCAAATAGAAATACACAAGCAGCTGCGCGTTCATACGAAGAACAATTTCCAGATCGACATCAACCAAGCCAAAGGCATTTCAGATTTCCAATTCTAAACTTGTTAGCTTATGGGTAAAAATATTAATTCAACCATCGATGTTTCAGATTTTCAACTAAGATATTATACTAACAGTGAATACCTAGTGACTAAAATGTAACTATCACACTATTGAAAATACCTAAACTAAATTTAAATTAACACATAAAAAAAATATAAGTTGTGGATGCCTCCCTCCATTTTCCACACATTTTTGACATTTCTCCAATACCTTCCGTGTAACCCTTCTTAAGGTGTTCCTGTTAATATTAGCAAAAACATCTCGGACTCTGTCTTCTAGCTCTCTGAGACTTTCTGGCGGAGAAAATTCGTAGACCTCATTTTTTGCGTATCCCCATAAATAAAAATCGGGAGGAGTAATATCCGGTGACCTTGCCGGCCAAGCAACAGGGCCATTATTAGCGATAATATTTTCCCCGAAAGTACTTCTCTGGTACCGTGAGCCGGACAGCCATCTTGTTGGAACCAAATATTTTGCAGGTCGTTTGGGGGAACAGAATTTATAACTTCTGGAATAATTTGTTCCCGTAATAGTTGCAAATATCTGTTACCCGATAAATTTTCTTGGAAAACGGCCCAATCAAACGGTTATCTAAAATACAAATTGTTATGAGTGATTTAAAGCAGAAGTGCATTGTTTGGAATTACCTATAATGCCACACCACACATTGAACCCAAATTTTGTTTGTAAACGTCTTTCTTCTAAATTATGAGGATTCTCGATGCCCCAGTAATGAGTATTATGTTTATTGAAAATTCCACAGTTTGTAAATCGTGTTTCATCTGTCCAAAGTACTCTAGAATGAAAGTTGGGTTTTTGCTGGCATTTGTTGATGAACCATTCACTAAACGTGATTCTTCTAGCAAAATCATTTACCTGAAGACCCTGTACAATAGTAGGTTTATAGGGATGAAAGTGAAGTTTTTTGAAGACTCGTTGGACGGTTGATTTTGGAATTGCCGTTTGTTCTTCAATCTTTCTTACTGAGGTTGTTGGGTTGTCCCTGACACTTTCTATTATAGCTGCGTTTTTTGCTTCATTATCTATTGAATAGGTCTTTGGTTTCGGTTTCAAAAAAGACCCGTAGGCTAACAGGTTAACAATTAGAAATCTGAAATGCCTTTGGCTTGGTTGATGTCGGTCTGGAAATTGTTCTTCGTATGAACGCGCAGCTGCTTGTGTATTTCTATTTGCTTTAAAATAAAGTTCTATCATATCCAAATTCTTTTCGTTGGAATAATTACCCTCCATTTTAAGTAGTATAAGAAACTCAAATAAACTTTGTAAAAACTCGGCACAATGAGAAAATGATAACAAGTACTATTCAGGAACACAAAATGATTGTTGACATGCGGCATTCTTTTGTTTCATTATGGCCGCCATGCGTAATCAAAGCCTACTTAAAAAAAAAACAATTATTTTGGTTTTTAGAGCTCAAGAAAAATAATAATCTTACCTTGTTATACATCATTGGAAAGCTCTTAAAAAGATCTTTCCAAAAATACAATAATCCAATATGGCGTCGGTAAGAAAATAAAAAGTTGATGCCAATATCTCAAAAACAATTGAAGCTAGAAACTTCGTTTTACCTGCATAATGTTCCTCTAATAAAAGTGCCCTAATAATGTATAAACCATAATACGAGTCCTTTAGAAGCTACGGGCACAAGTTGAAAATGCACCATTTTGATTTTTCCCAATTATCTTGAAAACCACAAAAGATATCCTAAACTTCAAAACGTCATCAAATTTGTAATAAAATTCTCTAAAACTTTCCTAATTTAACCCACCCTGTAGCTATAGCGGTTTACGAGATAGCAATGCATGTAAGCCAAATTTGGGACACATTGTATGTTATAATATATACATTCAATCTTTTAAACGCTTAGGGGGACATGAGGAACGGTACGTAAGAAATTAAAAAAATTAATAAGATGTGCTGATTATTTCAGTTTTATCCCAATATTGTTTATTATATCAAATGGACCAGACATTTAAGCTTTATCTAAATATTTACTAAAAATAGGAACTGACACACACAAAAGTATGACATAACGAAATATTGTGTGCATATGCTTTAATTTAAATTAGACGTGAAATTATTTTTTTTGAAACATAAATTTATAAACTACAGAATAAAAAGTAGTTAATATAGACTTCAGAATATAGAAATATGATGCATTTTTAAAAAAATTATAGAAAATTATTTCGTATATGGGTTTATGTTCGTATGGAATGAAAATGACTAAGCATTAAAATTCGCAAGGTTACCTCAGTTTCACCAACTTGTATCTCTTTTCGTTTACAAGATCCTTATAGTCTTTCTCCAATTTTTAACACCCTGTATAGGTTTTGGATAAACTGTTAAACCCACAGGATGAAAACAAATTTATGAAATACGTTACTTTATTTCTTTCTTCTCTAATTCTTTTAATTACTATTTTATTTGTATTTCAGGTACGTATAGCTGTAACTACTGAACGATAATTTTGGGGTAAGTATAAGTCAAAACTATTTAAGTTTCTATTCCATGCTCGTGCAAAAAAGTTTTGGGTTTGGAGCAGCCAAAAAAAAATTCATAGGATACGTTATAAAATTTCCGTTTTAAATAACCAATTTTATGAAGATATTTCTCTAGAGGATTTATTTTCCCATTATTTTTATTATCCCCATCCCAAACTTCTAAAATTAAATACTGTCAACATCCTACAAGTAACTGAGAAGTTGTTCTAACCATCCTGCACGATTCTTCTGGAAAATGGTTCTGCGTGTAATTGACTGATTTTTTGGCATTAAGGTTCTTAACATTTTGATCAGAAATTAATATTGGCATACCCTCGGCAAACGAACCGTGTATATTCTACATACAGTTTAAGATTCGACCTAATAGCATATTGTAGATTTAGACATATAATCACTGAAAATTATTGTTTTTAAATCGTTAAATGAATTTCATAATAAAGAATTGTAGGTAAAGAAAAATTACAAAATATATCTCGTCAATTATGGTTTTAATACAGTGAGTCCAAGATAAGAATGCACAGCATGGGGATCTCGGAAACGGTAAAAGATATAGTGTCGGTTAAATTAAACAAAAGTTGCGTGTTTTGATGCCCAACAAAATCCCGTTTTAGAAATTTGAAAATACTAAGCCGTTCCGGAAATATCCGAGAAAAACCGAAATATTGCGATTTCGTTTTAATTTTTTTTGAGGCTATTTGAAAAGATATGAAAAAACGGAAAACACTTTTTTATTCTCACTTTTTAAACTGTACAAGGTGACGTTAACAAATTTTTATTACAACGTTTCCTTTCAATGGAACCACCATCAACTTTGATTTTTCTTATGGGACGGAAAAAAAGTACACCCAGTATTAGATTGCGCTTTTCATTGTGAATCAACAAAATATTAAATATTGTTTACTAAACTAATAGGTCTTTTTTGATATTAATATTGTTATCTTTATTATATGCATCGCTGAAGCTGTGACATTAAATCCATGCATATATAAATAATAATATTTAGTGTTATTATTGTACGTTTTTGATAAAATAAATCACTAAGTGGTCAATAGGACTGTATTATTTACTTTGGGTGTATCATATTTATATAGAATAAGTGTTTATTGCAATTTG
Source organism: Kuschelorhynchus macadamiae (assembly GCA_030620095.1). Taxonomy (NCBI): domain Eukaryota; kingdom Metazoa; phylum Arthropoda; class Insecta; order Coleoptera; family Curculionidae; genus Kuschelorhynchus; species Kuschelorhynchus macadamiae. The sequence continues at coordinate 244,322 of JAUTXW010002122.1, read as the reverse complement.
AACTCTTTGTCCATTTTACATACTTCTGTATAATATAAGCTGTAATTTATTGTATGCTAGCAATACTCAAAACTCAGTTTAATTTGCGATTTGTAAAGGGTATATAACTCGGCATTTCGATTGCTTTCGTTTATCTAAAGCTATGTTTACCTGTTAATTTCACGGAGGCAGAAACTCTTATCTAAACAAATAACAGCATAAATTAGTTGCAGCGTAAATATTTCAAATATTGTGTGTTCGAGGAATATACAAAATCTCACTTTCAGATTAACGTACGTATGTTTGCAATTTTCATTCGGTTTATTTTTCTTGTGCTTCCTTTTTTTAAATAAAATAATTGTTGTAAAAAGTTGACTAGAAAATAATGCTTAAGCGGGTTGCATTCAACCTGTTTTAACAAAATATTGTTGCTGTCTAGTCTACAAAATATCAATAGTAACTTAAAATTCTAATTGAAATACTCTGTGTATTTTTGCATGCAGGATATATAATCTATATATACCTTATATACACATACCGAAAATCTAACTAGATTTTATATCACATATCTTATGTCTAAAAAGTTTGATAAAGGCACAGTTTTTGTGACAGTTTATTAAAGATATTTTGTTAAATAGGTGGATCCATAAGGAGACACTATGTGGATGTGTACCAGATACCAACTTAGGCGCTTTAGCGCGATGGCAATATTTGATTAACCATGATGCTATCGCGCTCCAGTGCCTAACCTGATGCTAACCCAGGACCGATCTACCTATTGTGAAGGGCGTCATAGTGCATTTGCAGTTTGAAAATATGCATTTGTCATTATGGTAACTTTAGTATGCCCCCCAAGAAAAAGTCCAAGGGAGTTAGGTCCGGGGACCTTGGAGGCCAAGGTGTTTCATTGTAAATTCCAATGTATCTTCCTTCAAACCGTTCAGCTAAATATTGGCAAATTTCTATGGAGTTATGGGCTGGAGCACCATCTTGTTGGAACCAACAGCCGTGTACAGCGCCTAATGGTAAATTATCTAATGCATTTTCTAAATCGTGCCTCAAGATCTCAAGGTACCGCTCGGAAGTTAATGAATTATGAAAGAAAATAGGGCCTATAATCTTGCTACCAAAAATCCCACACCAAATATTAAATCCAAAGCGATCTTGATGTCTGGATGGTCTATTTATACGTGGATTTCGTTGTGAACAATAGTGGGTATTGCGCCTGTTAAAAATACCGTTGTTGGTTACCATGCTTTCATCAGACCAAATCACTTTATAAGGAAAATTAAGACTGTCTTCACACATCCTGGTACACCACTCATAAAAATGTCTACGTCGTTCATCGTCACGTGATTTTAATCCTTGACATAATCGGAATTCGTAAGGCTTAAATTGATTTTTCCTTAAAATAAATTGAGCTGTAGATTTAGCTACCCCCGTCTGGTCTTCAATTTCTCTGGTGGAAGTTTGTGGATTTTCAATAACAGATTGTAGAACGTTGTATTGGTTTTCTTCATTGGAAGGTCTTTGTCGGGATAATACAGGCTTTTTAAATGATCCATGTTCTTTTAGATTAAATAGCAAACGCCGAAAAATACACTGGTCAGGTTGTCCCCGCTCTGGGTATTTGTTAAAATACATGCGTCTGCTCCTACACAATTTCTTTGGCATAAAATGTAGTAAGATAGCATATCACATTTTTCTTCGTTTGTAAAATTACCTCCAGTCATTGTAGAACAAAATAAATTAAAAAACGACAACAACAATAACAATGCAAACATTTACTTGTTTGATTATTTGTTAAATAAATAAATACATTCATTCGAACTTGTCAACTGTTTTTTTTCCTTTTATTTTTTCATGGCCTACTATAATAAAATTCTAGAAATGTAATAAAAAGCCATTTTTCTGGATAAAAACATAAGTAACCATATTGTGTAGTACATCGTTGAATTCGCAATGAAAAGCGCAATCTAATACTGGGTGTACTTTTTTCCGCCCCATAAGAAAAATCAAAGTTGATGGTGGTTCCATCAAAACGAAACGTTGTAATGACAATTTGTTAACGTCACCTTGTACAGCTTAAAAAGTGAAAATGAAAGAGTGTTTTCCGTTTTTTCATATTTTTTCAAATACCTTCAAAAGAAAATTAAAACGAAATCGCAATATTTCGAGTTTTCTCGGATATTTCCGGAACGGCTTAGAATTTTGAAATTTGAAAAACGGGATTTTGTTGGGCATCCAAATACGCAACTTTTGTCTAATTTCACCGACACTATATCTATTACCGTTTTCGATATCCCCATGCTGTGCATCCTTATCTTGGCCACACTGTATAATAGAATATTAATAATTCTGTGATTTTCTGAATTAAGTGAAAATAAATATACTTTATTTACCAAAGATTTTTTTTATTAAAAAGTAAAATATTGAAAGCGTTCTTTCAAGAGAAATATTATACAGGGTTTATCATTACATTTATTTATTTATTTACGGTCAAAGCCATTTACAAATTGCCTATATCTAAACACATTAATATATCTTCCTAAATATTCACATTAGTCCATTTTAAAACCAGTAGCTCAAAAACTATTTCCCTAAAACACTAATTATTTTTGATTTAAAACACTCTAAGCTAATATTAACACATGGCACATGAAAGAGTTTCTTATTTCGTGTTTGCCTTGGTAAAACAGAAAATGAATTTTTTTTTGACAGTTCAGGACATTTAAATTTTGCATTTATTATTTTAAATAGAGTACATAGGTCTACGATTAACCTTCTATTTTCTAGTGAATCTAGATCTACCAAAGTTTTCAGTCCCTCATAATTAATCTCCCCTGATCTTATATTCATTTTAAAACCTAACTTCCTCTATACCCTTTCCAATTGCTCGATATAGGCTCTGTAATATAGTAACCACACATGACACCCATATTTAACAATCGATCTAACATAGGCACGATACAATACCCTAAAACAATTAATATTCTATATGATAATTAAAAGTTACTTCTTTTTCAAAATACACCCCCAAATCTTTAGTAACGGCTACCCTCTCTAAAATTATATAACTTATTTTATAATCAGAAGACACAGTTGTTTTAATTCGACTTTGCATTTATTAGTATTGTCAGACAAACCATTTAAACTACACCAATGTGACAAACGATCAATATCTTCTTGAATTAACAGACTATCAACCTCGCAATTCACCTTTTTAAACATTTTAGGGTCGTCGGCAAATAGAAATATATTACAATTTTGAATATAGGGACTTAAGTTATTAATATAAACATTAAATTTCGTGGTTAACTTTGTCAAAGGCTTTGGAGACATCCATGTATATAGCGTCCATCTGACATTTCGCTTCCATTGCATTCTTGCAATAATCTTTACATATTAACAATTTTGTTGTTGTGGATCGGCCATGCACAAAACCATGCTGTTTATAGGTTCTTGTATTCTCAATAAGTAGCGTTGTCTTAGATGTTACAATTATTTCAAGTACTTCGCCATTAATGAAATTTTACAAACACCTCTATAGTTTTCAATTAGTGACCTGCTGCCACTCTTAAATAGAACTTTTCCACCTATATGGAAAAACACCCTGAGACAAGGAACTACAAAATATTTTACATAAAGAGGAGATAACACATATTTACTGGTTTTCGAGAATACAACAGGTACAACATCGGGTTCCTCAGATAGACGACCACTAAGGCTTTCAATAGACGTAAACACATCAGACACAGTTACCTCACAGGAACATAAATCTATAGTTCGGCCTGAATTATTAAACAGTTTGTCCTGAGGAGACTCGGTGGTTACATATACCGATGAAAAGAAATCAGCAAAAAAATTTGCAATATCCAGGGCATTTTGAGGTGATTCATTGCTTACAAATGCTGCAATATTGTGTGATTATTTCTGTACACATTTAAATTAAACCATTACGGAAGTAGAGAAGAAAGTATTTAAATATCTCTGTAATTTAAATGTGGAGCGGATGTTAAAGCAATATCCTCAAAAACCTCCATAAGGATATTCGCTACCACAGGCGACAGAGGAGATTCCATAGTTATAAGTTTGTTCAAAAATGTTTCTTAAAAAATTTAATAAGTAGATGTAAGACAAGCTTCTACTAGGCCTATTAAACTACTGTCAAGATTATTATCTTCCAGTACTTCTGATATAGACAAAACAAACAAATGAGGGAGCGGCGGTCCAACATACAACATACATTTATGTACTTTTGCAAACGGAAAGAGTATATAAAATCCCTTGCTGCTCTGGAGAAGTGTATGTTAGAGAAACAATATCAACTAGACTCAAGGAACATGAACGATGTATTAAAAAGAAATAAATTGTTTAATCTGTTGTAGTTGAACACCTGCATACCACCGGCCATATTTATTTATTTATTTCTCTTTGGGACACATACAGGTCTAGCCTACAAAATTGTTTCCACTATTTACATGTTAAATTAATCGTTAACATACACCTAAAACTACACAGCTACATATTATAATCTACTACTTAACATATTGTACAATATAATTAATACTGGAAAAAAAAACTTATGTCTTAACCCGGCGTCGGTACGGTGGGGTATAATATACCCCAGCGTACTTTGTCGCCGCGCAACAAAATAACAAGTTGCGACATCTTCGAGAGAGCTCGTGTACCTTCGTTCCAAAGAGTATCCTATGTATATACGTTATAATTTTAGTAGTGGCACAACCGTCGTAGGCGTAAGAAGCTTAAGAACGCGACTGTGCTTATCCATACCCCACCGTACCGGTTACGCGACACGTTAATCTTTTCATTTATTTTTGGAATATTTTTCAAAGTAAGTTGGTTTATATTGTATTTTTATAAGTTTGTGTTTATTGAACGTTTTTTCCAGTATGTCATATTATGAGAAAGATCAAGCAAAACTTTTAAAGCTCTGGAAAGACAGCGAGGACGAAAAAACCTCCGAAAATCCTTCAAAAGAAGATGATCAATCCGGTTCAGAAGCGGAGGACGATAACGTCAGCGAACGATCAGCAAATTCAGACACAGAGCAAGAAATAGAGGACGAAGATAATCTACTAAATGAAAACTCCTCAACTATTGAACCTAATAGCGATATAGGGGGTTACTACCTTGGCAAAGATGGTATTACAAAATGGTCTAAGAAACATGGAAACTTGGCTGTAAGAACGAGATCTGAAAATATTATCACGCATTTGCCTGGAGTCAAACGGGCATTTTCAAGTATCAAAGATCCCTTAGAATGCTGGAAATTATTTTTTACCGATGCAATGCTTAACGACGTTGTAAAATATACAAACTACAAGTTGAGAGAAAAAGCACGAAACTACAATAGACCTGATACACAGCACCTAACAAAAGATACGACACTTGAAGAATTTCAAGCTCTATTAGGCCTTCTTTACATTTCTGGTGTTATAAAGTCGGCAAGGTTAAACATAGATGACTTATGGGCTACAGACGGCTTAGGAGTAGACATTTTTAGAACAACAATGTGCCAAAAACGGTTTAGTATTTTATTACAATGCTTACGATTTGACAACAGTGAAACCAGAGAAGAAAGACGCCAATTAGATAAACTTGCACCCATTAGAGCAATATTTGATATGTTTGTTGAAAATTGTGTGGTAACCTACACTCCTAGTGAATATTTAACTATAGATGAGAAGTTAGAATCGTTTAGACGGCGTTGCAGCTTTCGGCAGTTCATTCCGAACAAACCCGCCAAATATGGCATTAAGATTTTTGCTTTGGTGGACGCTCGAACATTTTACGTTTTAAACCAGGAAGTGTACGTTGGTAAACAACCAGCTGGTCCATTTGATTTCAGTAACAAACCAGAAGATATTGTTTTACGACTTTGTAAGCCTGTTCAAAAGTCAGGCCGGAACATAACATATGATAATTGGTTTGCAAGCTATTCACTCTCAACCAGATTATTACAAGAACAAAAGCTTACCTCCGTATGCACTTTACGTAAAAATAAAAGAGAAATACCAACCGAACTTTTGCAAATCAAAAACAGGGCTGAAAGGTCATCCATATTTGCTTTCCAGAGAGATGTTACTCTCGTCTCGTATGTTCCTAAGAAGGGTAAGAATGTTTTATTACTATCCACCCTACATCACTGTGATACAATTGATGTAGAAACTGGTAGCGACCAAAAACCAGAGATCATCACCTTTTATAACTTAACGAAAGGAGGTGTAGATGTGGTTGATGAGCTTGCCAGTAACTATGATGTATCGCGTAATAGTCGCAGATGGCCTTTGACGGTATTTTTTTCCCTACTAAATACGGCATCAATCAATGCTTTTGTAATCTTCAATTCTAATTGCCCAAGCTCCACGAAGCGTCGTCTATTCATGAAAGAGTTGTCGTTGGCATTAATTACACCATATTTGAAGATTCGACAAACTAATCCAAGACTCCCTATTGGACTGAAGAGAAAGATTGGTGAATTTTCTGGATCTTCTGGTTCTTCTAATAAAGAACACAATAGCCAGTCACGGGGCAAAAAGCAGATCAAATCGGGAAGGTGTCACTCCTGTGAACGTAATAAGGATAGAAAATCGTTTTACACTTGTGTTCAGTGCGATCAGTTTGTATGCATGCAACATGCAACAGTAACTTGTGAGACATGTTTTGAACAAAATGCAGCGTAAATTTTGAACTTGTTTTATTTTATAATATGTACCTATTAGTATCTTTGTGTGTATAAGTATTTTTCATAATAATAAGTATTTTTTGTTACCATACACTTTTTAAAAGAATAAGTACCTAGTATTTATTAGAATAAACATTTAAAACGACTTTAATATTATAAATAACAATATTTAATCCATCTACTTAGCTTTATTTTGTTCATACCCCACCGTACCACTTATGTAATTAAGCCCCACCGTATTGTCGCCGGGTTAATACCCATTTAGAAAATCGCCCTTTAAAGCTTTTTTAATATTTTTGGAGGACATACAGAACAAATCAATGTTATCGCAGTGAACATTTGCAGAGTTTAACATTCTAAATATAGGAGAGTTTGCACAGCTATTAGTGTGAGCCACAGGAGGTACAAACAAACGAGTGTTTCTTAGATTTCTTTGAGGAACTGCTATTGGAATTTGGGATAAAAAATCAGTTGAATCGACTTGGCAACAAATAATTTTTTTCAGAAAAACGATATCATTTATAACCCTGCCAGATCTGCCAGGCTTAAGAGTTTAAATTCTTTACGTAAATAATTGTAATCTGTGGCCATGTTGTTCCTAAATGCCAAAGATTTTAAAAACTTGTTCTGTACGCGCTCCATTCGTTGAATATAGACATCATACATATGATTCCAAACAGAGGATGCGAAATTCAGTCGGCTAAAAACATAAGCATGATAGAGGGTCAAAAGGTACTATTATTTTGAAATGCTTTAGATTACCTGTTTATGTATCCCAACATTCTAAATACATTATTAACAATACTGTCAATTTGTCGATCAAAAAGCAATTTATCATCGAAGATAACGCATAGGTCTCTTGCTTGGCCCTCTCTACGAAGCTAGTTTGAATTCAAACTATAATTGAAAACCATTTTTTGGTGATTACGGGTAAAACTAATTGTTAAACATTTTTCAGTGTTTAAATATAGACTATTTGCAGAACAATGTTGTTCAATCCTAGCGAGATCTGATTGCAACAGTCTACACCGATATCGGACAGTTTATTAATAAGAATTTCATGGTTAATTTTATCGAATGCTTTGCTACTCTAGATGATGTAGATTAAATCGACCTGAAGATGGTTATCCAAACTATTTAAGATGAATTGCGAGTAACTAATGAGGTTAGAGTCAATCGATCTATTTGCAAAAAATTCGCGCTGCTGGCTATTGATTATGTTTTTAAGTAGGTAAAAAATATGTTTATAAACTAACCTTTCAAACACCTTTGCAAACGTACAGAGTTTGCAGATCGGTCTATAATTTTTTATGTTACTTTTATCACCAGATTTATGAATGGGTACAACAATAGCCCTTTTGCATACAGTAGGAAAATGACCCTCATTGAGCGATTGATTAAATAATTTTAGAAGTGGTTGGCATAAGCCATTGGCACATTTCTTGACAAACATAGCTGGAATGCCATCAGAACCGGCTCCATTTTTAGAATTCAGTTCTCTAAGCACAGAAAGAACCTCTGACTCACACAATTGAAGTCGACTGAAAGTCGAATTTTCTGAAAAACTCCCTGACGTTATTAGGTTGTTAGTTTTTGGCTCAAATACAGATTTAAAAAAGTTGCAAAAAGGTTACACAAAAATACACTTCCAAAGGTATATCTGTTTTCCGCGTTTAAACGCGATACAAAATTCCAATTTTTTTTGCAATTTGTGGAAATTTCCGCCTCGATATGATTGATATAATTTTGGTAGTCTTCTCTAATTAGTGTCTTTGACCGGATTCTAAGGGTTCTAAAGGTTTTTAAATCACTCAAACTTCAATAAACTTTCCATTTAATATGGAATTTATTTTTTTCTTTGATCACCTTAATGGTGGAGCTAGAAAAGTATGCTGTATATTTACTGTTACGGTAACCAGTTGGAACAAATTCCGATATTATATTATTTATTCTGTGATAAAATTTTAGAATGTTAGTTTCTAAGTTATTACTACTAAGTAAATTATTCCATGGGGTACTGAGTATTGCGTCATTTATAATATTATAATTAGCTTTATAAAAATTTAAAAACTTATAATTTGGTATGTGCAGTAATCTGGCGAACTCTATATCAAGAAAAAACTCCAAACTTGGATAATAAGGATCCTCCAGCACCATCGGACATGTACATTGAGAAATAGATGTAATTGTGTTATAGTCGTTTGACAGTATTAAATCTAATGTTTTTCCTAGCCTATTTCTTAAATAGCTGAACTGGACCACTCCGAAAAAGGAAAGCATCTCAACGAGATCTGCAGATTTTACATCCGCATTCGAGGTACTAAATAGCTATCATCGGTAAAGGCCCAGTTTATGCCAGGGCAGTTAAAATCTCCGCATATTATAATTTTACTATTACTCACCCTTTTAGTGATCCAACCCAATTTTGACATAAAAGTTACCCTAGCGATGTCATCACCTAGAGGTAGGTAGACGCAGCACAAATAAACACTTTCACTATCACTCACTTTTAATTTTACCCAAATATCTTCAACCTCACTATGAAACTCACGTACCAAGGAAGCACGAAGAATATTGCGTGTGGCTATGAAGACACCACCACCATCCGTTTTTTGTGATCCAGAAATTTCGCGGTCTCGACGAAAAATATTATAAGTGTTTAGATTAATCATCGCTTGATCAAGAACAGAGCTGTTTAACCAGGATTCCGTTATGAACACAACATCAAAGTTATTAGAACACACGTTCAAACTGAAATCAGACAATTTAGTTCTAATTCCCCTAACGTTTTGATAAAAAGCAGTTAGGGTTCTGTCAGTATACGAGAACACTGCGGAAGATCAAGATATATGATTTTTACTGTCCGGCATATGTGGCAAAACTAAAACTTCTTCAGTACTTTCATGTTCTTCACGTGGATAACTTTGGAGCGGTCATCCTTACGTAAGAAGATATTACCATTGCATACCCATGCAAATTTAAACTGTTTTTGTCGAGCAACAGCACGAGCCTCCTCAAATAAATTTTTATTCGTTTGTGTTAAATGTTCATTTAGGTAAATCGGTGCAGAAGTATTATTCAGAATGAGTCGCTTTTTGGGACTATCACGAACTTTTTCCTTGGCTGCTGCAATTATATCCTCTCTAAAGCTTCTGCAAGTAAGCCTAACAATAATGTTCTTAGGATGGTTCTCAGCATTTTGTATGGTAACCCTGTGTACGAAGTCGATCATTTTATCTTCTACAACGTACCCAATAAAACAGCCAATGTTTTGAACAACTTTGACCAAATTTTCATTATTATGTTCGGGTACTCCACTTATTTCAATGTTGTTGCTCTTGCTCATTTGCTCCATATCGTTAATTTAAGTAGAAAGGGAATTTACTTCTGATTTAAGTTTTTCGTTCTCCATTTTCAATTTGAGTGAGTTTCATGTAACAATCATTGGTATGTAACAATGGTCACCGTAGTAAAACCGTTAGTGAATTTAAACTAGTTTATAAAAAAATAAGCAATTTTTAGGAGTATAAATTGTTTCTTGCCACGTCTGGTTTTACTTGCCACTTTAAACAATTCAAGACAAAGATCAGTGCAGCACTTGGCTTGTGGGAAAACCGAGTGTTTATTAGGAAACGGGTCATGCCTTCATGATTAATTTATACACTTAAATATGTATTTTATTCCTTTGTATCGGGAATCGGAGTTCGTAGTACATTTCTAGAGTGCTTATATTGACGTACTGCAGAAAATTTCTTTTAAACTAAAGGGAAAACACAAAACATGCGCCGAACATTTCTGCAGGAAAGCTACATGTTTAAAACTAAATATTAACTTATAATGCATTAATTTAAAAAAGTTATTGGCAATTCAGTACTGTCTAAAGTGCGGGACACGAAAGAAAACCGGGCGGTCATTAAAATAAAGGTTCATAGTCTTAAGCAAGCGGGAAAGTAAAATTTGTGTACGCAAATAAATTTTATATTATTTTATTTGTTGTAATATTTTGCCGCTTCACCTATAAAGTGCGCCAGCTAAGCGGTACGGAAAATTAATCGAGGATTTAGTAAATTTCGCACTGGTCCACTTGTAATTGGGATGTGCCTAGAGTCTCCATGCACTTGCCGCTAGAAGGTTCTAGCTATTTCCAGTGGCGCCTATACATTTCGAGCATTTGTTTTCATTTCTATATAAATGGGTTGCGTTGAATTTGAATTATTATTTCGAATAACGATGGCGAGCAAAAGAGGAAAAACAATTCGAAGCGGTGCACGAGAAGTTATTGCGAGCGTTATAGAGGCCTGTACTAGAGAAGTTGAAAATAATAATTTGACTATTCCAATTCAAAATCGAACAGAACGCGCTGCATTTTACACTGGTTCAGAGGGGAAAAACCTTCAAAATTCGATAGCAGCGTTGGTGTTTATCTGCCCTGTGTCGGATTCGCCCTCTCTAGAGGTACGCCTACCGACTAAAAAATCCCCCTTTTTTTTACCCCTTGGAAATCCACGGGACTGTCATGGTTGACTTACATCGAGAATTCCCTGGGCCCAAAACTCAAGTTACCTCTTCTTGCTCTTTTTCCGTTATTATTGTTGCTAAGAATTTTCCTATGGTTTCCCAGTTGTCCCTTTTTTCTAGCATAGTTTTGATGATGTTCTCTCGGCTTAAGTTTGTGCCTAGACGGATGTATAGATCTGTTCGTTGCCTATGGAATTTTTGACAGGAAAAAAGACAGTGCTCCGCTGAATCCTCAACTTTGCAGTGCGTGCAATTGGCCTCCTCCGTTTTGCCTATCCTGCTCAAGTATTTCCTGAAGGTCCCATGAGCCGTCAGTGCTTGAGTTATGTGATAGTTTAGTGCCCTGTGTTTGCACTTGAGCCATACGCATATATTGGGGATTAATTCACTTGCCATCTTTCTTGCCATTTATCGAGCGTCCGTTCCCTGACCTCTCGCTTTCCTATCTTCCTTTCCTCGGTGCTCATTTCGTGGATCTGGTGCCTCTCTTCAACCAGCAAGTCTATTGGAGGAACCCCCGTCAAAACCTGAACTACTGTCCCCGAAACCGTTCTGTAGGCGCTAGTAGCTTTGATTAAGCCTTTCCTCTGCGCGGCTTCTAGCATGTTCCTGTATTTTGCAAATCTCATCACCTTGTGCCAGACCGGTGCTCCATACAGCAGTATAGATTGGACTACGCCGTACAGCAATTTTCTTTTTGAACTGTTTGGACCATTTACGTTCGGCATGATACTCTGCAATGCTCCAAGTTTCTTTGTTGCTTTTGCCACCACCGTTTGGATATGCTCTCCGAAGCCCATGTTCTCTCCAATAATAACTCCCAAGTATTTTATTGATTTCTGAGAGCGTATTTCGTTACCCATCAATGAGAATTGTATGTGTCTTCTATCCCTCTTTCCTGACAAGACAACTGCCTCTGTCTTGGTCGGTTCCAAGCAAAGCAGTCTACTCTCCATCCATTGGTTGATCTCCTGCAACGACCTATTTGTCTTCTCCATCAATTCTTCCGAATTTCCAGCCGATACCACCAACGCCAAATCATCTGCGAAGCCGATTGTTTGAATCCCGTCCTCTTCTAGGAGACTCAGTACGGGGTCATACATAAGGTTCCACAAGACCGGCCCCATCACCGATCCCTGCGGGATGCCCGCAAACATTTCGATGCTCTCATTATTGTTTAGCTGCACCTCTCTTCGTTTAAAGTACTCAGCCATTATATTGAGGATATAGCTTGTAGTCCCTTTCCTTTGTAGTTCATCCATTATACGTCTCCATGATGCAGAATTAAACGCATTTTTGACGTCAAGTGTCACCAAGACGCACCATCTTTCTCCTTGTCCATTAAATTTGGTCTCTTGGCCTATGCATAACACCTTTTCGATTGCATGTGCCGTAGATTTTCCTCTGGTGAAGCCAAACTGTCGAGGAGACAGTCCGACTCCCCTCTCGACCTCCGCCTCCAGTCTCCCCTTGATGAGATGTTCGTACAGCTTCCCCAATGTATTGGTCAGATACGGCGGGCGAAATGAGTTTGGTCTATCCCAGGGTTTCCCTGATTTGTGAATTAAGACTAGCTTAGATATCTTCCTTCGCTACGATATCTGGGATGGCTTCTATCATTGTCTTCACTTCCGCTTCCGCCGGTATGCCGTCTGGGCCTGGTGCCTTTCAATTCTTCAATTTTCTTGCTGCTTGCCTAATCTCATCCACAGAGAAAGGCGTTGGGGAGGTCTTCCGGATTCTTTCTGGAAGCCACTTGGATCTCGTCGGGAAAAGAACCCCCGCTATCTCATTCTTTTTCTCGATTGGTAATTCACCCATGGAATTTGCAGAAGTTAGGTTTTTCATAACGATTTTATAGCCCTGTCCCCAGATGTCCTCGTTGAGATCAGTACAGAGTTTTTTCCACGACTTCCTTTTTTCCTTTTCTATTGCTCTGCGCAGGGTCTTTCTTTCGGCTTTATACCTCGCCCACAATTCTTCCGCTTGCTCTGGATCAGCTGTTCTTCGTGATCTTGTGTAGAGTTTACGGAGGGTTATGCAGCCATCTCTAACAGATTTTATTTCCTCATTCCACCAATAAGGCACGCTATTTGGATGTCGCTTCCCTGCTGTTTCTTTAGCCACATTGACGGCAGTTCTGAGCACCTTTTTAAGTGAGTCTACATTGGGCTCAGCAAAGTAGCTTTGGTTAACTTGATATTCAATTGCCTGAGCTAGTTTGGCATTGTTTAATTGGAACTTTCCTTTCAGCTCAGATTGCCTGTTCTTTTGTCCGAAGTCGATAACTATGTGTCTGTGAGGAGATAGGCTTTCCGTGTCTAAAATTTGCCATGATTTAAGGCTTCTTGCCAAGGTGTCTGTCGCGAAGGTGACATCGATATGCGACTGGCAATTCTTCCTTACAAAGGTTGGTTCCCTGCCTTTATTAAGCGGTATAATTTCCAAGCTTGCTGCCGTGATTGCGAGAAGCGTACCTCTTCTATCTTCCAAGGGAGCGCCCCATTCGGTTAATTTCTTGCCAAAGTTTTTGGCATTAAAATCCCCAAGAACTATCTTCTCCCCACTGATTCGGCTTGTCAGGTGAGCCAGCGTGTCCAAATATCTTTCGAAATCCTGTAGACTGATGTTCGGTGAGCAATAGCATCCTATCACAGTACAGCCTCTTAATTTTACTGCAATAACTCCTTTTTCCTTTTTAATGTTAAAAACTTCTAGATTTTTGTTATGTATGAATATAGCGACGTCATTATTTTCATCTGTATGCCAGTTGTTGGAGTTTTTGACTAATTTAACATTTGGTTCACTTGCCACGGTCAGGTCTACCTTATGTTCGTGTGCCGCCAAAAAAGCCATGTCGTGGGCCCGCCTTGATCTGTCCGCATTAATTTGAATTATTTTAATATTCGCCATTTTTGTTTCTAGACTGGCTCCTGGATAAGGTTTTCCTAGCCGTTGATAACGCCCTGCGGAAGGATTTACATTTCCATGACCCATTTTTGTGCCCCTTTTGATCGCATGTGGGACAGTATTCTTCGTTTACACACTCTTTGGTAGAATGTCCATGCTCCCCGCATTTGTAGCACTTTCCTCGCATGTCCGTTCCCTTGCATTGGCTAGTTTGATGGTCGTAGGCCCAACATTGCATACATCTTTTTACTTGAACATATCTTTCCATTGCGCAGTTAACAATACCAATCCTTAAATGTTTATGCTTTAGGAGTTCTTCTGCTTTTTTTTCCTCTAGGGACACCGTAATCGTCTGGGTATTGCTTAGGTTAGGTCTGAGCTCCCCTGCCCTAAAGCCATCCCCCATTAGGAGTCCTAGCCGTTCCTCGATAGCCTGAACCACCTCTTCTTTGCTGGTGGTCGCATCAATACCTCTGATATGGACTTTGGCTCCTCTCCCCGCTATACCAGATATACGTACTTTCTCTGTCGGCAAAACCTGTTTAATCTCATTTTGAATTTGTTTCAGAGCTTCTTCGTCCTTCTCCGTCGTAATTATAACTTTGCTTTCCTTCGTCCCCCTTATTGATTTAATAGCCGCGCTAGCCTTATTGCTGCTCACTTTATCCTTGATTTTTTGGACGACTTCTTTAAAGTCTTTATTGCCCTGATCGATTATGAGAGCGTAACTCTCTCTTCCCCTACTTTTTTGTTGTGTTTTTTCTCCTTTTCCTAATTTCTTTGTCTCCATGTCAAGTCTGGCTTGGGTGGTGTAAATAATTACTTGAGTGTCCGTGTTCTTGAACACTATTTCCGCCATCTTCCTCAAATTGGATAGGCTCAGAGCCTCCAGGTGGTGTAATGCCACCCATTCATGGTCCTTACATTCTTCCCTCAACCTCTCCATAGATTTCCAGAGACTTTCATTTCCATCCAAGCAAGTAACTTTAATTATTCTCTCCCCCGGTGGTTGATCCTCTGCTCTCATTCTGATGGTGATTTTTTGCTCAATCACCTCGAAATCACCTGTGACCTCCGCCAGAATCGGGTATTTTCTTAAGTATAAGGCTTGGACGCTTTTTGTTAGCCCCGGATCATTAAGCTCCACAAACACAGCCTTGGCAACGCAGGACTTGGTGTTCAGAGGGTTGCCTACCTTGATTTCGGTCTTTTTGAAGACCTCATCATGCCAGGCTTTATCTACCACTTTTTGGAAATTCTCGTAATCGTTAATACATTCGATTGATGTAATTGTGGCTGCATCATCTCTCCTGGTTTGGGTTCCAGCATCTCGTTTGTTCGCCCGGTCTTCTGTTTGGGTATCTACATCGTAGCTCAATTTCTCCGGTACCTCCCTTGTGTGGCGTTCAATCCATTCCTTCATATGCGTATTAGAAAGGACCTTCAGCTGCCTTTCCAATTTCCTAGATATGTCCTTGATTTCTCTGCGAGTGTTTTGTTTAATTCTTTCTGCCAGCATCCTGCTCAATTCTGTTATCGTTTCCAAGGCCTTTTTTAACATAAGTCCCTCGGTACTATGTCTCAATCTGTACGGATCCCTTTTTTCTTTACCTTCGCCGGCACTGGAAAAAGACGTGTCCATCACTTTCCTTTCCTTCGGAGAGTCGCCGCTTACCGAATTGCTTCTTATCTTCCTAAAGAGCTGATTTATCTTATGGGTGTCCACCAAGATTTTGGTACGTCCAGCGTCCTTTGGATCGGAAGCTTTATCTTCTTTTGCCTCTCTGCCATTTTTCCCAGTAGCAGTAATCTGTGGGCCAGCCTGGGATCCCACCAAGCCCACTGAGCAGTCGTCGGATGACGGTCGGGGGGAGCCCACTCGCTCACTCCCATCACCGACCGGTACCTTCTCCATAGTACTGGATCCTCCAGCACGGGCGCATTTTATACCTTACTGCCAGGTTTTCACTCAGCCGCCCCTAACATGGAGAACAGACGCTGTCGGAGTACCGTCCCTAACATGGAATCCGCCGTGTCCTGCGCTGGTTTTGGCCCGCCCCGGCTATTTTATTTCACCGGTACCCACCATATCTGGAGGGCATTCCCCTATCCGCCACCTGGGGAGGCGCCCGGTATGGGACCAGCAACCCACTCGGGTTTGATGTTACTCTGGTGCGATCAATATGTCTTCAAACAAAAGAAAGTTTTTAAGTCTTCAAGAAAAAGTTGAAATAATCCACTACCCGGAAAAAAACAAACTTAATGATAGAGTATTAGTGTGTGTGTATGTGTGTAGGAAAATCTCAAATTAGTGATATTTTGAGAAACAAGAGCGATCTTAGCAAGCGATTTGCCGAGACCGGAAACATGAAAGAGAAAAAGAAAACTGAGGGTGCTGCCATAGATCAAATTGTTTACGACTAGTTTTATAAACTACGCTCCAAAAACACTGCAATATCCGGTACAATAATGAATGAAAAAGCACAAGATATTGCGAAGAATCTAGTTGATGATTTTAAAGGCTCAAATAGATGGTCGGAGAAGTTCTGTCAACGTCATAATATCTCTTTCAAGTCCATCTATCGCGAAGCAGGGGCTGTAGACTTGATTCAGGTAACTGATTGGCGGACGAAATTATGTGCTATTATTAAAAATTTCACACCGAGAGACATTTATAACGCCGATGAACGGGAGTCTTTTTCCGCGCCTTTCCAAATAAAACGTTTTCTTTAAAAGGCGAAACATGTGCTGACGGGAAAGCATCCAAGGAGAGACTCACTAGTTTACTTTGCTCCACTATGAATCGAGAAAAAGAAAATGCACTAGTGATTAGAAAAAGTAAAAAAACCCGTTGTTTTAAAGGATCAAGCATGGAAAAATTGCCACTTGAATGGTACCATAACAAGAAAGTATGGATGGTTGATGAAATTTGGCCAAAAAATGCAAAGGCAAAACCGAAATGTACTTTTGTTTTTGAATAATGCTGCATATCATCCAAAACTGTTAAAATAATTTTTTTACCGCCAAATACGACATCACATTGCCAGCCAATGGACCAGGGTGTGATTCAAAATTTTAAAAACCACTACAGAAGGTTTTTAATCAAGCGACTTGTCATCTATGAATTATTGTGAATCTACTGACCAATTGATGAAATCCGTAAATGTTGTAGGTGCCTTGATTTAGATTGTTGCTGCATGGAAAAAAGTCGAATCCAAGACCATCAATAACTGCCTCCGCAAAGCTGGATTCGACGAAATTCTCGAGGAAAACGTTGACTACGATAGTGAAGGTGATGTGCCATTATCGGAATTGTGTAGAAACATCAATGTATTCTCTTCCGACTTAACTTCATATTCAGAAATTGATGAAAGTTTATTCACGGAAAATCTTAACATAAGTGTGCGTAAGTGCATCAGTGAACTTCAAAATAGTAAGAATGGTCAGATTTTATCTGACAGTGATGATTAAGAAATTATTTCTTCCAATATTAAGAACATTAAGGAAGCATATAAAATATTAAGGGATATTGAAAACTTTTGTATGTTATCTGGAGATTCTGTTTTAGACGAAAAAATCGCAGAAGTTGCGTCTAAAATGGAATCTCAAATTCTCAATAAATTAACTGGTTTAAGACAAACAACATCTGATAATTTTTTTAAATAGGGACTTTTTATAAAGTAGAACTGTATCAAACTGTATATGTAGGTATTATAATATTTTATATTAGGTAGTACATTTTTATTGCATGCGTATAGGGTAAACCCGGGTGAGATGGTCGACTTAGTAAATAATTTAATATATTTTGAAAGAAATGAGACTTAAATATTTTAATATATGACAACTAGCCAAAACTAATTGTTCATCGATTTAAAATACACGAGATTAGAATATATGCTAAGCTTTGAAAAACTGCCCTTCCGAACAGATACATGTAAACTGGTTCTGTCACGTAATGTAAAAAATCGTACCTTTTTTTACATTACGAGAGATGGCCAATTTACATCTTTGAACAAATATATTTTTTATTAAATTAACAATACAAAATTTCAAAAATAAGGATATAACGAAAATACACGTATTATATTAGTAATAAAAATACGAATTAAAAAAACAATGTTTATTCAAGTAGGAAAATAACATAAAAATGTCGTTTAAAAAAAGATGTTACGAAAACAAGAAAAAAAGTTCCTATTTATTATTATTAAATTTTTTTCCACATTTCATGCAAAGATTAGTAAAACTGGTGCAATCCTCATGTAGCTAACGTGAACAGTTAACGCATCGCAATTTTTTTAAATAGAGACTTTTTATAAAGTAGAACTTACTCTTCTTAGTTTTTTATTTATTTTTGCCTGAGTTTCTGTCTTACTAGCTTGTGTGTTCCTGGAGTGACATTTGCTTTGGAAGTACTTGGTAACGGCAAAACATCACCGGATATTTTCGGGAAACATGTTGACGTGGCCGGTTGTTCATTAGGTCCTTGAATTTCTTGGGCACTGGCAGTAGGCTGTGAATCAGAAGCAGCTGCCTGGTTACCAAACGTTGAAGTTTGTGAGTTTTTCACAGCTGCATCCGAAACTGAAAACGCATGATCGGGTATTGCAGCAGGGTTAAACGGATAAATCCCCGTAGCTTTAAAGCCTGCCACAGCATTTGAAACTGTACATGCCTTCCCCCAACTTTCTGAAAGCATCTGGCCAAATTGCAGCCTGGTCAGTTTTCTTCTAGGGTTAGCACGAACCCACTGTTGGCATGCACTGTAAAAATAGGTCTTTAGGGATTTAAATACTGCCCTGTCAAGTGGTTGGAGATAATGTGTTGTGTGGCTAGGAAGGCACAATAGCACAACATCATTATCCCGAGCCAGTTCAAGTAACTCTACAGAAATGCAGTGCGACGCATGTCCATCCAATATTAAAAGTACCTTACCCACAGGTTTCCGAGGAATAAAGTGGTCTTTTAGACATGCAATAAAGATTGTGGTGTTGACATAAGCCGATTTTTCGGACATGTGGATAACAGAGCCAGGCGGCATATTATCTTCGTACTCGGCTTTTTTGTATTTTCTCTTAAGGATACAGACGGGTGGAAGAAAAGTTCCCTCAGCATTACAACAAGCGATGCACGATATTGTTTCTCCTTTTTCTGAACACGTAGTCATAGAGACACTCTTTGAACCTTTTTCTGCTACTACAACACCCGTCTTATTATTCATTTGCAGCCCAGTTTCATCGATATTATAAATGCAACTGGGTTTATTTAAAAAATGGTTTTCTTCGAGAGTTTGCTGGAGAAGTTCAAAATAGTTTCCTACTTCTACTTGATTCATCCCTTGACTTCGAGCAATGGAGACGATCTCTGATTTTCTGAGGGCCAAACCAGGATGCCTTTATAGGAATAAGCTGAACCAGTCGTATCCTGCCCTTTCTTTTTCTTTGTTGAATTTATTTGGTATCTGAAGCTGTTCTGCAAAAAAAAATGCAACTCTACGCACATCATCAATACTTAAAGGAAACCCAGATCGTTGCATTTTTTTCAAATGAGTTACAAGCTTTAACTCGTTTCGCTCTCCCAACAGAGAATCAGGACCCATGCGCCCTTTAGTTAAATCATTTTTTTCAGTCTTCTTTCTAAGGTTTTCCTAGGAACCCCAAAGTTCAGCGCTGCAGCATTAACCGACGACCCATTTCTTACAGCCTGCATGGCATTATTTAAGTCATCTTGACTCCAAGATCCTCTAGAAGATGTTTTTTGGCGCTTGTACCGAGTAGGCATCCTCTCTGAAACAAAATAATAATAATATTAATTTTGTAATATTTACTTGGAGGAAATTTACTTTCCACGTTGCACTTTCGCCTTAAAAAAAAGATGGCCATTTATACCAGAAATCTTTTGGCCATCTATCCCAATTGTACGGGAGAGATGGCCACCATATGTATCGCATGCAAAGTAATAGTACGACACAAAAAATGAGGTTAGACATGCACTTTAACTTATTTTGGACTCACCTGATGTGAAACACTACCTCCAGTACCATGTAGAACAAAATCACAATTTAATCTATTTAACACGCGCAATTTGTAGTGGTATACGATTTCTATTTTGACGAAATACTGAATTATTTGAGCAAAAATATGCCGGCAATGCCCACCATTTTAAGGTTTGCGAGCGGCTGATACAGGAAGCCTGCGCATAGGGTTGATTAAGTTTACACCGGCAACTTTTTGGATGTTGGCCATCTCTCCCGTATGGCCATCTCACTCGGGTTTACCCTATGTATGTAAAAGATGTTGGTGTATACGTGGTAACAATTGTATTAATAATTTGTATTAAACATATTATGTTTTTACTTAAAAATAAAATATTTTTTAAAATAAAATTACATTGACAGTTTCTGTGGCACGGCTACTGTCCGTTGTTGAGAGGTTTCACTGTATATATTAAATTATGGATATTAGACCCTTATTTTTACAAAAACTGTTGACTTTCATAAAAAGTGCTCTTAATAAAAAGTACTGAGAATTTTACGCAGATTATGAAAAAGTAATATAACATGCTTCATTAAAAAAAACAATTTTTATTTTATAACAGAAGAACGGTAAACTTGGCAGCAATGCAGAACTCCATTAAATCCGGCACAATTTCATACCTAAGTGTACATATTTTACATGCTGTATACGAAAAAAAACGTTCCTTTAATTATTATTATTATTATTATTATTAAAGAATGATACCAAACGAAACTTCAATTTATTTAAAGTGTCGGTTCATCTTTGTTAATAGTCTGTATATCGAGATAACTTTTTCAGGCTTAAAAAATGTAAATTAATTTTGAAACATTTTAATCAATACTTAAGGCAACCAAATGACAAAGGCCTTGTGAAATACTTCTCCTAGACAATTCTTATTATTATTTTAATTTTCAACTTTTAAGTATCCCTGCATTGTCCGCTTGCTTCGAGGGAGCTTTACAAAAAGGAAAGTCAAAAAAGGCGCCATTATAACGACAGAAAAGTCCTTTAAGAATATGGGTTGTTTCCTGAATATAAAACGACTGATTTGTCGCTTAGCTCGACTTAGAGCTAAATAAACTTTTAACAAGGCGCTAACTTTAATGGAAACACATTTCCTAAGCTAAATAATTTGCGGGTCTCAGTTTGATTGCTGTTTACCAAGTAATGATATTAATTATGCTCCTTCTAATCCAAATTTTGATATGTTTGTGTGTACTCTTGCGATAATCCAAATATCGTAAATAACAAAGAGTTTATTTAATCTACGCGAACGTAATGTTTTAGCGGAAAAGAGATTGGTGAAGAAACTTAAAAATCAGTAGGAATAGTGAAGTGTGACTTTAGTGTGAATTTAGTTCAGTACATAGTCACAGTCAGAGGCGTGCGGTGAAATTTTAAGAAAGGGAAGCAATTTTTAGAAACTTAACTATTTGTAATGTAATTCGATTCTTCGATCATTTTTTGCAAATTCGTCAATGACGTCATCATAAAAACGTCGATGCTCCGACATAAGCATATACATACATACATGCCCCGTTGAATTTTTCGCGAAATTTTTCATACGTTTAAGTGTTGAAAAATTGCGTTCTACTGATGAACTTGTGGCAGGTATTGTCAATACTAATTCACACAATTTCGACACTTCGGTGTAAGCATCTTCCAGCTCCTTGTCTTTAAATAAATTGCTTTAGTTCCTTAGCGTTATTTTTTTTTTTGCCCTAATGTCATTTGTTTCGTAAATCATTTTCAGTTCAGATCGCAGTAACACTCGGTCGAAGAACTGGCCATAATGAAGAAAAAGAGATTTAAACGCATCTTCTGGAAAAGTTTTTCCTCTAAATGCATCAAAATTGCAGAGCTCGAGGAATTTAAAATCATTTAAACCGTTAAATCTATAGTTTATTTGTTGCTGAATTTGTTCGATTATTTCATAAAAGACGCGTCCGTATGATGTTGATACATGATGATAATGAAAATAGGTCAAAGTCATTTCTTTTTTGGCTTAACATGGACTTAAAATCATCCACTTTTTTTAGGCAAAAAGCATTATCATTTGTTTTAGTTTGTAATATATTAAAAACATTGTCCGAGAATGGAAATATTTCTGAAAATATGTTCATCAAATAATTAAAATTAAAATCTCGTTTCAAACAGTCCAAAAACCCCCTTTAACTATTTTTGCTTCTGAGTTCCACGTTTCATTATTTTCTATTATATTCTCAAATAGTTCAATCAGTGATTCACGATTTTCAGTTACTGTTAACACAAGTCTTCCGTTATAGTTCCACCTAGTAAGAGCTACTTTGGACAATTGTTTGTGGACAATGGAGTCCAAAGCTTGTGTACGATTTGTTGACTTGAAAAAAAAAAGCAGCCATGCCACTTAAAGTAACGAAAAATACTGTACACTTTTTAATGAGATTGATGGACTGGGATAAACTAAATTTAATTTATGAGCAAAACAATGGACAAGCACAGCACTTGGGAAAGTTTCTCGAACATTAGCATGCAGTCCCCCTTATTGTCCTGCCATCACTGTCCAGCTTTGAGCATCTAATTTTTTCTCTCCATTAATTTCTTTAGTAACGTTATAAACTACTGTATATATTGCATCTGCCGTACGATTTTCGGACACATTCTTAAAACCTAAAAATCGCTCTTGAATACTTTCGTCTATTTTAACGTAGCGTTTTACTATAGATAATTTGCTAAAATTAGTTGTTTTTCGTCCAGAACAATAACATTGAACCGCGCCTCGCCAATCTCCTGCTTAATTCTTTTTAGAATCATGGTTGCAACAGCGGAAATTAAATAATTCTGGATTCGATTCGACGTTCCGCGAAAAACGCTAGACTACTCTAAATGATTTTTTAAGCAATTATTATATTTAGCCATTAAACTAAGTAAATCTTGAAAATTTGCTCTATTTGAAGAAACCCTTGTTTCGTCATGACATCTAAATCCCAATTCGTGTTGTCCGAGAAAACAAACAACATCGATAAGTCTTCTTAATATTTGCATATTTTTTTCGACTAGTTCATTGTATTGGCGGTGACTAATTTCCAACTGTTTATTAAGGGCGTGTTCAATCCTGATTTTGCCGAAGACTTTTTCTTTTATGACGGCCTGCAAATGCGCTTTGGACATAATGTGTCTTTTTACAGCTTTATTGAAATTGTTTAAATCGGAAAAACCAGTTTTATTCCAGAGACCTTTTTCATTTTCAAAAGGTAAACGTGGCTAACAAGATAATTTACTTATATTTTCACACCTTGTTAGCCATTTAAATTGTTCGTATTATTTTTCCGGATAAAAATGTCTAATACAGTTTTTCATTTTTGTGGTTAAATTTTTCATAGGCGGTTTTGCCCTTCCTTTGGAAATTATTTGAAGCTTATCAGCGAAATTTAATGTTGAAAAATCCCTTTATTATTAAGACACACACCACACATTCACACACGCGATTCTTACTAAATTCTCCAACATTTTCAACGTTATTACCGACAGCCGATGTTGACGGTATTTGCATATCTACGTCCGTATTATTGTCTTCCATATCGCACCATGCACGATGCGACGTACGTATCACACAACACACGGATAGCTGTTCAAACAAAGTACCTACTCCAACGATAGCTTCCGCCCCCACTTAAAGCACGCGACTGAAATGCAAAAATTGCAAACAGTCGGTGGAAAGTTCAATAACCTCTGGCTCGATTCACAGGAAATCAAGCATACAGGACTTGGCTGCAGAGAAGCTAGCGGCCCGCATAGGTTCAATTCGATTTTCATTGTGGCTCGGTCGGAGTCAAGGCAGCATTTATTATGAGCTTGATAATTAAGGTAATATTTTAGCATTTTTAATATAAACTAAATTAATGGTTTCCTATTTCAAAAATTACATTTTAGAAGATTTTTTGTAATTTTTTTTGGGGAAGCACTGCTTCGCTACATATCGCTCCTCATTTTGTTCAATCATAATGGATTCCTTCCAGTATTTTACCAGTTTCTTTCTACCTATGAGTTTTGAACATAATTTAAAATAAATTCAGTAAGTAGTTTTAATATTGACACATACCGCCATTTTGTTACGTCATGTTGAATTCGTACCGGTTTTTTCCATTTTCACATTTAATTTTTCTGCAAAATTTAATATCAATTGAACAAGATTTTTTTACGATGATTTTTTAAAAAACGTATTTGGCGTATTGACAGTCAGAACCAGGCGTCAAAATTTCAGGGGCGCGAAGTTTGAATTCAATCCATTAAGTAGTGTTTTCACCCTGAATTTGTTAATACTTTATTAGGTCGCCATTTTGTTTCGCCATCTTGGATTCAAACCAAAATTTTACCAGTTGATTCCAACATAATATTTTGATGTTTGTCTAAAATTTGAGAGATATTGGATAAGTAGTTTTTTAATAATATTTCTTTCGACGTTTCACTAGGCTGCCATTTTGATTCGCCATATTGGATTTTTATCAAAATATTACCAGGTATGCCCCTAATTTTTGGGAAAAAATTTGAAATCAATTGGATAAGTAGTCTTTAAGCTATGCCTCGAACTGACAGACAACCAGACAGACTGACAGATGGGCCGACTGAATTGATAAAACATATTTCTTGGCATCTAGGGACGCTAAAACGTGAAGATATGTAAAACCTGAGAGGATGATTTTTTCACACGTACAAACAACCCCCTAAATTTTTTACAAACGGTGAAACGGGTCAAATTTTATCTATTTTTATTTGTATACAGGGTTATTCACGCAACCCATTCATTAAAAGTTTTTGATGATGCCATTTAGATACAAATTTCAAATTTTGGGATTAAGGTAAGGTCTACTAGTACTACTACTAGGGTACTTCTTTTTTGAAATATTTTCAACTTCCTGTCACTTCCGGTTTAACCGGAACTTGGTATCAACTTGCTTATTTTAAATGAAACACCCTGTATTTTATGATATTTTTGGATTCTACGGAGAATTTTAATGCTATTTTATGTAGCATGTTTTATACCTAGGTTCAAGCGTTCTTAAGATACTTGACCTTGAACCAAAAATGAGCCTTCGAGGTATCAAATTTTAAAATCTCATATTTTTGTAAGTTTTGAAGATATAATCTTCATATTTTGCAGACGATCGGTAAATAATCTTAGGTTTCTATTTCTTTTACTGAATTTGACTATTTTTATACAGGGTGTCCTAAATTCAGCGGCAAACATTCACATTTTCAAAGCCGCTAAAGTCCGTTTTTTTTTTAAATGGGACACCCTATAACTTTATAAACTATCAAATGTAGAATTTAATTTTCTATCGAACTGTATTAAGGTTCCCTATACCTATTCGTAACCATTTTCGAAATAATCAGGTTTTTATTAAACTATCATATGTATTTGCTAAATGCTTACACCTTCCCGTAGTTAGTCATGGAAACACAATTGTTGTGCTTTTCTATTCAACTTGACAACTGATTTGAATTTTTTAAATTAAAATAAAATAACACTCAAAAGCTGATATTCTCAATTTATTTTATATTCGCGGAAAATGTTACAAAATATTGTAGAGAACGTGCCATGTTTTTAATGAAAAACATCCTCATTTATCGCCAATGAACAAGAGAAAATTGAAGAGAATTGAAACGAAATTTTTTCGTTTCGGAAAAGTTAAAGTTATAAAAAATGTAATAAATTATTTACATTATTTTTAACCATATCTACTAAGTTCGAGACTGTTCTAAACTTGTTTTAGTGAACTTAAAAATTATAGCAATCTAACAATCAACAATAAATAAATAAAGTAATAAAATTGAATTATAACAAATGTTCTATATGCTGTCCGTTCATTTGAAGACACATTTCAATTCTTCTTTGTACAGTTGCTGTGGCCCGTTGAATTTGTCCGTTTTCTAATTCGCCAAAAGCTGGTTCGTATCCTGTCCAGTAAATCTTGTTGGTTATTTACTGGGAAGCATAGACTTTACCTTTGATAAATCCCCATAAATAAAAGTCTAGGGGTGTTAAATCAGGCGATCGCGGGGGCCATCTCCAAGGGCCATTGGGACCATTCCAGCGATCTTCAAAAATTCGAGATAATTGGAGATAAACTGCAGCGGAATTATGTGCTGGTGCCCCATCTAATTGATACCAATAATTTTGCAGCACACTAATAGAAATTTCTTCTATAAATTCAGAAACCGTCCCCCGTAGAATTTCCAAATACTTATCACTTTTTAAAGTGTCTTCATAAATACAGTACCGCTCCTGATCATTTAATACCATACAGAAAACATTGAAGCTAAACCTCTCTTGAGAACGTGTTTCGCGTAAAGCGTGCGGATTTTCTGCTGCCCAGAAATGTTCGTTTCTTCTATTTGTTATTCCTTCTCTAGAAAATTTCGCTTCATCGGTCCAAAATATTTTTGAAAGGAATTGAGGGTCCTCTTGTATTTTCAAAAACATGAATTCGCAAAATTTTACTGGTCGGACGTCATTACCAGGTCTCAAGGCTTGCACGTTTTGGAAGGAATAAGGGTGCATATGATGTTCGCTCAAGATTCTTAGGACAGATGAAGAAGAAATTCCCAAATCGTTTTCTGCAGACGGTATTGAACTTTGCGGGTTTGCGTGGAAATAAGCTAATGTGTTTATTACGTTATCCTCGGCATTTGTCACTGGTTTCGGAACATTTTTTGTAACTTTAGCCTTGCCAAAACGCAAAAAGTTCGTTTAAATCCTCTTGAACTTTGACTTGTTCATTGGCGGCAAATCAGGGTGGCGTTCATTAAACACACGACACGTTCTCTCCAAAAGTTTATAACATTCTTCATGAATATAAAATAGATTGAGAATATCATCGTTTGAGTATTCTTCCCTTTCGATTTAGAAGATTTAGTTTATCACTGACAGCTTTCGATAAATAACGCATACTAGTCATCTGTTGTTTTTCCATGGTTCACTATTGGAACATGTAAACATTTAAGCAAGTACATACGATATTTTTATAAAACCCAATTATTTCGAAAATGGTTACGAATAGGTATAGGGAACCTTAATACAGTTCGATAGAAAATGAAATTCTACATTTGATAGTGCATAAAGTTATAGGGTGTCCCATTTAAAAAAACGGACTTTAGCGGCATTGAAAATGTGATGTTTGCCGCTGAATTTAGGACACCCTGTATAAAAATAGACAAATTCAATAAAAAAAAAATAGAAAACTAACATTATTTACCGATCGTCTGCAAAATATGAAGATATATCTTCAAAACTTACAAAAATACGAGATTTTAAAATTTGGTACCCCGAAGGCTCATTTTCGGTTCAAGGTCAAATATCTTAAACGCTTGAACCTAGGTATGGAACATGCTACATAAAACAGCATTAAAATTCTCCGTAGAATCCAGAAATATCATAAAATACAGGGTGTTCTATTTAAAAGAAGCAAATTGATACCAACTTCCGGTTAAACCGGAAGTGACAGGAAGTTGAAAATATTTCAAAAAAGAAGTACCCCTTGACCTTACCTTAATCCCAAAATTTGAAATTTGTGTCTAAATGGCATCATCAAAAACTTTTAATGAAGGGGTTGCGTTAATAACCCTGTATAGATGTAATTTTATTCCTTTATACAGGGTATCCTTAGGAATATGAAGCAGCCCCCAAAAAGCGATTTTTTTTCTTTAGTCCAAAAAGAAAAAAGAAACGGTAAAACAGGCCAAATTTCTTTTAAATCTTGGAATATAAAACTTTTTTCCGACATACAGGGTAGCCCTAAAGAGTCCCTTAAAAATACAAATATTTTTTTATTTTCATAACGCATATGTTTTTACAAAAGCAACATAATCCTTTATATAGGGTATCTCTGCTGGTGAAAAATATATTTTCTCAATTTCGTCGGTCTGGCTGTCTGCCGGTCGGTCTATTGCCGGCATAGCCAAAAAACTGCCTAATTACTTTAAATGTTGGTAAAAAATTAAGGATTGTATGAGGATGGCCTGGTAATATTTTGGTAAAAATTCAATAAGGCTAATGAAAATGGCAAACAATTTACTGTTTAAAAAATTTTCACTTAAAAATTCTTTATTCGGTTTTCCTGATATTTGGGCGAATGTAAACATAATTTATTCAAATTTTCTGCAATCCTGCTGAAGTGTGAAAATACCAAAAATAAAATATTTAGCCTTCCAGTTTTCACGCTTGTGACAAAACTGAACAAGCTTGGTGTTCCTCATTCCATTTCAGGATGTTAACATTTGTTATTTGAATGCAAAAGGAAGCCTAAGTCTACTCTTATTAAGTCAGCAAAAAAATTACACTACCGAAAACGTCTAACAAACTCTAATAACGTTTCAAAAGAAACCTGGTCCATCATCAATAACCTCAGAAACAAATCAAACCCTGTGACTCAGATCTTGCCAGTGGCTAATGATCTAAATGATTATTTTATTAATGTAAGCAAAAATGTTACCTCTAGTATCTCGCCAAGTTTGGACCCTCTTTCGTTTCTCCCTCCTTCAAAAAATTTAGCTGATAGTTTTTTCTTAAGTCCCGTTAGCAACACTGAACTATTGAAGGTAATAAATAATATCAAAAGTAAATCTTCGTGTAGCACTGATGGCCGTTCAATTAGAATATTCCTGAACTTGCCACTCCCAGTCATAGAGGCCCTTACAACATTAATAAATGAGTCCTTTATAAAAGGTGTATTCCCTGATTGCCTTAAAACAGCTATAATTATTCCACTTCATAAAGGCGGCGAAAAAACTAACTCTTGCAATTATCGCCCAATTGCACTACTACCAGTGCTATCAAAAATCATCGAAAGGCTACTGAAGAACCGTCTTATGCCATTTCTCCTGAAACATCAGATAATATCCCCGGAGCAGTTCGGATTTCTACCCAACAAGTGCACCAGTGACGCCATGTTCACGTTGCTTAGAGGCGTCTACTTATCTCTCAATAACAACCACCCAACTGCCTCAGTTTTTTGTGACTATGCGAAAGTCTTTGATTGTGTTAGTCATGAAATTCTGATAAACAAACTAAATTTTTATGGAATTCGTTGTACTTCTTTAAATTGGTTCAAATCTTATCTTGGAAAAAGGCAACAACTTGTAAGGGCTAATGGTTCCGATTCTGATTGTAAGTTGATTACAAGTGGAGTCCCTCAAGGTTCAGTCTTGGGACCTATTCTTTTTTTGTTATACATTAATGATATCACGAACCTTAAAATTAATGGAAGAATCTCCCTTTTTGCTGATGACACAAGCATAACATGGAGTGATTTTGATACAACGTCTTTACACTCTAGTATCTCCAAAGACTTGGTTATAATTAAGGCTTGGTCCGACTCCAATATGCTTTGTTTTAATGTCGATAAAACGGTGGCGTTATCTGATAAGGGAACTTTACAACCACTTCAGGTACATAACAGCAATATTGAATACGTACAGTCGATTAAATTCCTGGGTTTAAATATAAATAACAACCTAAAATGGTCTAATCATATTGACACTTTAACTAAAAAACTTTCTACCGCCTGCTTCGTCATTCGATCAGTTTCAAAAGAACTAGACGTTCCTTCTGCCAGACTTACTTATTTCTCTTTATTTGAATCCCACCTCTGCTATGGCCTTCCCTTTTGGGGCTGCTGTACCACCGAGCAATTTCGTAGTATTTTTATGCTCCAAAAGAGAGCCATTCGTTATTTGTTTGGTCTAAATAATAGAGCTCACTGCCAATACTATTTCAAAAAACATGAAATATTAACACTTCCTGCATTATTTATTTTGGAAACGGTATGTTTGCTGAGAAAACATATAAACACCCTCCCAGAAAGGCCACAACATGTATACCCTACCAGAAACTCTAGGCATGATATTTATCTTCCCATTCCTTCCACAGAATTAATAAAAAAATCAATTATTTACAACGCCATAAAACTTTACAACAATCTGCCAGTACATTTAAAATCTATCCCTATGCTTGCACAATTTCGAAAAAACACCAAAGCATACCTCATTGAGAGACCATTTTACAGCGTTAATGATTTTTTTTTTCAGTGAGTAAGTCTCTTTAAATTGTCACTAAACTCGCTTGTTTACTTAAATCTTTTGTGAGTCATGTCCTAACTCGTAGCATAGAATTTTGTAAATCATTATATAGGGAAAAGAACTGTCGAACATTCACTTAAAACTTAATTATTTTTGTTAGGTATTGGATTAAAAACAATTTAATTCTTTTTGTATACTACATTCTACACTAGTTCAATATACCTTCTGTTTAACATCACAATTATTTGTATAACTATAATAACATAGAGTTTAAGGTCGCATAGTTGCAATTTTGATTTCAATGTCATCGAAATTATTCACCTCGTACATGTGTGTTTGTTTACTTTTATAAGGTTATCATGATTCATTTACTATTTGCAATGTTATGTTATATTCTAACGTGTGTTTTACGATTTGGTAAATTGATAATTTACATTTTTAAAAAAAAGCACTGACCTGTCGAAATTATTTTCGATTAATGTTTTGATATGTCTTATTTTTAGGTATATTTTGCTTTGTCCATAAAATTGTAAAATTTTTCTGCGGCAATAAAGCATACTTTTGTTTGTTTTGTTTGTTTCTTTGTTTGTAAGTAAATGTGCAACAAAATACGGGGACTATTATTTATAATGCAGCTATCAACAGGAGTTCGGTAAATAATGCCTAATGCCGACAAGGTAACATTTACGTAAACTATTTTGAGGTAATAAATCCTTCTAGAGATTACGAGCATCTTCTGAAACTTTGAGTGACAAATGGTCTGAGTTCGGTTAGTAAATTGAGAAACAAGTAGAAGTGTCTTACCGAGCTACTGTTATTGACTTAGACTATAAAAACAAGAGAGACTCGGGGCAAGTTTTGTTTACCTGAAATGGGTTATTTGGAAAAAAAATATTTGATTGCCTTCTAGAAGCCCTTCTTAACAACGGAAATGAAAAATTTTCCTGCGGAAATGCGTCATTTCCATTGTACACCCCTTTTTTTTTTTTAATTTAGAAGCTTGCGGGATCTTGGAGCGAATAGGGGTGCTGGGTGGGGTAAAAATACTTTAAAGGGAAAAGAAATCTTTTCTAGAAGTGTTTCTTAACAACGGAAATAAAAAAATTTATTGCAGAAACGCGTTATTTTCATTTTCATACACAGTTTAGTATACCTGAAATCAGTTACATGAAAACTTTGCTTGGCATCTCATCCCAAATGCTTTCCAAGCACCAAAATGCCAAAATGTTACTGCGGAAATTTGTCGTTTTAATTTTCCGACAAAATTTTGTATAGTTTAGTTTACCTGAAATCAGTTACATAAAAAAGAAGCTTTAATTTATATTCTAAACTTTTTCCTCAAGATAAAAATGTAAAAATTTGTCTGCGGAAATTTGTCATTTACATTTTTCACGGAAATTTTGAGCGCTTTTCCAGGGCGCGGCACGATTGCGGACGAAACATTAGTATTCAGTTTTTCACAAAATCAAGTGAGGGCACGATTGCGGAATGTAAAAATAACGGCTGAACGCATCGTATTGTCAGCGACATTTTATACCCGTATACGTGACAGCCCGAAATTTTTTTTAGATAATCTCAATAATTTGTCTGAGTCACGAAGTTTCATATAAGTATCTGTCTGCATATCTTTGAGAACTTCAAGGAATATAAACAAAAAAGGATGATCCTTTCTTCAGTCAGGCAATCAAACAAATATATACGAGCATTCCGCAATAATGCCATCGATTATTTTGCCTCCATCCGCAATCATGCCTTCATTTTCGTTACTTAAAAAATGTAGAAGAATTTAGAATGTAAATCAAAGTTTTTTTTTTGTGTAACTGATTTTAGATATTCTAAACTATACAAAATTTCCGCAGAAAATGAAAATGACAAATTTCCGCAGACACATTTTAACATTTTCGTGCTTGGGAAAGAGTTTAAAGTTTTCATGTAACTGATTTCAAGTATACTAAACTGTGCAGAACGGAAATGACGCATTTCCGCAGCAAAATTCTTATTTTCCGTTATTTAGAAAAGCTCCTAGAATATGTAAAACTAGATACTTTCCTTATAACCAATTTCAGGTAAACGAAACTTGAGCCAGAGACTCAACTATTTACATTTGACACGGGATCATAGGTTGAATTTTTTCTCTCTCCACTATATCGATAAGTGTATATTATTGTCACGTTTTAAAAATTATCACAAATTCTAAGCCAAGTTTTATCGAGTTACTCCAATATATTTATATATTTTCGTAACACAGTTATATTTGTATGAAAAAAACTACTCACAATAATTAAACTTAGCCTATAAAACACTGTTTTATTGTCTAAGGTCTTTAAAAAATGACAAAAACATAATAATAAAAATATTACCTAATAGAACTGGTATAGTCAAAAGCAGTGTTATCGTGCGGGTCATACGATTTATCAACGACAAACTTTTTAAGTTTGTTTTTCTTTTATTACGTGTGATCATATCCTCCGTATAAAACCCGGAAGATGAATTAAATAGACCTATGATATTTTCATATGAAAAAAGAGGATAAATATATAAGTACCAGCAGTTGCAAAATCTTTGAGCGATGTCACTTTAAAGTCAGATTGACAAGTCAGTGACAAAAATGGTATTAAATCTAATAAATTCAGCAGCCAATATCCAGAAGACAGTAGCAAAAGTTCTGGGACTCGGTATGAGGACTGTGCAGAAAATTGTGCATGAAAAAAAGCATAAATTACTACCGAAGAAGATTAAGAAATGTACACGAAAAAAGCCAAAGACAGAAGACTTATGTGAGGGTCTTGTCAACAATTAAACCCACGGAATTTGATAATTTTTTAATATAAAATAGAAAGGTTACCTTCATTTAATTGTTTTAAGAAAATAAAAGAAATGGATGAACCACATTTTCTATTAAAAAAACCGAAAAGAAATTCGATATTTTCACTGTGTTCCAACCCGTTATATTCCTTAATATGACAATTTGAAGAAAGGCTATCTTGCATTGTTGCCAAACTTACATTATTGTATTGTATTAAATTTTTCATGTTTGTCTCCCGTTAGTAACGCATGTGGATCCCTGTGCCGATCCCAAATATTAGACTTTCGCCATTGATGCGCTTCGCTGTCGTTCGTCTTTTATATTAGGGCTTTAATGATGATGCCTACGGCGCCTAACCTGGTGCTAACCCGGTACCAATCTACCTAGTGCGGTCAACACTAATCAATAGGCGGGTGCATCACTGGCGGAAGCCTAACATTCGACATCGGCCCTCTGGGCCGATGCCGAATGCTAGACTTTCGCCAGTGATGCTCTGCGCTGTTGTTCGTCTTTTAGGGCTTCAACGATAACGCCTACGGCGCCTAATCTGGTGCTAACCCGGTACCAATCCACCTAGTGCCTTCGCGCTCCTGATAGTACCGATCCACAACCCACAAATGCATTTTTGTTTTTCCTATATAATTTATAAAGATCATATATAAAATAATCTTGGCAACGTAGCATCCCCAGCACACTGGATTTCCGTCCAACAGACGACACTGCCGCTCTCTTTTTATTTAGCAGCTGTAATTATGTTTAAAAACGTTTAATAATGTCTAATATAATAATAACTTCTAATTTTTAGTTAGAAATAATCATTTTTGTGTTATAAAGCATTATAATATAATCAGTCTTTTACGTAGTTCATAAATTAAGTTTGTGAAAAATATGTTTTTAGCGATACGCCAAAAACAAGTTCAGTGCAACCTTCTGAAACCTTAGTTTTTTTGGATATAATTTGAAATAGTGCCTCATCCATAAATTTTTGTGTATAGGAATTATTAAAAAAAGGTAATCTTTCAAATGTATATTTTTCTAAATTTCTATTTTTTAAATTCCATGGGTAAAATTCTTTACAAGAGCCCTTATGTGACAATGTAAAAATGGATGTTCGTAATGCAATTTACGATTTATACACATCAAAAACTAACAAAACCCTTCAAGCTTTCAAAAATCGAGGCATATTGGAAATTAGACTAAAATCGTTGTCAAAATTAATAAAAATGTTGGGTTTTCGATATAAAAAGGACTGTAATCGAAGATTTTTATGCGAGTTGCCACATATAGCAAGTCAGCGTATCCAGTTTTCAAAGAAATACACGGAAAATATTAATTCAAAATTTAGAAAAGTGCTATTTTTAGACAAGACTTGGATATTTTCTAATGGAAGTGGTTCGAAATTTTGGCAGGATGAGTCTGTAATAAGTGTAAGAGAAAAAAGGGATGTGGGACGGGAAAACGGTTCATCATTTTGCATGCAGGTTCTTCAACAGGATTTCTCCCAGGTGCAAGTTTACTGTTTTCTTCAACATCCGAAAGTATGAACTACCATGATAATATGAATTGAGAACTGTTTGAAAAGTGGTTACAAGAACAACTGATTCCAAATTTAGATGCTCCATCTTTAATCATTCTGGACAATGAATATTATCATTCAAGAATCTTAAATAAACAACCTACTTCATCCTGGAAGAAAAGTGATATTTATGACTGGCTAATAAAACGAAAACAAAATCCTTTACAATATGCTGAAACTAGAACTTCTTTTAATGACAAAATCTATTAAAAAACCAACAATATATGCCGTAGATAAATTATTACGGGAAAATGGACATGAGGTTTTACGACTGCCGCCATACCATTGCCAGTTTAACTCAATAGAATTAATATGGGCTGGAGCAAAATCATATTACGAAAAACACGTGAACGATGGTCTTACATCAGGTGAAGTGCAAATTGTTTGGCAAGATTCACTAAATTATATTACGCCGGAGTACTGGAAGAAATCTGTGGAACATACGGAGTAATTAATAAGGGATTGAAATTGGGAAGTTGGAGATGTCAAAATAGCACCAATGATCATTGCGCCATTTGAGGATGACTTTTTAAGTGATGATGCTATTTTTAAGTCTATAATATTAAAAAGTTTCTGAAGGATTATATTAGTCTTTGACCTGTATAAATCATAAATTGCATTATGAATATCCATTTTTGCATTGTAACTTAAGTCTTTTGCCTTTGGATTTTTTCGTGTACATTTCTTAATCTTCTTCGGTAGTAAATTAAGCTTTTTTTCATGCACAATTTTCTGTACATTCCTTATACCGATTCCCAGAGCTTTTGCCACTGGATATTAGCCAGTGAAAAA
The DNA here is from genome assembly GCA_030620095.1 of Kuschelorhynchus macadamiae. Taxonomy (NCBI): domain Eukaryota; kingdom Metazoa; phylum Arthropoda; class Insecta; order Coleoptera; family Curculionidae; genus Kuschelorhynchus; species Kuschelorhynchus macadamiae. Next base: position 208,962 of record JAUTXW010002122.1, on the reverse strand, counting down.
TACATATATATATATATATATATATATATATATATATATATATATATATATATATATATATATATATATATTTCTCGCATACATGGCCTTTAATTTTAGACTGAAATTTGAAGACGGATAGGTAGTTTTTTAGCTATGCCGCGAACAGACAGACTGACGGACAGACATACCTACAGACAGACGGAATTGAGAAAGCATGTTTTCCGGTATCTAGGGACCCTTAAACGTAAAGATCTGAAAAAATCTCACAAGGGAAGTAGTAACTAATTGTGTTTTTAACAAAAGTGTATAATATTTTTGCAAAATAAAATTTTTTTGTTATCACAATACAAAAAAAAAACAATTTTTCTTTGCACAGGGGTGGCCTGCATTTAAAAAAATGCCACTGTATAAGTGGTTAGATTTTTAGGTCAAGCGTGGCTCATAATTTTTGGTGATTGATAAAAAAAATCTCACTTTCATTAAGTGGCTTTATAGACAGAACATATCCATTTTGTGTATTTTTGTTTTTGCCAACCAAAAAATTTTAACCAAATTCGTATTTAGCGAATTTTCTTATTTAGTCCGTCGGCATTTAATATATAAAATAATATTAAGTGGCTATCTTAATAATATTGCGTAATATAATAAAAAAAAATCTTTTTTCTTTCTCCCTGTATATTTGTAAATAGCCCATTGAGATTTAATAGCTCGATAAAAGAATCACACAACATTTTGGTATTCACTGTGTTTTCTGATTTGATTCATAATGTTGGTGACCTTTGGACCCGCACGATAAGACCGCATTCGACTATATCTACATCTTAAAGGTAATTTCAATTCGATTCGATCGATGCAAAACTGCTTCCGCCTCCGACGATCCGAGCGCACTAATTTACATTAATTCTATAACAAGCGAACAAGCGCCTGCAGCCTGCAGCAGCAGTTTTATGCCGCTCCCATCTCTATTTGGCTTACGGATATTCACCACCATTGCGTTGCCATAGCAACTGCCGTAAACAAATCTAAAGCAAAGCCGGCGTGCGGGGGGAGTCTGTTGCGGAATTTGTTACTGCTGATTGTGATTCCTCAACAGGTCGCTCTTATGAAAAGGTGTTCAGCGCGCTAAGTTTTTAAATCATTATTATTTTATAGGTATATAAGGAACTAGTTTTTACTATTTTATTTTTTTAAATATTAAAATTAGATTATGAAATGCTTAATATTTTTATTTTTAAGTAAATTGATTGGAAAATGTAGGTGAAATGGCGCGTCACCCGCGTCCCCTGGCGAGCCGCCACTGAAAAGGATGTGTTTTTAGCTGCTTTAAAATATATTATATTTGGGGCCCTCGAAAAAAACTAAAAGCTCTATAAAAATCCGTTTTTTTACTTTTTCATTAGCTTGTATTATAATTAAGAAACGGAGGGTGCCTGAAAAGTGCAAATTTTCAATTTCGCCCTGTGTTTTAAAAATAAAGAAGACCATGCAAATTTTGTTTACGGTATCTATCGTTTCACGAAAAAGTAGTAGAATGTTGCGGAATCAACATTCCTCTATCTTCAATAGTATCTGCAAGAATATCGAAAATGGAAGACCTTGTACATAATACAATTTGCATCTCTTTTCGGTAAAAAAATATTTACTTTAAAAAAAAACACTAAAAATGTTGTTTATGCTTTTCATCTCTCTAGGAGCTTATCTGAATTACTCCTAAAATTTAATTTTATTAATTATTGTAACAGAAGTAAATAAGTATATTTTAAATCGGTATTTTTCTTCCGGTTTTATAAAAGCATCATTAATCATGCTCATAATTAAGCTGTCAAATACACACCACACAAAGCGGTATGCCTCGACGCTCAAAAACTTCACCTAAGATAGAAGATATTAATGAAAGTCTATTTCAGGGGAATGTTAGAGTTAAAAGATCAAAAGAACTGAATTAGTGCATCGGTAAATTGATTGTAGTCATTTAATAATCTGTCTGATGTCTGATGACAACAACAATAACTTACGATAATAGATTCTTAATAAACTTCCAATAATATTATTGGGTAACTTGCAATTTTTTTTGAGATAGCACAAAACAATATATGCTTTAAACAAAAGAATATCCACGCGTTTGAAACGAAAATCTTTATCCGCATTTACGCCATGACGTCAGGCTGTGCTTTAGCATTTCCTCAGTGACGGCTCCTCAGGGTCGGCCGGGCCGTACCAGAAAATATACAGGGAATATTCTCTTTTTAAAAAAGTAGGTAAATATTTTTCAAAAATAATTTTGCAAACATCCTAAAAACGCACAAAATCAAAATGTAGTTTATTATTTCCTGGGTACATAGCAAAATAGGTAGGTATCCCTATTATCGTTGCTTGCCTAACATACAAATAACGCCATTAACAGCAGTCCGTGGACCACCGTCCATAGATATTCTAATATATTTATTATAGACGGTGGCTCGGCCAGCCGATTCCATCAACTCACATGCTAGACTTCAGCTACTAATTCACGCGGTACGTAGTACGTTCGCATACATCCCCATGCTATAACGTTCGTCGTAGCTTATATCACCCAACACCGGCCCGTCTCGATATGGCCGTATTCCCGGAATTTTTCCTTGTTTGAATACTACCATCTTTCAGGAATTAATTGTAATTATTATAAAATGATACTACCTATTTTTAAATTCATTCGTTAGTTCTTTACATTAGTCATGACTAATGATAGTTAATATATTATATTAGTAATTTTCACTCCATGTTACATGTTTAAATGTCATGACGAAATGTGAAGTGAATATTTTAAAATATCATTTGCAATTTGTTTTATAAGTCGATCAGCCGCATCGTGGTTCTTGCTGGACAATATGCTTTTTTGGTTGTGTATGTAGCTTCCACTATGGCATCTATTTTATTTTCCTCTTGAGGTAAGATAAATTAAAATATCAAAAAATTAAATTGACTGACTAGAGCGCTTTACTAACATTTTTTTCTTATTTATTAAATTTATACTGTAGCCTAGATCTGCTATATATAGGTTGGTATCTAACCTAATTATCATTAAAGAAATAAACGGAAAATAAAAAGACTAGCATTTGACCATATTTGGACGCGGCACCAATTAACACCGCATTGGCCTTAAGGGCGATTTTAGGAAACCTTTCTGTGGGGAGTTTAATTTAAAAAAAAAAATTGTTAATATATTTTATTGTAAATGGTATGAGAACAACTTATATACCCATATTTTGTATCATACCTGTTGTGGCATAAGTGAAAAAAAAACAGCCTCTTGCAGCAAATGTATTAATTACATTGTTTTTATTTACATGAATACTCTATATATGGATATGCAAGAGACCCAATCCAACAGGTCACTCTTGTGTTATAGTGTCTCCTAGCCAAGTTTTTAATCGTAATTTTCACGTAAAAATATGTATATTACACATAAGATGGTGTCACCAAAAAATTACGCTATGATACAATCTTTAACTGAAATCTGCTGAAAAAACTAACTGATTTCGATTATACTTTTAGAAAATGTTCTTCTTGATAGTCTTCCAAATCCTATTTAAGATTGGCGGGATCAAATATTTTCAAGTCGAAAAATAAAATTAAAACTTGTATAGAATAAAACACGAATGCAGCATTAAGTAAAGAATAGCGATAGCACGGTGTGACGTCATAGCCAATTTATTTATTTTAAATATAATATCCAACAGGCTAGCCAATTACAGGAGAAGGAAAAATATATACATACTAAACATAACGTGCAACAAAAAGTAAATAACAACAAAAATAGTACAGCACATGACAGAAATTTCATTCTTTGGCAAGAAAGAAAAAAAAACAAGGAAAAAACGGTTAAAATTAGAATAGTATTAATAAAATAATAAACAATAAAAACGCACAATGAAGTTAAAAAAACATTGCTGTCTAGTCAAAACAGAGTTAAATTCAAAGGGCCAATACATTAAACTAAATAAGTCCGGAGTAACTCTTGCAAATATTAGGTTTAAAAAGGAAACCATTAGTTTTAGAGTGACCTGCTTGTATAAGCCTCCTTCCACAAATGATCAATTTTTTCTTGAAGACATTAATATGTTTTTATCAGATAATGATGCAAGTCAAATCGATATTATAATAGGTCATATAAATATAGATTTATGTAATCAGAATGATACTCAGGTTAACTCATATGTATCATTATTGCATCATGTTGGTTTTACAAGTGCTATAAATGACCCTTCCCGTGTAACACAAGACACCCATTCTTCTCTAGATCATATATTTATTAGAAGAAAACTAAGAACTAATTGTCTAAAATAGTCTTCTTTTACCTTAGAGGCTGCTATCACTGATCTTTACCCAGTAATGGTTAATATAAACAAATGTAACACATTAAAAAATCAACAAACAGCTTTTAAATATGTTACTCACAGGAAAGTAAAAATAAATTATCACATTTTTGAAGAATTAATAAAGAAATCAAAACTGGTCTATGGTTACAGATTGAAATCATCCTAAAACTGCACTGCTAATTTTTTATAAATGAATTATGGATACTAGAGATAGGTCTATGGAAGAGAATGTAAGAAAGGTAAGGGAGTATAATAAAATAAAACCGTGGATCACAAACTGCATAATTTATTCTATTAAACATAGGGTTAAAATGAAAAAAAAATTGCTCCTAAACTACAACGTAACAGATAACTCTAACTATTAAGCAAATCACAATAATCTTAATATAATAATTAAAAAATGCAAATATGAATATTTTAAAAAACGAATAGAAAATAACAGTAATAACCTAAAAAAATATATAAAATAATTGCGGAACCTACTGATGCAAATAACTCTATAGGAAGTGTGGATCTGGAAATCAAAAATAATGATATAACGTTTCAAAATGCAAAAGGGATCGCAAATTTCTGCAATGATTTTTTTATAAATATTGGTGTTAAGATGTACAAAAAAATAGAAAATCCTGTAGCTAAAACAATGATAAATCATGGTGCAGCCTCTTCAATGTTCCTGAAACCAGTTAACAAAAATGAAATTATTAAACACATAAACTCATTAAAAAATAACTGTGCCCCTGGTATAGATACCAGACTTATTAAATATTTTCATATCTACTTAATAGATCCCTTAATTTACATAATAAACTTGATCTTTAAAACCGGAATAATACCAAGGATGTTTAAAAACTCAGTTCTCACCCCTGTCTATAAAGCTGGTGACAAAACTAACATTAATAACTATTGACCCATAAGTGTAATAGGTAATTTCTCTAAGATCTTTGAAAAGTGCTTAAAGGATAGGTAAGTAAGTTTCCTTCAAAATAATAACATACTCTCAAAAAATCAATTTGCTTTTACAAACGGCAAGGGCACTGAGAATGCCATATTGGATAACAACAGGAACTGCCTTGCAGTCTTCCTGAATCTTGCAAAGGCATTTGACATGGTGCCTCATGATTCGCTCTTGAATGTTCTTAACACCTATAGAGTGAGGGGCACCGTATTGAAGGTTTTTGAAAGTTATCTTACTGACCCACTACTTAAAATAAAAGATACACATAGTGATCCATTAAATATTAAAATAGGAATACTCCAGGGAACTGTCCTGAGGCCTATTCTTTTCATTACATGCATTAATTCTTTGGCTAGTCTTATAATAAAAAACGGTACAGTAATATCTTATGCTGATGACAAAAATATTAGACAGTTGATTTATAAGTTTTATATATTAAGAGAGATTCTCGAAAAACAACTTATATTTTCAGGAGACCTGTACAAAAATGCTTTGCAACTACTAAATATTGCTCAAAATTTTATATTGAAAGTCATATATAAAAAAGTAAACGTTACTGCATTCATTTACTGTATTCTGCCGAAATTTTCAATATTAGATCCATCTACCTTTTGTCTGCATCTTTATTTGTACATAAGACTGCTGAATTGAAGAACTGTGTGAATCACTCGCATGAAACTCGAAATAACATAAACAGACACCTTGTGATTCCGAAATTTAGCACTACCAGCAATCTTAGATTCATCAGTTACCTTGCACCAAAAATTTACAATACTTTGCCCATAATAATAGGAAATATAACTTCTCTAGCTTATTTTAAAAGACGTTGTAGGGAGTTTATAGCAGAAAACTACAACAAATTTGAAATACTCTTTTAGTCTTACTCAATGTACCTTGATCTAGCACTTTTTTGTTTTTTGTTTTGTTTTTTGTTGTGATTCACATTGGTTATACTATAGTTGAAAACTGTAATAGATTTAGAATACTTTTTAATTTTTACTTAAAATTGATATTGTAAACAACGAATTGTAATTTCTGCAATCCTGGTAATATATTTATTATTATTATGACTTGTTGTCTTACAGTATTCCTGTGGTTGTATTTTATACTGACGGGATTATACCAAGTCAGTACAAAAAATAAAAATAAAAAAGCAACAAAAAAAAAAAATTGTGTATTAAGAAATGATCTATTGTGTATTGTGATTTCTGGATGTTCCTGTGAATGTCTGTATTAAGTCCTAATTGAGCCAAACGCGGTGTAAATGTTGTTGGGGTGAGACCTGTTACTGATATGACAATAGGAACAATGATGACTCTTTCCTGTTTCCACAGCTTTTTTACTTCCACTGCCACCGGTGTATTTGGCGATCTTCTCACTGTATTTCGCTTGGATGTTCTTGTCGTTGGGGTCAGCCATGTCAATTAAATAAGTGATTTTCTCTTTTTTGGATTGAAAGGTGATATCGGGTCTATTTGCGGGGATTGTTTTATCTGTGTGGATGTCAATATCTCAGTAGAGCTTGTAGTCTTCCTTTGCAAGTATAGATGTTGGTGTGTAATGGTAGTAAGGGCCTGTGTTCTCCGTTAGTTTGTATGTTGTGGCTAATGCTTGATGAACGACCTTCGCTGCTGAGTTGTGTCTCGCGGTGTATTCAGTTCCGGCCATTATTCTACATCCATTCGTTATGTGATCGATCGTGTCTTTCTGCTAGTGACATCTCCTGCACCTGTCGTCTTTAATGGTTATGTCCTTGATGATGTGTTTTGGGTAGTTACTGGTTGCTATGACTTTATCCTGGATAGCAAGTAGGAAGCCTTCTGTTTCGTGGAATAGCTGCCCTTCTTGTAACCACGCATATGAAAGCTTTTTATGTATGTGGCCTTGCTTTATGTGGTATCTGTGTCTTCCGTGGAGTGTTTTTTCAGACCAAGTGTTCATTTTTTCTAGTCGTGATTGGATGTGACTGTGTGCGTCTGCTGCGTGGTCGTTTGAGACAGTTCGAGTGGTGTATAATTCTTGTCTCCCTTCACTATTGCCTTGTGGAGGTTAGTTTGTTTGTTGTGGAAGAATTTTCTGACTTCGTAAATTTGTTTTTATTTAGCGATTGTATATCTGTAATTCCCCTTCCTCCTTCTTTTCTCTCGATAGTGAGTCTTTCCTTGCATGTGTTGGAGTGTAACTTCCTGTGTTTAGTGAATTCAGAGCGTATGAGAATGTGAATGTTTTCTATGTCTATGTGTGACCATTTAATGATACCAAAGAATACGTAGAATGGGTATGGCGAAGGTGTTAATGAGCTCTGATTTAATATGAGTGTGGTTAAATTTGGTGCTTTGATTGAAGCCTAGGTATCTGTACGTTTCTTCTTTGAGCATGTTATCTATAGTTTCATTGTTGATTGTTTCCCCCGTAGGGTGGTCTTTCCACTGTCCCTTGTTGATAGAAAGTAGCTTGCATTTACTTATACCAAATTTTATGTTGATGTCCAGGGTAAACGTTTCTGTGATTTTAAGGAGTTCCTTTAGCTGTGCCTTTGTGCTTGCATATAATATTATGTCATCCATGTACAAGAGATGGTTTATTTTGCGTAGGTTATTTTTTGGTGTTTAATTTGGAATCCGAAGTTTGTGTTATTCAGTGTGTTTGAGAGTGGATTGAGACAGAGGCAGAACCACAAAGCGCTGAGTGAATCTCCCTGGAACATACTTCGTCTGATGTAGATCTCTTCTGTTTCGATGTGTTCTTTTTGTGTTCTCATTTTGATTTTAGTTTTCCACGTACTCATGATTTGCGTAAGAAATTGCCTGATGTTTTTATTGACTTTATATAATTCGAGTACTCTGGTTAGCCAACTGTAGGGTATCACATTATTATTATTATTATTATTATTATTATTAACCTTCTAATCTGTTGAATCCTACAGTGTAATATGTCAGTACTTTTATCAATTATATTATAGTTTTTTTGAAATCTGGTATATTGGAGAAGATATAAGAATGTTTGTTCGTGGAGCTGGGGGTTTGAATAAAGATCAAGCCCCTTGCCTCCAACCGAGGCACTCTAAAAGTAATACAATCGAGCAGACGGATACAATTGATCTTATTGTTTAATATTTTGTACAACAATATAATGGGGTTGTTGATCGCCTAGCCACCAACTCAGTAAAGCCGAACCTAGCAAGCAAGTCATCATGCGGACCTGCAAGAGCCAGCCACATACTGTCCAATATAAAGCAAGTAGTTTTGAGAAATCTGCATAGGTTTTTTCCAGGCTGGAAATATGAGTCTGATATATCGGACACCATACAATAGACGCGTAGTCAACTTCCAAAGTCGAGTGAACGCAGTGTAAAGGGTTGTCGGAACTCACTTGAATTACCCAAAATAAAGCCCATTCCTTTAGATACGTTTAATACGTTTATCACCGTGTCTTCAATATGCTTAACAAATGTCAGTTTTGAATCGAAAATCATTCCAAGGTCCTTTCACAGTAGGGCGTGATAGCACAACACTATCTATGGAATGATTATGCTCAATTGGCTGTGATTTTCTCGAAAAAGACATTACATTACATTAAACTGTTTTCCAGCCTATAAAAATCTATTGCTATCAATGCTATTAATGAACATATTAATGAAAAGCGGCCCAAGCACTGAGTCTTGCGGTACCCCCGATGAATGTACAAATCTCTCAGACCTGTATATACACGGAACTGTACAGGGTATCTCAAATTCGAGGCGTATTATTGGGATCTCGGAAACTATACGAGATACAAAGTTGCGCAATTTCATGCCAATTAAAATGCCGCCTTAAAACTTTAAAAATTCCTAACACTTCCGAAGATATTCGAAAAAAACCAAATATCCGCGAATCCGTTTTTATTTTTTTCTGACTCTATTTGAAGTGATATGACAAAGTATATTCGATATTCTCATTGCTATCTTTGCTGCTTTGCAAGATGGCGATGCTAGATTTTCAATTCGACGTTTCGTTTCTCCGCAACAATCATAAACTTTGCTTTGTTAAAAAGTAAAAAAAAATCCATTTTATGCTTAATTAACTTAATATAAATTCTAAATTCCGACGTTTTGAGCCGAAAATCCATCATCAATGCCGGTTGCTGATGATGGCGATGGAACGATCAAAAGCCTGATGAAGCCATCTTGTAGAGAAGAAAAAATGACTATGAAAAAGTAAATTTATTTTGGTCTATTTTTATTCTTATATTAGAAAAAAAATCATTTGTTATAATTTGTGGTTGTAATTGCCAGAACTTAATATGAGAATTTATCAAAAAAAAATAGATTAAAACAAATTTTAATTTTTGCTCCCCTGCGTGATGACGCCATTAGATTTACAATCCGACGATAACGCCGACGATACTTTTTAAGTTGTCCTAGTGTTGTTCTACAATATACAGTGTCATATACCTACTAGTGCAGGCGGCACGCGAAAATATACTGCACTTTATGATACAAGCAAACGGCTTGGCACAGGTGTTGTATAAACCTAATAGAATAATTTGACCCGTAGTTCCTAAAATTTCATCCCTTAGGATTCGGATTTTGAAGGGGAGGGGGTAGATTTCAAAAGTAAAATTTCAAAATGCCTAAATAAACTTAGAAAGGCGTGTTTGGACTTGTTACCTTACTATTATAACTTCATAAAGGCATTTGTCAAGGTGAAAGTTCGTGAACAACTATCGGAAGTCGGGGTGAGCCGCCATTTTATAAAATGGCTGTTGAAAATACAACACTTCTTGACAATTTTGAATGTTCATGTGTTGGGTATCATTTTATAGGTTTTTGAGGTCGCTGAACACGTCTGTAACATCAAAAATACGATTTAACACATCTTATAGATGTACGTTCCAAACTAATGTCCCTAAATCTCTGTTTAAGCTAATGATGGCATTAAGAATTCGACTGTATTGTCAATTGAAACATATATTCATATTTTTTTTACTACCCTCGGTATATTCAAATAGTAATTTTTTATTTGAGGAGAAAATTTACACTTTCTCCACATCAGTTTCTGCCTCTGGTCCACTGTACTTGCAGCTGAAAATAGAAAAAAACTGTAAAATGATGCGTTAAGCGTTACTCATTAATTCACCTTATTTTCGAAGAATATTGATCATGTTTACAAACCTCTGGTTAGAACATTCGCCTTTGCAATTTTTGCATGCTAAGGTGCAGGGTAGCTGGTACCGGCGACAACTACATCTTTGTGTCTCGCAGCCCTTAGTGCAGCTACACTTGTCCAAGGCCCTACATGCAGACCAGATCTCTGGAAGAAGTGTCCAGAGAGGTTTCCATTCATCCTTCTCCTTGGTCCAGCCCCACATTGCTGGTGAAGGAGGACAATCTAATCTCTCCTCAGTAGATCTGCCCCAGATGTGTCCTGCCTGGTATGCAGAGCGCTTGGTGTGTTGAATAAGTGCACCTCGTGTTGGAGGAATTGCGGCCACGTGCTTATTCTGCGTTGCAAATAAATGCTTCCGCGCCTGATCCACACCATCACAAGTCCCATCCCGTACACCGTACAACGCAACTATGTATTTTTCCAGAGCTTGCATGAGGTCTTTGTCTGGTTCGTTTGCCAATGGCCAGGCAAGCCTGCCGAATGCAACCGTGGCTGTTTCGTCCTGCCATGCAGTCCACGCTGAACGCTTTCCTTTGCCTGCAAAGAAAGACACCGTATCGCAACCAGTAAATGCATGAAAACCTCTCAAGGCGACTGATTTTGTTTCTCCTAGACCTTCTGCAATGGCATGGATACTGATGTATCGACGATGAAGCCCAGATCCAAAGAGAATAAACAATTCCCTAAGTCCCTTCTCTTTCATTTCGAAGAAGAAAGAAACTGCCAGGACTAGGACATCAGTGTCACTGCTCCGAATCACCACACGTTTAGCACCGTGCACCACCATGTCCTTGGTATGAAGAATAAGGCGGCCATCTGCTTCCTCCATGTGGGTACATGAAACATCGTGTAGACTGCTGGGACAAAGATTTGAAGATAATAATTTGTCGCTTACATTTGTCACAATGTAAATATCATCAAAACTGTTCAGGAGAGCTTGGCCTAGGTAACGAAATAATTCCACTTTGTTCATGTCATTACGGAGGTAATCATCCCAATTACTCGGCAAGGTACCTAGAAAAAAGTTGCTTTACATATTATAAGGAAAAAAGCTGATGTTGACCTTACCTTTGGTTGGGAGATCCTGACGACGAACACCAGAACCTGTGCTGTCGCGCACAGCGCTTTTAAGGCTTGTTTTCGAATACATGTCCCATGCAATGTCAACACGCTTCGCTCCTACATGTTTGGCAAAATTTTTAATGTGGTGCTGCAGCTGCTCGACATAGTCCTTAAAACTCTTCATGCCAGAACGTGGCTTAACAGTGTGGACCAGAACAGCACCATCGAATACCAATCCGTCACAAACATCTGGAGCTGTTGTTTGAGGAGCTAGTTTCTCAAGGAGTTGCACAAGTTGGGGTTTGTCTCCACTTCTCATACTTCCGTTTTGCGACAGTGATGGAGGGCACATCTGGTTTTCATGAGCAAAAAAACTGTTTAGATTTAGATCTCGAGCAGTGCTGACTATGAACATCCTGGAGAAAAGCTGCACATCAGATTTCAGAGCTTTGACAACCGAGTTGTTTTGAGCGGTTTTTTTCTTGGCCGCAAAAATTTTAGTTTGGCACTTTTTAATTGGATCTTGTATGGGTTTTGATTTAATTACAAGTCTTTCCGTCACAAAATCGCTGTATCGAGAAAAGCCTTTCTCTCCTCCTGCATACAGAGCACAAACACCCTGTTCGTGAATAACTACCCGCGTATCCAAGACTATGAGTTCCTTTCCTGCTACACTAAATGGATTTTCACACTCCAAGAAACTGTCTCTAAGCGCTGCGCACTTTCCAAAGAACTTTTCCTGGTAGGATTTTGTCTGCTCATGATGACTGTTCTTGATTTCGGCACCTGTGTCGCTATGAGATTCAAAATCTTCTAGGAGCCTGCTCACTTCAGGCCCGCCGATAGTCCATCGCCTTAGAGCTGATGGATCTTGTGTTAATCCTATTGCGCCACCGCTACCCTTCACAACGGCGTTATGCTGTTCGTGCGCATGATCTATTCCCAATGCTGAAAATGGCTTGGTCGTTTTACGTACGACAAATTTACCTACAATGAACGGAATTTTCATGAAATCTGACAACAGCACTTAAATAAAAACCTACCAGACATAAATTCCTGGTGAACAACAGGTGCTTTCTCTGGCAGTTCCTCCAGGTCCTTTAAATGTACGGTAAGCCTTCGTGCATAGTTGTGATGATCCAAAAGGAAATACCATGGTAGCATACGTTTAAGACATTCTTTAAATATGTTGAAGAGTCCTTGCCTAATTGCGCGAACAAAAGTGAGGAGCAGTATTTCCAGATTTAGGACTGTAAGCCAGTAGAAGAATGTTGGGGAACTCTTTGCTCTCTCTGTGATCCAGTCATCCAGGGATGTCCCAGGTTGTTCTCGAGCATATTCTTCCTGCAGTAGAGTGTGAAGCACTGCAGCAGTGACCTGGTGAATTTCTCTAGCTCTTTTCAGATGGGTCACCTGCAATAGAAAGTGAAAAGATTAATACATACATATATTTTTTTAATTACACATTTATTTTTTGGTGTTTTGCTACTGCCAGGGCCCGAGTCTTAGCCAAGAGCACTAGCAGGGGTCAGTGAGGGTAAATTATTTGTCTAATAATAGCCACCTTGACAAGTAGGGCTATTATTAGACAAATAGTCTACCTTCACGCAATATATATACATATATATTTGCAGAGACTACAACCAAGATCATTCTATATACTGTACTACTAGTACCTCTGCAGTGCCGGCATTTATAATTCCAGAATTTGCTGCGATAGAAACCCAGTCGCAAGCTTCCATGAATTGTCCTATTGTTCGCATGAATGACATTTCAATGTATAACGGCCCGAGTAAGGTAAAAAACTTGTCCTCGCCATATACTTGGGGCCAATTCCACTGGATGGTCTTCGCGAGAGCAAAAAGGGGCTGGTCAACGCACATGACAGGTACTTGCTTCTTAGCCAAATAACTGGTAATGCCACGAATAATGTCCATGCCATGCTTTATCATCGCGGAATATGTGGACTTCTCATGGAAAAGAGGAAGGAGACTGCTTACGGCTGGCATAGCAGAGGTCTCTCCCTCTCTACTAGCATGATAGGCGGACCATGACACGTCGGATATGGCATCCGATATGGAATCAGAAAGGTTCTCCTGAATGTGCCTTAGCCATGGCTCTTCTTCTCGCCACTGTTGTACACTAGAAACTACAATTAAAATGATTGTATTAGTACTGGGATAATAGGGGTGGTTAAACGATTCTACTGTAAGGAGAAAGCTTACCTGCAGATAACAAAAGACCACTGATCTCGGCACTGCATCCTGTACTTAGAGGCTGTTTGTTCGGCAAGACACAGTCTGGAACCCCTGCGTAAAAATCAGGAAGATCAGGAAGACTTCGTTCTCCATCATTCGCCACGTCAGCGAAGGACGTCTGGAAGGTCCTGCCCTCCCCCTCGTCGCCTTTCATTGGACACTGAAATACGGAGATGCCTGTGCCATGAAACTCACCCTGACTTGTACTGCTGGTCGTCTTGTGGTCAATGTTATCCAGTGCTGCCACTGTTAATAGACCTTTTTTTAGGGGCGACGGGCACACTACTCTCTCTTCCTTTGCTCTCTGTACAACCATTCGGCACAGTTGCGAGGTGACTTCAGTCACGCGGTTGGAAGACACGCTCACTCCTCTACGGTGCATTGTGTCGATCCATTCCTTATCCCTGCTTCTTCCATAGCAAGACAGACCCATGTAAAGAGGCAGCGGGGGTTCAAACCGTTTCTTGTGTCGCACCACTTCACCAGTAGGCGTACTTGAAAGCTGATTAATCATAATGAGCTGACATATTGTGATAGCTGGTTTTGTGGCACCACATTCAGGTATCGAGGAAGATCCATACAGTAGTGTGCATACGGCAGCTAGTAATGGCCCTGCGATGGACTTCTCCTCGCATTCCTCTTGAAAATCACCTTTAAAAGATATTGGAGCATTTGACATACATCTCCTCAAATTGAGGACAAAACGGTGAAACGCAAGTGCATCCTCATCCTGGTCTTCGTCAACCATGTTTTTTAAAATATTCACACCATGAGCAAAAAGGATGTACTCTTTGCCTGACTTCTCTGCCTTCAGATTGGGAAAGTGTGACAAAATTTTCTCTCTTAAGCGCGTAGTGTGCTCCGTAGACATGTCAGTCGCAGAGACTCCTCGCAACTGAGCAACTCGTGTTGAATATATTTTCGTTAATTCTCCCATGCGGAACACATATTTTGAAGAAATTGATATTTTGTTTTGTATGAAGATGAGAAGGTCTGCGAAAGCAATACCTTCGCACAGAACATCATTCTGTTCACCCTCACTGGTGCAGTGGGCTCGGCGACTACGATTGTACAGCTGAGTCAAACAAAGACAGTGATATTTGGCTTCTTGTGCCACCAGGTCACCACTCACTTCCAACAGCGCTAAGAGGTTTGTATCATTCAGGATCTGAGCACAGCGCTTTACGTTTTTATGCAAGTCTTTGGTTTCGCATCGTCTCAGAGGCTTTTTCCACGTAACATATAGCGTCTTTGGTTTTAATTTGTGCTTTACCTGATCTAGTGCCACGGTGGCCACCAGCATCCTCCCCTTGCATTTTCACAGATGATATTTGAACAAGAAGTTCGTCAAATTTTGGACTTAAAAATTTCAAAGTGCAATTTTTGTGCCATTTCGCACTATTTTTCAAAAAAGAGGCAAGTATTCCGTCACCTTCATCTAAAGTGTTCACGTCAAACCCACAGGGAAGTCTGTACTTGAATTTCTTCAGCTTTTCCAGGTTTGACGCAAGGGATGCATAGCCCAAACTTCTTCTCGCCACCACCGGATTATTTAAGGGACAAGTTAAAACACCACCACCTATCTGGCAAATATAACACAAATTCCAGTGTAAGGGAGGAGAAGGGAGATTATCAAGAGGGGCAGGAACCACCACCACCAGTTTTTTGTCCGACATGACCTGCATAATATAAAGTGCTGGTCATTCGAACTGCATAAGGTAATTTTTTGGGGTAATTTTAAAATGCGATATTTTAAAAACGGCATGGTTAATTGAAACAAGGTTGCGATGTTGGGTTGCTCAATATCCTTATATTATACTGTTCGAAAATTATGCAGTTCCAATGGCCAGCTCTCTATAATAATAATATTTAAAAGATTCAAAATTCAATTTAATTCAATTTTTTAATTTACATTTTTGAATTTCAGCTATAAAATCACAAACTTCATTTTATAAAGGACTGAATTAAAAGGACACAATTATAACCAGGCAATATTATTTTTCTAAAATGTGGTTAATAGAATACATAGTAATATCCCAATTATTATTCCTGTGTAAATTATTGTACACAAAAGGTTTACAAACCCAACAAACCCCAGACCCCAGATATTCCCACGCAACTACTTTTGATTAAACCAACACCACTTCGATATACATCTATTGCTCGTACAGTACGATTACAAAAAGAACTTACCTTATATAAATGAACTAAAACTGAACACGTTGATTTCAATCTTAAAAAACGCGTAGAAAATAACCGACAACACGTAATTAAATAGAGCAACGACCTTACTTCGGCCGCAGAAACTCCAGACTGTCGGACCACAGTACCACACCACGGCCACGGACCACTAGCGTCTAAAGAGCGATGTTGCTAGTTCTTTTTACATTTCGTTACAGTTGCGAAAGGTTGGAAAAGAACAATGCAAACTTTTGCAAACAATGCAGATTTTTGCGAATATTAGGACTATAAGAACTTAAATTAGGTGTGATATACAGTTTTGCAGCTACCCGATTTTCCTGCAATATCAGTCGTAGATAACATTTCTTATATAATAACGGCCGTAGGGTGAGTTTAATCGTATTTCTGAGATTACAGACGTGTTCAGAGACCTTAAAAACCTGTCAAATGATACCCAACACATGAACATTCGGGGTTGACAAAAAGTGTTATATTTTCAGAGCCATTTTTAAAAATGGCGGCATAGCTGGATTTTTGGTTCATGTACGCGAAATATGAAATTGTCATTACCTTGACGAGGTCAAAATAATGCTGTGGCAACTCTAAAAATGCATTATTGGGCTTATTTACGTATTTTAATATTTTATTCGTAAATTCACCCCCTCCCCCTCAAAATCGGAATCCTAAGGGATAAAATTTTAAGAACTACGGGTAAAATCATTCTATTTGGTCCCTAGAACACCTGTGCAAAGCGGCTTGCTTGTATCATAAAGTGCAGTATAATCTTGAGAATAGCCTTGTACCGCTAGGACTATACTTCTTTTTACCTCTTAACTCTTAGATCGCATAAGTACAAACCATTCAAAATTCACGTGAGTCAAACTATAACACCTGGTGATTCTGAAAGGCGTCCAGAATTTTGTCGTTGGATGGAAAATAAATTAGAAGATGGTGATTTTTTGAATAAAATAATTTGGATGGACGAGTGCACTTTCTCTATATCCGAAATATTTAACCGATACAAAGAACATGATTGGTCTGTGAATAATTCGCGACAAAATCAAGAAGTGAGACCTCAAGAAAGGGAATTGTTTAATGTATGGGTGGGAATGTGACGTACCAAAATCATTGGCCCATTTTTTTGGATGGTCACCTTAAATCTCAAAAATATATAGATTTGATAGAGCAAGAAATAATGGATGCCTTATCGAACGAACCATTAGAAGTATTAAGAAATCTATGCTGGCAACAAGATGGTGCTCCTCTCCCTAATGGAAGAGAAGTGACAGAGATTCTCAATCTTTTATTTCTTGGTAAATGGATTGGATAAATGGATTAATCCAAAAATGTATGGAAGCAAACGGTTTTTAATTTGAATACCTCTTGTAATGTTTATTTAATTAATTGCCAGAACATAAATTTTAAGAAATTATTTTTTTCTGATTTTACTTAAAGAAGTAAATTCGACATTTTCGTGGCCATTTTTTCATCTATACAACAAGACGTCATCAGGCTTTTGATTGGACGTTTCGTTGCATCGCCATCATCAGCAACTAGCACTGATGATGGATTTTCGGCTCGAAACCTCAGATATATGTGAAATGTGTTATGTCATTGAATTTAGAATTTAAATTAAAATTAGCAGCGCCATGTTGTAAAGCAGAAAAAGTAACAACGAGAATGTTGAGTTTATTTTGTCATATCACTTGGAATAGAGTCAGAAAAAAATTAAAACGGAATCTCGGATATTTGGTTTTTTTTGAATATCTTCGGAACTATTTCCAAACTTTTACCTGTTTCTTTTCGCACCATTGTGTAAAAAAAAACTTTGTATTCTTTTTCATACCGATGCCGGGATTTTTCGGGCAATACCTGTAAACTGACTGCTGTAGCTTCTTTTAAAATACTTTCAGGAATCTTCGTCTATGTCTTGCATGTTGAGTGGCGACACCGTCTTTTAAAAGCACAAAATTATAAATAATTACTCAAACTAAATCACGCCCAGACGCATGAATTGTTGTTATTGCTTTTTGGTGTCATCGCAACCGAGGCTTGTCTATTAACACTATTGTTAAAACAATTGTAACTGAAGTTACTTAGCATTAAGTTAACTGGAATGATTTGAGATTATAATACGATGTAAGTCAAAATTGTAATATAAATAATGGGATGAATTTTTGAATCTTTTAGGATATTGAAGAATTACACATCTAAATGAGAAAATGCTTCTTTCTGTTAAGCGGTTTTTTTAATAATTTTTGAAAAAAAAATAATATCTAATACTTATATTATACAGCTGAAAAAATTAATTTGTCTTTTTCAAGAAAAGTAATTTAGTTTTCGTACTAGTGCGGCAAAAATCAATTTTCCGCACTAACATGCATGCGGAAAGTGCTTACGTTTCACACGCTCACAGGACAAATTCATAATTGTGTAACCAGTAGATCAAATGCAAGGATTTTCTACGTACGTACGCAGTTCTTGACGCAGAATCGAATTTTCGTAAACAAATAGTACTTTTCCCTTTGACATTTATAACGTGACACCATTCCTTCAAAACGAGAAAGATGGTCAAAAATATTTTAAAATATCTCCCTTAGGCTTCTTTTCACGTCATCAAATGTTTAGTAAAATATTCCCAGCGGTTTTTAAGATATACTATTTTTAAAATCCTCGCCCTATAGAAGAAAAGAAAAAAACGAACGTAGTGGCCAACTCTCAAGGCTGCCACGATTTAACCAACTCCTCTTGGGCTTTGCATTACTTCTTGCTACTTTCTCGTGAACGGCAATCGCATTTCTAAATGTCCAGTGAAGACAAAATTCTATTGGGAAATCTTTTAATGCAAAAGTTATTAGACTTCCAAAACAGTATCCGTGCTTGACTGGATATTAAATGCATGTAAGTAAATTCGGCAACAATCTAAATATATGTAAATAACAATTTTAATTTTACACCCAAAAACCATGATTTAATCATTCCAGATGTGAAAGCTTTCATACTACGAATATATGCAAAGGGTGATTAAATTGTATGAAATATTCAAACAAATTCAGCTCAAAAAAAAATCTATCAAGATGTCTGATTTAAAAAAGCGGATAGTGGACACAGAATGTCATCAATTCCAAAACAAATAGACTGATAAATACTTTTTTATCGTGTGTTATTAAAGCTATTTTAATAGTTAGTTCCAAAATAGCGAAAACATCGAAGTTATTTTCTGAGGGAGAGTTTGTTAAAGAATGCCTAGTAGATGTTGCGCCGAACTCTTGTGCCCAGAAAAGAAGAAAGAGTTTGACAAAGTGAGCTTATCGTGGCGTACTGTTGTTCGACTGCAAGGGACCACTATTGGAAAAGATATTTTTGCCGAAGTGGAAAGTACTTTTAAGCAATATGGTTTGCAGTGGTGTAAATTAGTTGGATGTGATTTAATAATTCTGCATTGCATTATTCATCAACAAAACTTGTGCTCTAAGTCCATTCAACTGAAGAACGTTATGGATGTGGCAGTAAGTACCATCAATTTCATTAGATCCCGTGGTTTTAACCATCGCTAGTGTAAAGCATTTTTGGATGAACTCTCTTCAGAACATTATGATGTGACATACTAATGCGAAGTAAGGCGGTTAAGTAAAGGTAAAATGCTAAAAAGATTTTATGATCTTAGAAAAGGAATAGCTGGTTTTATGGAAATGAAAGAGAAAACATTGCGCAAATTTGTGATCCAACATGGCAATTCCTGGTAGACATCACAGGACAACGACCTGAACTTGAAACTTCAAAAACAAGGGCAATCGTTACATCAGCTGTATAGGGTTTTCCCGTATATTTTTCCACCCACCTAGTTTGTTTGAATAGATACGGAAATGTCGTAAATACAAAAGTTTTTGGGTTTTTTTTATGAAGTTTTAGAATATTATATCATTAGTGCGAAAATATTATTGGAAATGTCAAATTCTGATAGACTGTCAGTTTTTTTAAATGAAATACCCTGTATATTAAATCATATTCTTGAAGATCATTTTTTTCTAATTTGAAATATATATACTTTTAATATATTCTGTCAATTAGTTTTGGATATATAAGCGTTTAAACATTAAAGAAATGGTAAGGTAATTTGCGCTAAAACATAGTGAGGCATGGTCAAGACAATTGCAATGAACGACGCCTTTTTGACATTTACCGGTCAGAAGTAATTATTTACGAGCATTTTTAATATCTAATACGTTGGACGATGGGTTATTCGGAAGAAGAGAAACTCGACATAATAGAATTATTTTATTTACATGGTGAAAATGCATCGATAGTCGTAACGAATATCATAGACGGTTTCCAGATAGACCAACACCGACTTGTAGGACAATATTAAACATCGCTAAACAATTGAATAAAAGAAAAACACTTTGTATGAAAATAATTTATTTGTGTTATTTATTCTTGTTTTGGAAAATCCTGAGCGCTCAATTCCCAATGCAACCACTTTTTTTTAACAAATGATGGCATAAAATCCACTCAGTTCTAAAATATTATAAATATAAGCCATATAAGTTTTCACCTACTCGAGAATTAACCGATCAAAATAAAATAGACCGATTACACTTCTGCCAAGAAATAGAAAGACGTGTTATGATGAACCAACTAAATCTGTCAAACATAATTTTCACTGACGAGGCAACATTTACCACTGGAGGCATGTTTAACCGGAATAATAAGCATTTTTGCTGTAGCCTTCTTAACAATCATGTTATTGGACCTATATTTTTAAATGGAAATTTAACCGGACAAAGGTATCAGGAGTTATTAGAAAACGAAATCGAGGGGCATTTGGAACAACTACGGATTAATTCATATCTTAATTTGATATGGCAACAAGATGGTGCCCCTCCTCATAATGTCCAGCCGGTCACCAATTTTTTAAATGACAGATATCCATTTTAAATTGGAAGACATGGATTATTAAGATGGCCAGCAAACAGTCCCGATCTCTCTCCATTGGACATATTTTTGTGGGGTTATCTGAAAAACAAGATATACTACAATAGGCCAAGAACCATCCAAGCTTTAGAGCAAAATATAGTCCAAACACTCGACGATTTAAACACCCAATCACCTCGTTCTATCGATGCATCTATACACAGAAAATTTAGAAAAAATATTTAGAAATACATTATAAACCAAGGAGGCGATATAGAAAACCAAAATTTAGTTCTTTAAGCTAATATTATTATTTACCTGCTTTATATTATTGATTTTTTATGGTATTGTTTCTTTCCACTATTCTAACTTTTCGCTTAAGTGTTTCTCTTTCATTTAATTGTTTAACGATGTTTAATATTATACTACGAGTCGGTGTTGGTCTATCTGGAAACCGTCTATGATATTCGTTACGAGCTATCGATGCATTTTTACCATGTAAATAAAATAATTCTATCATGTCGAGTTTCTCTTCTTCTGAATAACCCATCGTCCAACGTATTAGATATTAAAAATGTTCGTAAATAGATACTTCTAACCGGTAAACGTCAAAAAGGCGTCGTTCATTCCAATTGTCTTGACCATGGCTCACTACGTTTTAGCGCAAATTACCTTACCATTTCTTTAATGTTTAAACGCTTATATATCCGAAACTAACTGCAGAATATATTAAAAGTATATATATTTGAAATTAGAAAAAAAAATCTTCAAGAATATGATTTAATATACAGGATGTTTCATTTAAAAAACTGAAAACCTGGCAAAATTTTACGTTTCCAATAATATTTTCGCACTAATGATATAATATTCTAAATCTTCATAAAAAACCCAACAACTTTTGTATTTACGACATTTCCGTATCTATTGAAATAAATTCTCTAGGTGGGTGGAAAAATGTACGGGAAAACCCTGTACAACGTCTTAGAGCTTCTCAAAACAAAATTCGCTTGTGGGAAACACATGAGAAATGAGAAGAAAACTGTTTTCATTTTTTAACATTCTCTAGTAACGAAAACATTGAATAAGGTCGCTATGCTAAAGATCTAAAACTACTGTCAGAGCAATTCACTGATCGGTTTTCCGATTTTAAGAATGTGGAATTGCAAGTGTAATGTGCAAGATTGTAATGGAGTTGATCGAGCTTCCAGAAGACTCATATTTAAAGGCTAAATTGGATAATGTGGTACTAAGCGAATTTTACAGAACATACCTTCTCGAAGAAAGCTGAGAGTTCTCGCACGAAAAATAATTTGTACACTGTGTCCCAGATTGCTTGTAATCACAGGGTTTCTCGGAAACCAGCAGAGATATAACTTTGCGGTTTTCGCGACCCTGTGTCACTTTTTCGAGAAACTTTGAATGCCGCAAACAGAATTGTGCCACATCGTTTCGTTCCCGAGATACAGGGTGAAATAGAGATTTTGCGCTTGTGGGGGTGGTATCATATTTCGGACACCCTATCAGATAGAGAAAAGGTAAAAACTGCTATTGATAGATATTTTTACGTAGAATCCAGTGTTGTAGTCGCACAATTTTTAGACAATCCGTTTTTGAGATATAGCCCAAACTTAGTATTTTTTAAATGGGACACCCTGTATTTTTTTATTCCAAAAAATTCGCCTTTTTTTTCTCTTTAAAATGATGTATTACACTATGCACTTTTGACGTACACTAAACCTTATAAACGCTATATTAAAAGAAAAACGTAAATTGGCCATGGAAATATGGGTAGATATTAAAAGTGTCCAGAAGCAAAATTAAACAACATAAAAAATTAATAACCATTTTTTTACTATGAAATAAATAAACTTAATAATCTTGATAAACTTAATCACAATACTAAACAAATTCTACATAACTAGAAAAACTGTTCAAAATGGCCGCCCCCCTCACGAACACATAATTGGCACACAGTGCGAATTCTTCTTAGAGCATTCATCATTATTATAGGGTCTATCTTCCAATGATCTATATGCCTGAATGGTTGCATTTTGCAGCTGCTCTATCGTATTGACTGGATTCAGGAAAATTTTGGTTTTTAAGTAAGACCAAACGAAAAAATCTAATATTGAGAGGTCTGGCGACCTAGCAGGCCACCTTACTGGTCCATTTGTACCAATCCAGCGATCGTGAAAATTTTCAAATAGAAATAGCCTTATAATTTGCGCATTGTGGACTGGAGCACCGTCCTGCTGAAAGTAAATATTGTGCAGATTTGCTAGCGGCAAGTTATCCAATAAATCCGGTAGTATTTGATTTAAAATTGCTAGATATCTATCTGCTGTTAAATTATTATTGTAAATATGGAATGTAATCTTTGTTCCCAATATAAAGCAAGCGACGCTAAACCCAAACCTTCCTTGCTGCTGACGTTCTCTTGTTAAAAATTGGTTTTCCGTATACCAGTGCCTATTATTATGCCTGTTAAAAATACCACTACAACTTATATAGGCTTCGTCGGACCATATAACTTTGCTACCGAAGTCAGGGTCATTTTGGGTTTTTTGAAGATACCAGTTACAAAAATTTGGACGCCTTTCTGCATCTCCAGGATGCAATTGTTGTACTACATTTACTTTATAAGGCTTATATTTATGTTTTCTTAATATCCTTTGCGTTTGTGATTTTGACACCCCCACTGTTTCCTGAATATGCCTACATGAATTGTGATTGGCCTGAATACTTGCTAATATAACAATCTCATTTTCTCGTGATTTCGTTTATTATATGTTTTAGCCCTGTGCTTTGAAAATGATCCATCATTAATTAAATTTAATTTATTTCGGCGAAAAATTGCCTTGTGTGACTGAGGCCTTTCTGGATATCTACGATATGAAAAAAGCTTTTGGAAATAGTCCATAACTCAAAGTGGAATTGAAAAAAAATTTTGAAAGGAGGTTCATAATAATTTAAGCGCTTGGTGCTTACCTGTTAAAATATAAATCAGATGCTTGATCACTGTTTTCATGACATTCAATAAAACAAACCATCATATCATACTTATGACTATTTTCAAAATTATTCATTTCTTCTTAATATCTATTAATTAACCGGTTAGAATTATTGGTAACTCGTATGATAAGAGGATAAACACGGCAATATTTGATATATTTAAGAAACAAATAGTTTTGATTTTTGTTTCCATGCCATATTTCCATGGCCAACTTACGTTTTTCTTTTAATATTGCATTTATAAGGCTTAGTTTACATCAAAAGTGCATAGTGTGAACATCATTTTAAAGAGAAAAAAAAGGCAAACTTTTTGAAATGAAAAAATACAGGGTATCTTATTTAAAAAATACTAAGTTTAAGCTATATCTCAAAAACGGTTTGTCTAAAAAAAAATTCGACTACAGCACTGGACTCTACGTAAAAATATCTATCCATAGCAGTTTTTACCTTTTCTTTATCTGGCAGGGTGTCCGAAATATGATACCACCACCAAAAGCGCAAAATTTCTATTTCACTCTGTATCTCGGGAACGAAACAATCTGGCACAATTCTGTTTGCGGCATTCAAAGTTTCTCGAAAAATTGACACAGAGTCGCGAAAACCGCAAAGTTCTATCTCTGTTGGTTACCGAGAAACCCTGTGATTACAAGCAATCTGGAACACAGTGTACAGTTGGTAGCACGTATAAATGTGAGCAGCTTTTTTCAATCATGAAAAATAATAAAAATAAGCATTGTACTTAGCTTAAAGATGTTAATTTAGAAAATACTTTGCGTCTATGTACTAGTGATATTCAATTCACCCCAATATTGATCATTTTGTTTCTTAACTTCAAACTCAATTTCCATTTGATTTTCATATCTGTTTTTGATAATTTGTTTGTTATATGTTTGATTACGATATTGTAATTAATAAATAAAAAAAAATGTGTGAATTTTTATCGCTTTTTTATTCACTACTCATACTACACTTCCGACCTGACTAAGTCCCGAAATTGCGCCCTGAGCTAAGTAAAGGTTGCCCATACCTGATGGAAATGATCGCTGTGGCTCATGTGGCATGACGTAATACCTTTGTAAAAATTTTCGACTTCTCTTCGGCACAAATCAGATTCTGTGCCGGCTATTTCGCGTCTGATCTCCTGTTGTAGACCCTGCTCTTCAGATAACCCCAAAAGAAAAAATCTGTGGGTGTTAAATCACATGATCGCGGCGTCCAATTACCCTGTTACGTTAAATAATACGATCTGGAAATTTGCCACGCAGTAATTGTATCGTTTCTCCTGCTGTGTAACAGGTGCCAATGTCTTGTTGAAACCAAAAATCTTCGATGTCCATATATTCCAATTCCGGATGGTGCTGTTGTTGTTGCGCTTGATTTTTTATGATTTTAGATGTGTTGATTATTGGCTTTTATCCTGTTGGTAGTTTTAATGACTCGTCCCTCCTATTCAAATCACCTTCTTTTTCAATTTCTATGGTTTCTCGGATTATTATGTTCTTATAATGTTTTAGGAACAGAGCTCAAGTTGTTTGTTTGTTTCTGATGCTGAGTTAATACTCTTCCACTCTGGCTGATATTCGCCTGTTAGTTTGCCCCACGTACATCTTTTCACAGTCCTGGCACGGAATGCTGTATACTTCGTGGTTTTCCAGTTTTATTTAACCTTTTCGGTGTCCAAGTAGTTTACTTATAGTTAAGTTTGTTTATTTTGGGCTTTAAACTTGCTTTCTCAAGAGCTTCTTTCTCGAAGTGTATCATAAATAAATACGTGATTACTGGTGATAGCGAGGACCCATTGGAGCACCATCTATTTGTTTATACATTTGCCCAAAGTTATATTATATGTGTCTGGAAATCCTCGTTCATAGCTTCGTCGATGGGAATACTGGGATACAACGATTTGACATCTAGACTTGCTATAATAACGTCTTTTTCAAGAATGTTGTCTCGTATAATGATGAATCAGCTTTTTCGACAGCTGGTTGCATAATTTCAGCAAGATATTACCATTTTTGTAGTGGCGAACACTAAAAATAGAGTTTATAACATCTTGACTTTTCCCGTGGTATGATTTTTTGTTAAATTTCGGGGATTATTGGTGAACTTCTTATTTCATTTTTAGTTGTTTTTTCTAGTTACGTTGTCAGGTCGCTTGGAACAGACTTCTAATAAATGTCTTGTAGGATATTCTGCATTTTTTGTATGTATTCTTGGGTATTCATAACCACAGTTGCGTTTCCTATATCTGCTGGAAGGATTGTGATGTCTTCATTTTTTCGTAGGTTTGTTAGGGCCCTTTGTTCAGTGGCATTTAGGTTTTGTTCTGATCGTTTGCTTGATCTCAAAAATTCTTGCCACTTCTTGTACAATCTCATCTGCTTTTGTTTCTTCAGAGGAGTCAAGGATAGCTTCCGCTGCAGTTATTATTTCTTTTTTGGGATGCCCTTAGGAGATATTGCAAAATTAAAACCCTTACTCAGTATAGATTTTTCAGTTTCTGAGAGATTGTAAAATGATATATTACGCACTAATGTATCGACGTCTACTGATGATACTTGTGGCTGACTCGATTTTCTTAGGAGATTTTTGGAAATCCTAAAGATAAAACCAAACTGGAAAACCACAGAGTATACAGCATTCCGTGCCAGGACTGTTGAAATATGTACGTGGGGCAAGTGAACAGGCGAATATGAGCAAGAGTGGAATAGCATAAAATTAGCATCAGAACCAAACAAACAACTTCAGCTCTATTAATACTTAAAACAGATAGAAAATAATACAAAATTAATCTAGTACCTTTTAAAGTACAGATAGAGACTAATGACACCATCCTATAATTGCCATTGTTCACATGAGGAGAGTGCGTTTATTTAAAAAAAAAATTACACTTCTGCCAAGAAATAGAAAGACGTGTTATGATGAACCAACTAAATCTGTCAAACACAATTTTCACTGACGATTCAACATTTACCACTGGAGGCGTGTTTAACCGGAAAAATAAGCATTTTTGGTCAAAAGAAAACCCGCGAATTCCTCAGAGATAGAGAATAATACAAAATTGATCTAGTACCTTTTAAAGCACAGATAGAGACTAAGGATACCATCCTATAATTGCCATTGTTCACATGAGGAGAGTACGTTTATTTAAAAAAAATAATGGGTGTGTTCTCATATACAATAAAAATTGCTTTTAGTTTTTAAAACAAAAAAATCATATACAGTGTGTCTACTTAAGTCCTCTACGTATGGGAATCTTTTTTATTAGTAGTTTTACGGAAAAAAGTAACTTTTTATAAAAAGTTCTGCTTTCTACCAAAATAATATTAAAATCATCAAACTTGAGATTGCATATACAGTGTGGTCAAAAATTCCAAAAAATCGAAATTGACTCTAGAGAAAAGTACCTTTAATTTTTATTTTATAGCAAAATGTAATACAAAATCTTACTTAGAAAAAAGAAACATATCTAGCACTAGATTCGTTGCTTCCTATCTAAAATTACTTTTTAAGGAATGTAAAACTTTTGCCTCTTACTGGCAAGTCCAGTTTTTTACTTTTGTTCCTACCTACATCCCAGCAAAATTTCCTTATTTATTGATTGTTGATAATGGCATTGTCACTGCTATTGTCAATCACAATATTGTATTACTTTATTGAAACATCAGTTTGAATATTATAGTAAAAAGAAATGCCGCTGAAATTAAGCAAAGAAGATAAAATTGAAATAATTTTACTTGTCGGGGAGAATTATAAAACATTTCGAGAAGCTGCAGACATTTTTAACAAGAGACACCTTGATAAAATTATACATTTCACAACAGTGGGAAATATTCTAACTAAATTCAAGACTTTTGGAAATGTAGAAAATAACTTTAACAAGAAACGGAGGTCAAGGGTTGCGAATGACGAAACTACAAATCAAGTAATGCTCTCTGTGATAGAAGACCCTAAAAAGTCCCTACGCAAAAGGTCAGCAACATTGCCAAATAACGTAGGTAAAGAAACAGTTTCAAAAATATTGAAAAAAAACAGTTTTCGACCTTACAAACCAAAATTTATACATACCTTGAGACCAGGAGCGAGGGTTCGAGTTTTGCTATCTGATACAAGGGGAGCTAGAAGATAATCCTTTTATGGCAAGACGCATTATTTTTACTCATCAAGCAACGTTTACTTCCAATGGGACTGTAAGTTCGCAAAACTGTCGTTGGTGGAGTGACATTAATCCCAATTTTGTTATACAAACTCGTGATCAGTATTCATTCAAAACAAATGTGTGGTGCAGAATTTATAAAAATAGAGTAATTGGACCAGTTTTTTTTTCGACATAATTTAAATCAAGTCAACGCTACTTGGATTTTCTAAATACTTACTTGTACGATTTTATTCATGAACTACCCATAAGTGAAAGGTTCCAAATATGGTACCAGCAGGATGGTGCACCATGCCACGGAGCAAGGGATGTAAGACAATACTTAAATTTGATCTTGAATGGACGAGTAATCGACAGGTATTCTGATATTTTCTGGCCAGCTAGATCTCCGGACTTGAACCCTCTTGATTATTTCTTTTAGCGCTACTTAAAAGAGAAAGTGTATCTAAAGAGGTCATTTCAGAATGTTGATCATTTGGAGAGGGTAATTAGGGAAGAGATACAGGCCATAACGCCCGCCATGATTAGAAATGTTTTAAGAGCATTTTCCGTAAGAACTGTTAATTACATGTAATGTTTATTAGAATTAAAATTAGTGAAGTTATTTTCTACATTTCCAAAAGTCTTGAATTTAGTTAGAATATTCCCCACTGTTGTGAAATGTATAATTTCATCGGGGTGTTGTTAAAAATGTCTGCAGCTTCTCGAAATGTTTTATAATTTTCTCCGACAATCTAAATTATTTCAATTTTATCTTCTTTGCTTAATTTCAGCGGCATTTCTTTTTACTATAATATTCAAACTGATGTTTCAAGAAAGTAATACAATATTGTGGTTGACAATGGCAGTGACAATGCTATTGTCAACAATCGATAAATAAGAAAATTTTGCTGGTATGTAGGTAGGAACAAAAGTAAGAAACTGGACTTGCCAAGAAGCCAAAGTTTTACATTCCTTAAGAAGTGATTTCAGATAGGAAGCAACGAATCTAGTGCTAGATATGTTTTTTATTCTAAGTAAGATTTTGTATTACATTTTGCTATAAAATAAAAATTAAAGGTACTTTTCTTATGAGTCAATTTCGATTTTTTTGGAATTTTTGACCACCCTGTATATGCAATCTCAAGTTGAATTTTTTAATATTACTTTGGCAGAAAGCAGAACTTTTTATAAAGAGTAACTTTTTTCCGTAAAACTACTAATAAAAAAGTAGAGAACTTAAGTAGACACACTGTATATTAAGTTTTAACTTACCTTTGATTTAGGGTTTGGTTAACTGTAAATGGAGAGTACTTTGAGTTCCTACTGCTACTTTCGCATGGAATTGGAACTTCAAGTAAAAAAGCAGAGAAAAAAAGACTTGAGAACCAAACACATTCTAATTTGAGTTATGAATGGTCACCTTTTCATAAAATAAAAATACTAATGAGAATTATATGATAACTCTCCCAGTTCGTGTCAATTCACTTCATTCTATAAATTAATTCAAAGGATAACTAAAGAGAGACAAAGGTATAATTGAGAGATTAAACGAACTTACCTAAGTGATGTTTAATCCTAATTATATGAAGCCTCGTCGAAGAAAATAATACAGGTGTAGTAACTCCGCTTGGCGTCTAATCTCACACTTCAAAGATAAAATTTTTTGTGTTTGTCGGGCTCTCCAGTCCTCAGAGCGCCAGTCGGTTCGTGGCCAAATCATTCCAGTTTAAAGTATTGTTGCAACAATTTTGGGTTCGGGAAGGGGTGGGACATTATTTTCTTCGACGAGGCTTCATATAATTAGGATTAAACATCACTTAGGTAAGTTCGTTTAATCTCTCAATTATATTTCAGCCTCGTCTCGAAAATAATACAGGTGTAGTTGTTTAAAGCAGGTTGCAACAATTTTTCTAAAAGACTTTTATTGGAGTAAAATAAGTGTAACAAAAACAAAAAACAGTTAAATTAAGTGCAACTAAGCACTGCCCTAGCAAAACTACTTGTATCCTTAACTAATGGTTTGTTATAGAAAACAGCGAAAGTTCTTGAATGTTCTGTCCAGCCGGCTGCTGAACGAATATGATCATAACTCACACCCTTTCTTGCGGCCGCAGATGTAGCCGCGTGTCGGGTGCTATGGGCGCCAAATGAATTTATGTCCAACCCACTCTGCTTTAATATAGTTTTTAGCCATCTACTGATGGTTTGAGCAGAGGCCATTCGATATGGCTTTTTAAATGTTATAAAAAGGTAACCAATGCTTCCTCGAATGGACTCGGTTCTTTCTAAATAAGAAAGTAATGATTTTGCTGGACATATGTTCACATCATCAGTGAAAAAAGGTAGTATCAGAGTGGGTTGAACCCTATTGATGTTTGATGTTTTAAGTCGTTTTGTAATTCTTATTTCTAGCCTATCTGGAAATTTCTGAATGTTGCATAATTCAATGTTTGCCAGAGTTTGTACTCGTTGACCTGTGGCTAAAGCGAGAAGTATGACAGTCTTATGTGTTAAAAATTCTAATGAAAATGCTGTAGAAGATAACTGTTTAATGTGATTAAGGACCACAGCAGGATCCCAAGTGTTACTGTATTTAGGTAAAGGCGGCCTTAAAGATCCTAAGCCTTTAAAAAACCTTTTAATTCGAAAGTCTTCACTTAAGCTTGGACCCATTATCTGAGCAAGTGCTGCTCTGTAAGAATTTAGGCTGCTAAAGGATGCCCCCTGTTTGAAATGATAAGTGAGAAATTTTAAAACTGCAGGAACTGACCGGGTAAGGAGATTAATGTTATTGTGACTGCAGTACTCCCACCATAGCCGCAGGCCAACGTTGTATTGGGTGATGGTACTTTCAGTAATGGATGCGAGGCATATACTCAAGGATTCGTTGGGAACTCCTCCCTGCTTCAATGCTTCGATGATACAATGCCTGCCACCAGGGTAATCTTTTCCCATAGTGAATGAGGTATCCTGTTAAAGGACATTAAATTTCTATTAGGTTCGAAAATAATAGGCTTGCTTTCTAGAAGAGACGTAAAAAGAGGATACCATGACTGAGAGGGCCAGAGAGGAACGACGAGAATACCTCTTGCCTCTTCGGAAACTATTTTGTTTAGTACTTTCAAAAGTACTGAAAATGGCGGAAAAGCATAAAAATAGATATTTTTCCAATTTAAAGTAAAAGCGTCAATTGCAAAACTCTCTGGATCCCTCAGCCATGAGACAAACTTTTTACATTTCGTATTATTTTTGCTGGCAAATAAATCAATATCGGGTTGACCAAACTCAAGAACTATTTTAGCAAATGCTGACATATGTAGAGACCATTCGGTTTCCATTGCCAAACTACGAGATTCAGCGTCAGCAATCTTGTTATCACATGACTTAATATATGATGCAAAGAGAAATAAATTGCGTTCTTCGCACCACTTCCATAATATTCGAGTAAGTCTGTTAAGTTTGGGGTATTGTACGCTGCCCATTTTATTAATATAAGCTATTGCAGTCGTGTTGTCGACTCGACACAAAATGTTACAATTAGATAAATTTACTGCAAAACATTTTAATCCGTAGAAGACAGCTAAGAGTTCTAAATAGTTTATATGGTGTTGTTTCTCTACTTCAGACCAAAAACCATGAGCTTTCTTTCCCGCACAACTAATACCCCAGCCAGTCTCTGACGCGTCAGAAAAAATCTCTAATTTAAAGGTATCGGTCCGGATAAAATTTTTTGCAGTAGGTAAATTTCGAATCCACCAGTGGAAATCACCAGAGAGTAAAGATGAAATGCTCATTGTTTCATCATAATTTCCATGGGACTTGCGCAATGCTAAGAATTTTTCACGTTCAAATGCCTTCGTATACAGCCAGCCATACTTAATTCCAGGACACACAGACGTTAATTTTCCTAAAAACATAGCGAAATCCCTGATGGAAACATGCTGTACTGAGGAAAACTTTTTAACTAACTGCAAAGTCTTAACAATTTTCTTCGATGGTAAGCTGATAGACATGTCTGAAGAATTATAAACAAAACCGAGATATTCTATCGTTTGAGAAGGGACTAATTTGCTTTTCTCGTAGTTTTGCAAAAAACCAAGGGAAGTCAGAAGATTAAGAGTTTCCGTAACATTATTTAAGCATTCAGCATATGTAGCGCCAAATAAGAGCAAATCGTCTAAGTAAATAACTGACATAAATCCTTTTTTCCTTAAATGGCTAATTACTGGTTTCATTAATTTAGTAAAAACTAACGGAGCAATATTTAGCCCAAATGGCATACAGTTATATTCATATAAGTCTCCATTAAATTCAAATCTTAAATATTTCCTGTATTTTTTATTGATTGATATTAAGAAATAAGCATCTTTTAAGTCTACCGAACACATAAAACAATTTTTTCTCATCAACTTAGCTACAGTTCGGTAGTCTTCCATTTTAAAATGATTACATTTTATACCCTTGTTAACAATTTTAAGATTTAAAATTAACCGGTTTGAGCCATCAGGTTTTTGCCTAAGAAAAATAGGGGAAATATACTGCTTGTCGCAAGGTTTTACTAAACGAATAACATTATCTGAAAGGAGTCTATTAACACAAGTTTGTATGGATGACTTCTCTTTTGCCGACCAACAAGTCTTTCTAAAACTTCGTTGTTTTGGAAATTTAACAAAGGGTATTTTTAACCCCTGGATCCAACTAAGAATCAACTTG
Source organism: Kuschelorhynchus macadamiae (assembly GCA_030620095.1). Taxonomy (NCBI): domain Eukaryota; kingdom Metazoa; phylum Arthropoda; class Insecta; order Coleoptera; family Curculionidae; genus Kuschelorhynchus; species Kuschelorhynchus macadamiae. The sequence continues at coordinate 176,242 of JAUTXW010002122.1, read as the reverse complement.
TCGTGACAAAATTGAGACCATACTGAATAAAATAAATTTAACCTTCCAGCAATACACACCTTTACTGTTGGTTCTCTTGACGTCGACGGTATTTCCTGCCCCGTGGAGTGTTGCTGGTGTTTTTGTACTGCCATCGTTGCATGGGCGCTGTCTGATAAAATTGGCTCCGCTGCCAACGGTTCCCATGCTGACGTTGAAGTGGAGCTTTTAAGTTTAAAGCAGAAGACTTATTTGCCACTTTAGTTTGCTTTAACTTCAAAGTCTTCCCGGTACTTTCCAACGCTTTGGAATCCTTGAGGCGCTGTTCAAAATTTTCGCCAAATAAAAAAGAGTCTGTGGGGATATTTTTATTGACTTCTTGGAAGTCTTTATTTAAATTTACTGCAATTAAGCCCCTACGAGTCATAGTTTGCTCGTGAAGAACATCAACTAATAATCGGCTTGCATCATTGAGCAGCTCAATATATTGCCTATTGCCGCCCCCCTCCTCGGACAGTACTAAAGTAAAAAGGTGTCCGATAGCAGTCAAGCTTGCTGCTACTTGGTTTTGTAAACTGGCTAACCTCTGGTCCCGTAACAGATTTGAATTGGAAGTAGCTTTTTCGATAATTGGATTAAGTTTTGGAGCAGTAAGGCTTCGGAAGTTTTCAGGAGGAGGGTGTTTAGCACTGATTTTATTTTTGTCATCGTCTGACAAACCTGAAGATAAAATGTTCTTCCAACGTAGCAATAAATCATAGTGCAGATTTGGTCCCCAATGTTCAGAAGAGCCCTCTTGACGACCCAGAATTTCAACAACGTCCTCGCTTAGAGTTGACTTTTGTTGACTGACAGACAGATTTTCCCCTTGAACATTTTCAGTTTTGTCTGAAATGACGCAAAAAATGAAGACAAATTAGATGTAAGCAAAAAATACTCGTCATCTAAAAGAACGTGGTTTGATGATTGGCAAAATGTAATAAACACTTTTACCAAAGGGAATTCGTTACCTACATTTCCATCCACGTTTAGAGTATTTAGTATGCTCGTTGATACTAAGTTGTTTGTTAAAATGTTTTTTTTTTTTTTTTTTAAATTTTCTAGAACGTGGTGTGCTCATCGACACCAAAATTAGAAGACAAAATGTGGTAAACATTTTTACCAAGGAAATTTCATTGTTCCTTACAATATTTCTCATCTCCTTTAGAAAGAATTGGTATGGTCATTAATACCAAGTTATTTATTACTAGATTAAAAAATCTAGAAAAGACTCAATAAATAAATAATTAAAACCGGGAAGTTCGTTGACTCGTAAAATATTAAAAATACGTGACTAAATCTCAGTCAGTGAAACAGAATTGTCAACTTCGGTAAATCGATATTTTTATTTTCTTTTTTACTTACCGCCAGATAAAGACTGGGCTGTGTTAACATAAACAACATCGTCGAGTGGCGATGGTGACTCATGGCCTGTGGGACGATCCACTGTAATGCTGTCGGGGAAGGAACCATCCGAGAGAGAAAGAGACTGTGATCGTGACGACGACGTGGATGACGAAGACGAAGATGAAGTGAGTCGTCGAATGCGGGTACGATGGCGGTTTTCTATATTTGATAACCTTTTATTAATATTCTCGAGGGTTTCCTCGAGTTTTTTAAATTTCTTTGACTTTCTTTCGCGGGAATCACTAGAACCACGACGATTCCGGCGTTTACTTGATTTTTTCGGCATTATTGTCGCACTAAACACAGCAAAAACACGAACGCGATGTGATCGATTAGACACACAAACAAAGAATGATTTGGCCACGAACCGACTGGCGCTCTGAGGACTGGAGAGCCCGACAAACACAAAAAATTTTATCTTTGAAGTGTGAGATTAGACGCCAAGCGGAGTTACTACACCTGTATTATTTTCGAGACGAGGCTGAAATATAATTTAAATCAATTAACCCATCAGCCGAGCTGTTTGTGCAGTTGAAGCCGAAGCCCTTCAAAAATGGAATCTAGCATCCTGCTTTACCGACTCTACATATACATCTAAATTACAAGAAAGACTTTCCCCAATATTCCAATTGAATGAGATATCCAATTATAAACAACAAACCAGAGTAAATATTCAATTGTAATCAGAAAAAAAATATATTTTTACGCTAGTAGACTGTGGCACCTATGAGCCAGTGGAATCACTGTTCCACTAATTTATCCTTGAAACCCGAAATTTGTGTGAGAAATTATTACTAGCTATTTCTAAATTTCAAAGCATTCTGAGCATTTCAGCGTTCTAAAGGAAAAATTCGATGGCGCCATCTATGAATCAATATAACGCTCACCAACCCTGGACTGACATTCTATGACGAATACTGAAATTTTAATTTGAAACAGGTATTTTTGATTAGTTAATAATACCCGAGTAATGGAACGTTACAAACTTAGTAACGCCATTAATATTAATTTGACACTATAAAAAAATATAAAGTTTGAACAAGTGAACAAAATATATACCTTCTTCTGGAGTAAAGTCCATTGTCTCTCTCGAATTTTAATAAAACTCTCCGCGGGAGGGAAAGAGGCACTTTCCTTCCTTGAAATGTAAATGGCTACTTAATATTCAGGCGACATGACGCGCAAAAATTTTCATTCCACTGAATGGCGAATTTTGTAAAAATATATCTAGCGGTAAACAAACGAAAACATAAATAATTTGTTGCATTTCAAGTATGGTGTATTTAAAGTTCCTAGCTCATTTTTGTCTTAAGTCGAAATAATATTTGGCTAACTATATCAGAATTATTGAACGAGAATTAATTAAAAACTATTTATTACGAAACAAAAAAATAAATATCCTTCAGTATTCATACACATCCACTTTAACTTTGTTTTAAATTTATAGCACACTATAAATTAATTTAAAATCGTTAAACTCCATCGTATTTTCCAATAAACTTCAATATAAATTTAGGAGAAAGTTTTTATTAGATTTAATATTGTAAAATAACCACACAGGCTTCTCTCTAAAACCGTATAACCCCAAAATAATTTAATTAAGCTCATCTTACTTCTCTTTAAGGACCATAATGGAATCTCATTAAGGTAACAGCTTATTTATTGGTGTATTTTGGAAATATGTCAAGATATATAAGAGGAATTGTTTCTCATTATAAAGAGGACGACCGGGTTAAAAAGAATAGTCCGTAGAAAAATTGACGTTTTTCTGGGACTAAACTGCTATTTTATTTTAACTGGAACATTGAAAAGCCTCGCCCAGTAATCATTAAATTTCTTATAATTTTCTCCTGGTCTTATTTCTTGTGAATAAAGGCGAAACCTGATTTTGTCTGTCTCTACGTGTGTTCGCAATATTTTTTAATAGGTTGTTTGGTTTTATTAAACAAACTTCTTAGTGTATTTCAAGATTTGAAATCTTTTTTTATTTTTGCCAACGTGCGTAGCTTGCTGGCTTTTTACTTCCGTTGTAAAAGGGAACTATTCTAATCGTGAAAAAATCACTCGCTGAGATATTTTCAGATCTTTACGTTTTAGGGTCCGTAGATATCAAAAAACATATTTTCTCATTTCCGTCGGTTTGTCTGTCTGTCGGTATGATTGTTCACGGCATAGCTAAAAAACTACTTACCCCATTAATTTCAAATTATGGTCAAAAACTAAGGGTTTTATGGAGATGGCCTGGTAGCATAAAATTAGAAATATTAAAAAAACTAGTACTAAAAAACTACTCATCCAATTTTTCTCAAATTGTCCACAAACATCAAGTATTATGTACGAATCAACTGGTAAAATTTAAGTATAAATCCAAGATGCCGGAACAAAATGACGGTTAATAAAATATTTAAGAATTCAGTCTGAAAAACAACTTAATGGATTAATTTCAAATTGTGTGCCATAATTAATTATGATATAAAGATAAACTTGAAAATTGTGGTACTAATTTAAGATGGCGACACACAATGGCGACCAAATAGTGTAATCATTATACATATCTTCACGTTTTAGCGTCCCTAGATGCCAAAAAATATGGTTGGTCTGTATATCTGTCTGTCAGTTCGAGGCATAGCTAAAAAAATCACTTAACAGATTTAGTTCAAATTTTAGGATATGAGGATGACGTGGTAATATTTTGATAAAAATCCAATGTGCCGGAGCAAGATGGTGCCTAGTGAAACGTTAAAAAAATTATTACTAAAAAAACTAATTATTCAATTTACCTCAAATTTTGCTCAAAAATCAGATGTGACCTAGGAACGAACTCGTAAGATTTTGGTATGAATACAAGATAGCAAAACAAAATGGCGACTCAATAAAATATTTAAAAAATCAGCCTGAAGAAACTACGTATTAGAATAATTTCAAATTTTGTGTAAGCATTAAGGGTGATATAGACATAAACTGGTAAAGTTGTGGTACGATTTCAAGATGACGAGGCAAAATGGCGGCCATAAAATGTTTAAAAAACAACGGTAAAAATCAATTTCAGTAGAATTTTGCAGAAAAATCAAATATGTTATAGGGATAAGCTGGTACGAATTCAACATGCCGAAACAAAATGGCGGTGTACAGGGTGTCCGGATTTGGTTGCAAAAGCAGGGTATCTCGCTTATTTTTAAAGATAGAACCTTGCGGTTTTCACGAACCTGAGCTAATTTTTTGTGAAACTCATGAAGCCGTAAACAAAATTTTCATAGCCTTCTTCCTTTATGAGATACAGGGCGAAATAGAAAATTTTGCATTTTGGGACCCCCCTGGTATCTCGGTTATCCTTTAACTTAACGCAAAGGGAAAAATTGCTGCTTATGCAGTTTTTTACGCTGGATCCAGTGGCGTAGTCATATTTTTCATTTGAGTTGTTATTTTTTAGATATGATCCAAAGTTGTGTTTTTTTAAATGGGACACCTTGTATATTTGTCCAGAAATTGATTTGTCCTTTTAAAGGCTTCTCAAAAATATATAATAGTATGGGTCTATTTTAATAAACAACAACAAAAATCCTAATTTTTGTAATTATCATCCCAAATTTTGCAGTAGGCCATGCAAAACAATGCTGCCTTTTATTTAAAGTCGTTAACAATATCTACATCCTAACAATAAATCAAAATAAATATGTAATTAAACCTATTTATCAAAACATGTATTGATAATTTCGCACCAAAAAACTACCACCTACCTAGATTTATGTAACACAAGAACAAAACAGTAATAAATTATTATGTAACAAGCCTTTCAGCAAAAATCAACTGTCGTATAAGAACTACAGTAACCAAAGAAATCAAAAGAACTGTTCAAACTAATTTCCATTTTGTTCTATGCATGCTTCGCACAATTTTCGTCTTCGTTTTAGGGAATCAAGCAAAATAACGGGATGATTTTGTAAATAGCGAAAATTTTCTCTTATTGCATTTCCTGAATCTTGGACATTATTATAGTGGTCTTTGTAAATTCTATTTTCCAGATATTCCCATAGAAAGAAATCTAAAATCGACAAATCTGAGGACCTAGGGGGCCATCTTATAGGTCCATTTGTTCCGATCCATTGATTGGTAAAATTATTGTCCAGAAATAATCTCATCATTCCAGAATTGTGTGCAGGAGCACCGTCCTGTTAAAAATAAATTTCGTTAATTTGCGCTAGAGGAACATCGTCAAGTAATTCAGGTATAGCTGCCTCTAAAATCTCTATATAGCGATTGGCTATTAGATTTCCCTCAAATATATAAAATTTTATATGTGTTCCTAATATGAAGCAGGACACATTTAGACCAAACCTGCCCTGCTGTCTTCTGGGAAATATTTGGTGTTGATTTTCCTGAGACCAGAATCTACTATTGTGCCTATTGAGTATACCAAAATTACTGAAATGTGCTTCGTCTGACCATATAACCTTCCTTTCAAAATCTGTAACCATATCGCATCTTTCTCGAAACCAATTGCAGAAGACTACCCGACGCTCTGCATCCCCTGGCTGCAAGTGCTGCACGAGCCTAAATTTGTATGAGTGGTATTTGTGCTTTTTTAGAATTTCTTGAACTCTTGTTTTTGGAATCCCTATGCTCTTTTCACTGGCCCTACAAGAGTTTGTAGGGTAAGCTCCTGCATTAGCCAAAACCGTAATTTCCTCAGCCTCCCAATTTTCTTTATTGTATGTTTTCGTACGAGGTTTGATAAATGATCCGTGATTAAGTAAATTCTTTTTTATCCGATAAAAAGTGGATATATTAGGTTGCCTCCTTTCTGGATATCTAAATAAAAATTAAGCAATAGTATTTCAACATTCCTGAAAATTAACTATTTACCTGTTAAAATACATCTCAGAAGCCGCTTCAACATTTTCATTACTTAATATAAAACAAGCTAACATATCGTACTTTTCATAATGTTCGAAAGTTTGGTTTTCTTCCATAATAATACAAATATATTCAGGGCCGGATTATCCAATAGGCTAAGTAGGCTATAGCCTAGGGGCCCTTGACTTGCGGGGGCCCTTGAAAAATTTTGAATTAATGGGGGAAAGAAAATCTGAAAAAATACATATTTAATATATGTTGACCATGATATAAAAATAATAAAAATAATAATAATAACGAAAATAATTATCATTATTTATACTAAATCTAGCCGCGGGGCGGCCCTCAAGAACCGCTAATGTCAGTTTTTATTGCGATTAAAATAGACCGGCCGACGCCGACGAACGCTTCTGTACTCTTCTCTGAAATAAAACCAGTGTGGCCAACAGAGCGCGTGTTCCGCGAAATTGGCGAATTTTTCTCCCGAGAAGCGCGCTTTTTTTTCATAATTGCGCGTAGCCCATAATATAGCGGATTGCGGATTTCTATAAAACGAGCAAGAGTATTCACATATTCAAACTCACTTTCGTGTTTTCTTTTCTTTTCATCCGATAAAAGAACACACTAACAAAACTAGGAATGAAGTTTAACAAACAAAATCGCTATTTTCGACTTGACAACAGTGTCACGCCGTGCATCCATGTGTCATTAGTGTCAATTTTGCCATTTGTTTCAATAATAAATATTACTATATTGGGAATCTTGTTGTGTTACTTGAAGTTGGCATCAGACAAAGCTGTTCTATTTTCAGGATTAACTATCAACTATTTTCAGTAATTAACTTTTCTTAATTTTAATTAATTACTAATTAATACATTTAATTACCTTTAATTTTTTAATTTAAAAAACTTAAAATTAAGTGGCGCTCAAGGGAAGATTGGTAGGTATAATAGAGAAAAAGGGATTATCCACCCATTGCCCTGCTCGCCTGACGGAAAGCTGCCGTGCTTATTATTATTATGTGTGGTCTAAAAAAAAAATGCCACAAAGTTTGAGTTTTGCTTTTAAATCATATCGAAAAACAAAATAGCTTTGAATTTGAAAGCCTTCAACGGCGTTGCCAAACTGATAGGGACTATTATTTTTATGCTGTCAATAAAAGAAAGCGCTTCTAGCTGCAAATTAGCGCATTTTCTTGACTGGAATGACGCGCTCGACTGTCGAAGTGGTGGCAACACTAAATAAAACTCGTGTGAATCCCAGAATTTCAATCCGTGTGGTACGATGATAGACGTTTAGCGGTTTCGGTCTAATAAAATCCACACGAATTTCATATTTAATATTAAGGTAATACTTTGTACATACTACTAAATGTATTAAAAAACACAGTTAGTTGATTAGTGCATAGTGTAAATTATACGTGATGTGATACATTATATATAGTATATATCTGTATATCATTGACTAAAATGAGTAACTATCCAAGTGGAGACAAAAAGCGTAAAATAGCTAAAGAAAAGGCTGCAAGGCACGCGGAAGCTATAGAAAATGTTCCAAAAATAAACACTTTTTTTAAAAAACCACATATTGATAGCAATCACATAAGTCTAATTTTATTCATTTGCCATATGATGATTTACCAGGAACTTCAAGAACAAATTTGGAAGGTATTTATAATTTATTATGTGTAACATACAGGATTTTTTCTATTCTAAACCAAGCTTCTTTGTTTTTCGTAAAAAATTCTGAAATCCTTTATTTATTCTATGTTTTAAAATAAAAGCAAGCGCATATTTTTTTTTAGATTCTTCGCTCCGGCTCACCGCTAATAAAATTGAAATCAATGAGAATGACACTGACGAAGTTGACACAAGCAATTTTGGCGATCCTGCAAAAATCACAGTTAACTCAGACACCATTAACTTTATTATAAAAAATCCGATAGTACAGGACTTAAACAGCTTTGATTTTGAAAACTCAAAAAGAGTGTATGAAGGCTTACAATCACGTTACGCATCTAAAAAATTTTTTTTTTCAAAACTTCGAAATGGTGAAGAAGTTCGGCGGGAGTGGCTCTTATATTCTGTGTCTACGAATTCTGTTTTCTGTTTACCGTGTACGTTGTTTAGTAGGGATCGTGAAAAATCTTTTATTAAAGGATTTAACGATTTGAAAAATATTATTAGAATTGAAAAACATGAAGCTTCGCAAGAACATTTAAATAACACAAAAATATTTTTAACTCGTTCCAGTACTTTAGGCAAAATAGATACAGAAATTGAAAAACAATATTTAGAGGAAAAAAACTACTGGATAAAAATTCTCCATCGCGTTTTGTCTACAATTAAATTCTTGGCAAGTCGAGGTATGGCATTCAGAGGCACAACAGAGAAGTTTGGAAGAAATGACAACGGCAATTATTTGGGACTTTTGGAGTTAATAGCTCAATTTGATCCATTTTTGAATAACCACTTACAAAAATATGGAAATCCAGGACGCCGTAATGTTTCATATTTATCATCTTCTATTTGTAACGAGTTTATTGAAGTTGTATCAAAGCATGTTCGTGATTTTATTAGTAGTGAAGCCAGATCGGCGAAATATTTTTCCATTTGCGTGGATTCAACGCCTGATGTTAGTCATTCGGACCAGCTTACTTTTATTCTTAGATACGTAATATGTGATGGCTCTCCTATAGAACGTTTTGTTACCTTTATTAGTAATACTGGCCATAAGGCAGTTGACATGGAAACTGCAGTTCTTAAAATATTAGATCAGCTACACTTAAATATTCAAGACTGTAGGGGCCAGTCTTATGATAACGCCAATAATATGTCCGGTCAATATTCAGGATTGCAAGCTCTCATTAAAAAAAGGAATCCTCTAGCATTATTTGTCCCCTGTGCGGCACACTCTCTTAACTTGGTAGGAACATGTGCAGCTGAGTGTTGTAATATGGCTACTTCATTTTTTATGTTTTTAGAAGAAATTTATATTTTTTTTTCAGCTGCCACACATAGGTGGCAAATAATGTCAGAAGAACTCAATAAAATTCCCAATGCTCTCGTTCCAAAAAAATTATCGGTTACTCGATGGTCTGCTCGCGCGGATTCTAGTAGGGCAATTATTTTAGGATTTTCTGGGTTTAAAAAGTCATTAGAAGTTATCGAAAATGATATTACACAACCAAATAATTCAAAAGTTCAAGCAAAAGGAATTAAAAATCGGTTCGAAGAATTGGAAGTTGGGATTTTGTTAAAATTATGGGACGATATTTTAACAGAGTTTAATAAGGTTAGTAAATCATTACAAGCTACTGAACTCGATGTTTCCTTAGCAGTCAATTTGTAGGATTCATTAATTAAACATGTTTTACAACAACGCGAACGTTTTGCATATTACGAAGAGTGTGGCAAAAAACTTACAAACTGTTCCACATACAAATACGATAATAAAAGAAAAAAAAACAGAAAACTACAATTTGACGAACATAAAGAGGGTGAAGTTGAATTCAGTGGTAGAGATAATATGCTCATAAATACTTTCTATGTTATAATCGATAACATTCTTGCGGAACTCAGGGGTCGACAAACTGCTTATCTTAACGTTTCAAAAATGTTTGGCTTTTTATATCTAGAAAATTATTCAGAAGAGAATATTATAATACAGGCAAATTTACTCCAGGAGCACTATCCAAACGATTTAGATCAAAGTTTAGGAGCCGAATGTATTCGCTTTAAATATTTTATCTCCGAAATTAATTCGGGAATTACCAATCCAAGGGAAATGTTAAAATTTATAAGACAAGAGAAATTAACGTGTAGTTTTCCAAACGTAGATATTGCATTAAGGATATTTTTATCCATGGGAGTAACTAACTGCAGTGGGGAGAGATCATTCTCTACATTAGAAAGGGTAAAAAGTCATAAGAGAAATTCATTAGGTGATGAAAAAACTAATCAACTTTCTTTATTGGCGATAGAACACGATCTTCTCAATAAAATTCCAAACGAAAATATTATTGAAAGTTTTGCAACCCAAAAATCACGAAAACGAGCATTTATTTAAGTACATATCACCACGTATTTATATTTTTTTTTAACGAAAATGTTTTAGGCTAATGTTTTTAGATATTTATTGATTTTTGATGTGTTTTGAATAAAGTTATTATTATATACTTTTAAAAACTACCTAGTTTTATTACAAATTTTACGTTATCAAAAAAAAAATTCTACCATAAAATATTCTAAATGTTCTGATTAGGGGCCCTAGGTAATTTTTTAGCCTAGGGCCTCTTCAAACGCTAATCCGGCCCTGAATATATTTTTACACAATAAATAAATACAAAAAACTAGCGCTATATTTTATATACGCGTACAAAATTGGGAAATGTCATTTGCTTCCAAGAAAACGGCATCGTTTTACATGGCCTACTGCAAAATTTGGGATGATAATTATAAAAATTAGGATTTTTGTTGTTGTTTTTTAAAATAGACCCATACTATTATATATTTTTGGGAAGCTTTTGAAAGGACAAATCAATTTCTGGACAAATATACAGGGTGTCCCATTTAAAAAAACACACCTTTGGGTCATATCTAAAAAATAACAACTCAAATGAAAAATATGACTACGCTACTGGATCCAGCGTAAAAAACTGCCTAAGCAACAATTTTTCCCTTTGTGTTAAGTTAAAGGATAACCGAGATACGTGGGGGGTCCCAAAATGCAAAATTTTCTATTTCGCCCTGTATCTCATAAACGAAGAAGGCTATGAAAATTTTGTTTACGGCTTCATGAGTTTCACAAAAAATTAGCTCAGGTTCGTGAAAACCGCAAGGTTCTATCTTTAAAAATAAGCGAGATACCCTGCTTTTGCAACCAAATCCGGACACCCGATACGTCAATGTAAAAACTACTTATTGAACTTATTTTAAATAATACCCCAAAATCAAGAGTGGCAAAGGTAGAAACTGGTAAAAATTGATAGAAATCTATGATGGAACAAAATGGCGCCAATAAAAATGTTTGAAAAGACAGTACAGTGTGGTCCACTTAAGATGCTCCTATACTTTATCTCAATAAATAAGACACTGAGAAAAAAAATGAAATACAAAAAGTATTTGACCCTAAGTATATTTTTTATTTATAATATTTTTATGTATACAGGGTGTTCCATTGTGCCAGGACAGTAACCAACTTTTTTCTTTTTAATGAAATGGTATGAATATTTTTAGAAATTCTAATTCTACGCTTGATTTTGAGTATTTTTTGTCATCATAGCCTACGAAATTTTGAGTAGTTTTTTAGAAAAATTAACTTTTCTAATTTCTTTTCGGAAAAACAGGTTTTTGGAAAAATGTGATTTTTTCACACCTGAAGACTAAAATTGTGAATTTTGGTTATGGATCAATGGGAGTGGTTAATATTTAATACTCTGACCTATCAAGAGTGAAAATCCATTATACGGGGTGGTCACAAATGACCATAAAAAAAAATTTTTTTGTAACTAAAAAACTTAATTTTTTAAATGGAACACCCTCTATTTAGCACTTTTATTGTGTTTAGGATGCAGTTCTGCATCATTCCATATTTATAGTTTATATTCCAAAAATTAGTAGTTTAGAAGTTATGACCAATTTTCTATAATAATTCGGGTATTTTTGGTAAAATTCTAACTAAACCTAAATAATATCCTATTCTAAGTTTTTTTAACATTATGATTAAATTTAAAAAGAAAGAAAGTAACTAATTACTTATTACAAAACATTTTCGACGTAACCCCCGTCTTTGGCAATACAAGTAGTATACATGGTTTCAATTCTCGCAATAGCATTTCTAACCGCGTCTGTTGCATCAAGTCCTTCTGCCTCTTGCCTAATTCTCCTTTTTAAATCTTGAACAGTATTACACCTATTTTTATACACCTCGTTTTTTAGGTTGCCCCATAAAAAAAATCCAGGGGTGTCGAGTCGGGGCACCTCGCTGGCCAATCTATGGTCCCGTATCGACCAATCTAAAATAGAAAGCGTTAATTCAAACAATTTCTAACGGGCACTATAGTGTGATATGGAGCACTATCTTGTTGATAAACAAGCCCTTCTTTAATATCCTTCGGCAGATTGTCAATCCCAGCGACGTTCCGGATCATCTAAAGGATGCCAATAAAATAAACACCTTTTTCATATCTTCCATTGTGCGAACAGAACCAAATTTGCAAACGATTCAATATTTTATTCAAAATAAGGATCTAACTATCGCAAATAACGTGTTTAACTTCTCACTTGTCTCGCCTGATATTGTTACATCAAAACTTATGAACATTAAATCAAATGCTAAAGGTATTGACAAAATATCTCAGGACATGATAAAACTGTGTGTGCCTTACTGTGTACCAGCTCTTACCCATCTGATTAATTCATCACTACTTAGGGGAGTTGTGTCCAGTCGCTGGAAATATTCTCTTATTACCCCTATTCCAAAAAAGACAAAATTTCTGAATTTTATCAGTTAAGGCCTATTAGTATTCTGTCGTACTCTCACAAATTATGGAGTCTATTGTCTATGACCAATTAAAGGGCTATACTGATAGAAATAAGATTCTACCGTGCAAACAATCAGGTTTTCGTTCTGGGTACAGCACTACCACAACTCTTTCTGACGTTGTTGATGACTTATTACGAGCAATGGATAATGAAAAACTTTCTCTTTTGGTACAATGTTGAATTACTCACGAGCATTTGACACAATTCATCATGAACTTTTGATCTCCAAACTCAGGTATTATGGTTTATCACAGGAATCTGTGGACTGGTTTAGAAATTATCTGATTGATAGTTATCAACAGGTGAAATTGGTGAGTGATGTTGAGGTTAGCCTTTCAGATAGCTTAGTGAATCCGAGTAGGGTGCCACAGGGCTCCATTATAGGTCTTGTGTTGTTTGCCATTTACACGGCTGATATTGTAAAATCAGTTGATATAAATATCCATTTGTGTGCTGACGACTGTCAAGTATATACCTCTTTCAACTCTAACGATGAGGAGGAGCGGGTGGTGACTGTTATGAATAGAAATTTGAATGCTTTGCATACGTGATCACAAAATAACTGTTTAATATTAAACCCGTCTAAGACTGTAGCCATACTGATTGGTTTTGAGAAGCAAAGACAAAAGGTCAACCTAAAAGATAGAATTTTACTTGGAAATGATATTGTTGCTTTCAATACACATTTTAGAAATCTAGGTCTAATTATAGACCAAAACTTAAGTTTTTCTAACTATGTAATCAGTAAAATACAGTTAGCGTATCTACGCCTCAAAAATATGTATCAGTTTAAAAACATTTTAAATTTTCAAGTTAAACTTAAATTAATTGAGTCCTTGATCCTATCCTTATTCGATTACTGCGACGCAGTATACGGCCCGTGTCTAAATAATGATTACTCAAATCGTATACAGGTGGTTCAAAATGCTTGTCTCAGATACTCTACAAACATCAGGAGGCGGGATCACATAACGCCTTATTATTTACAGTATGGTTTACTTAAGATGAATGATAGAAGAGATGTGCATTTCTTGACATTTATAAAAAAAATAATATCATCAGGGCTTCCTTCCTATCTGAGAGATAAGTTGGTTTTTGCTAGTGAAAATATGGAGAGAACAAGAAGAAATCCAATGTTGTTAGTGGTACCGCGCCATGCTACCACCACGTTCAAAGGATCTTTCTCTTACTATTCCTCTTTCTTGTACAATTCTTTGCCACATCATTTAAAGACTCTTACAAATAACAAACAAACAAACAAACAAAAGTATGCTTTATTGCCGCAGAAAAATTCTACAATTTTATGGACAAAGCAAAATATACCTAAAAATAAGACATATCAAAACATTAATCGAAAATAATTTAGACAGGTCAGTGCTTTTTTTTTTTAAAAATGTAAATTATCAATTTACCAAATCGTAAAACACACGTAAGAATATAGCATAACATTGCAAACAGTAAATGAATCATGATAACCTTATAAAAGTAAACAAACACACATGTACGAGGTGAATAATTTCGATGACATTGAAATCAAAATTGCAACTATGCGACCTTAAACTCTATGTTATTATAGTTATACAAATAATTGTGATGTTAAACAGAGGGTATATTGAACTAGTGTAGAATGTAGTATACAAAAAGAATTAAATTGTTTTTAATCCAATACCTAACAAAAATAATTAAGTTTTAAGTGAATGTTCGACAGTTCTTTTCCCTATATAATGATTTACAAAATTCTATGCTATGAGTTAGGACATGACTCACAAAAGATTTAAGTAAACAAGCGAGTTTAGTGACAATTTAAAGAGACTTACTCACTGAAAAAAAAATCATTAACGCTGTAAAATGGTCTCTCAATGAGGTATGCTTTGGTGTTTTTTCGAAATTGTGCAAGCATAGGGATAGATTTTAAATGTACTGGCAGATTGTTGTAAAGTTTTATGGCGTTGTAAATAATTGATTTTTTTATTAATTCTGTGGAAGGAATGGGAAGATAAATATCATGCCTAGAGTTTCTGGTAGGGTATACATGTTGTGGCCTTTCTGGGAGGGTGTTTACATGTTTTCTCAGCAAACATACCGTTTGCAAAATAAATAATGCAGGAAGTGTTAATATTTCATGTTTTTTGAAATAGTATTGGCAGTGAGCTCTATTATTTAGACCAAACAAATAACGAATGGCTCTCTTTTGAAGCATAAAAATACTACGAAATTGCTCGGTGGTACAGCAGCCCCAAAAGGGAAGGCCATAGCGGAGGTGGGATTCAAATAAAGAGAAATAAGTAAGTCTGGCAGAAGGAACGTCTAGTTCTTTTGAAACTGATCGAATGGCGAAGCAGGCGGTAGAAAGTTTTTAAGTTAAGGTGTCAATATGACTAGACCATTTTAGGTTGCTATTTATATTTAAACCCAGGAATTTAACCGACTCTACGTATTCAATATTGCTGTTATGTACCTGAAGTGGTTGTAAAGTTCCCTTATAAGATAACGCCACCGTTTATATATTAATACGTTTAAACATAATCTTAAAAGGTTTTATATTAGTAAAATGTAAAATTTCTGCTTAATCCTCTCTAGTGTGTTCTGGCCATATATCTTTTTATATGGGTATCTTTTTGTATACATACTTACTTTTTGGTTATTCAACGTAGCCTATCTTGTTTTCTTACTTAAGTTAAGTAAGCCTGCTTATTTAACTTTGACATTGTAGGTTAGGTATTGTTTTTTCTTTTTCTTTTTTTAGTATTAACTTTAAGAAAATTATATTGTACTGAAATTGATTTGGTTGGGCCTAAGCAGCCATTGGCTGAGCCCCGCTTTTAAAAAAGACATTATTTATTTATTTATTTATTTATTTAATTAACGGAAATATTTCGTTCTCCAACAAATTTAAATACCTCTCACCATTCAGAACAAAGTCATAAAATACTGGACCTATTATTCGATCATGGGTAATACCACACCACACATAAACACTTCTCCGACCCTGTTTTTTCGTTTCTTTTACACGATGTTCATTTGAGTTACACCAGTTATGAGTATTTTTTCGGTTGAATATACCGGCCGTATTGAAAATTGCCTCATCGGTAAATAAAATATTTTTAAAAATGTCAGTTTCAAAATGGTGGTTCATCATGAGAGAACAATAAACAAGCCTTGTTTGAAAGTCCTCTTGGGATAGTTCCTGAACTGGTAAAAATTTGAATGGATGGTAGTTATTATCAGTTGAAGTCCTTTGAACACTAGTCTTACTAATTCCCGGTAGATCTCGGGATGCATCTCTTTGCGAATTTTCGTTGTTTACTTCAAAATACAGAAGAATTTCTAATTGCTTTTCTTCTGTTAGGACAATTTTTGGACGCCGTTTTTGTTTATTGATTACCACTCCACGTTCAAGATCACGAACAATTTGTGAAAAAAATATGTTTCGTGGGCACCCGTCTTGCAGGATACAACAACCGATACTCCCGCAGGGCTAATGCTGGACTCTTATTATTTCTTATGCAACATTCATGAAGATTTAAACGCTCTTGGACACTGTATAAAGCTATTTTTTCTTTTAAAAGAGTTAGAGTGAACTATATGTCAAATAAAAACTGTGTGTTTATTTGTGTCTAGGCAACAATTTTACTAGTTTTGTTTTTCCATGGATATCTTGTAAAATTAAGACGCGTTTAGAAATGCTGTTACTGAGAAAATTAAACTACTAATTTTTGGAATATAAACTATATATATATGGAATGATGCAGAATTAAATCCTCAACACAATAAAAGTGCTAAATACAGGGTGTTCCATTAAAAAAAATTAAGTTATTTTAGTTACAAAAACATTTTTTTGATGGTCATTTGTGACCACCCTGTATAATGGATTTTCGCTCCTGATAGGTGAGAGTATTAAATAATAACCACTCCCATGGATCCATAACCAAAATTCACAATTTTAGTCTTCAAACGTGAAAAAATCACATTTTTTCAAAAACCTGTTTTTCCGAAAAAAATTAGAAAAGTTAATTTTTCTCAAAAACGACTCAAAATTTCGTATGCTATGATGACAAGAAATACTCAAAATCAAGCGTAGAATTAGAATTTCTAAAAATATTCATACCATTTCATTAAAAAGAAAAAAGTTGGTTACTGTCCTGGCACAATGGAACACCCTGTATACATAAAAATATTATAAATAAAAAATATACTTAAAATCAAATACTTTTTGTATTTGACTTTTTTTTCTCAGTGTCTTATATATTGAGATAAAGTATAGGAGCATCTTAAGTGGACCACCCTGTACATATGTGTTACTAAATGTCTATGTACTAAACAAATGACAAAATATTCATAAAAACTAACTTATAAATAAAAACGATTAAAAAGGCAGAATATGAAATCGGTATTCAATTCTTTCGATTGGGATATAAATCAAAAACAATACAAATTTTATTATGGAAATTGAAGCCAATAATATCTCAAACCTCTCAAAAGTTTTCGTGAAGACACATAAATACAAACATACGTCCTCAAACTTTGCTTCTCGATGGTCTGGGACTTTTTAAACTATTCAAGCAAAAAAAAAGTTTCCGGGTAACGAGGACATTGTGCACTAAAATCTCCAGAGAATTAGTTTTGGAAATAAAAATAAATAGAATGCGGTAAGCCTTTTTGATATTTACGACTTATTTGCATGGTGTAACTCAGATGACATAATTAAAAATGGTTACGTAGTTAGCAGTTTAAAAATACGTATAAACACGTATAAACCTAATATTAAATTCTGTCAGTTTTGTAAATGTAAATATGATAAATATAACTACGAGTCAGCATGAAAAAATACTGTTTAGGGCATTATATATGTAACATGCAACGTATACAAATTAATGGGTTTATGTAGAAAGAAAATATATATTTTTGTCCTTTATAGCAATTTTACCAAATATGGTTATAAATCAAGTGAATGTATAATAGTATTTATAGTAAATTCATAGAGATTGACCTTAGAAAATCATTGTTCTTGGGCTTAGACTGAGTCAAATTGGAATTACTTACCCTAAAAATTTCGAAGAAAATCTCAAATATGTTACTTTAGACCCCGGTAATATTTTACTCAATTTTGATGTTGAATCCCAGATCCCTGTATACAAATGCGCCTACTGACGATTCAATTTTTATAATTTCTGACATATTTTAACATAAAAGCTTTAATCCAATGCTAATTGAATTGATTAGAGAATGCTTAATGTCCACATAATTCATTTTTTAAGGGACCTTTTATAAGCAAACCTCGGGCGCCGCCATGGGATCTCCACTATCTCCTGGGTAGCGTACATCTTTATGGGGGCTTTCAAGGAAATTGGTTTAATATCTGCTTCTTTGCAACCACAATGTGTGGTTTAGATATGTAGATGATACTTTTGTTGTATGAGCCCATTGTCTTTAGGTCCTCTAATATAAAATTTACTATTGAACATTACACATAGGAATTAGTATTATAAAACTGTTAAGAATATTTATAAGCATGCCAGCAATGCATTAGTTAGAGAAAGGGTTAAGGCAATGCATACTGATTTAGATACAAATGCCCGTGAACTACTGAAATTAGCTTTTAGGCTAGAAAGAACCATATCTACAACTTTGGACAACATCACCAATGCACAGGCAGAAAAATTCCGTAAGCCGTAATCGTAGCCGTTAGCATTTCTGTAGAAGACATAGTATCCTCTGTTGAAGTAGTAATCAGAAGATTACCAGTGAAACAAGCCGATGAGGTTAGATATGAGACAGCGAAGATCTTTCAAAATTTAAAACCACCAAAGTCGAATTTCTACGCTGCCGAAAAAATAGCGATGAGAACCTTAAATAAAGGCACAAACATTCTGGTCCTTCTAACAGATAAAAGCAATGTCACAGTCGTTATAGACAGAACGGAATACATGAAAAAGGTAAATCGACTTTTGGACACACAACATCTATGATGCAGTTATGCAGGTAGATCCTACAAGTAGAATAGAAAGACGCATCATCAATCTGATTAACGCATCCAGTCTACCACCAGCAGAGAAGAAATCATAAAACCAAGCAGCTATAAGATTACCAGGTTCTACTGTCTACCCGAGATACACAAAAACAATGTACCACTTCAACCGATCGTCAGTAAAATAGACTCGCCCACAAACAAAACTAGGTAAATAACTTTCAAATTTCCTTAACACATTTGGTGGAAAAACAGAACTCTTTTATAAAATACTCTGCACATTTCGTAGAAAAACTTAAGGCAATCCAGTTCGATCTCGAAGATATTTTAGTCAGTTTCGATGTAGAATCACTATATATAAATGTTCCTGTCAACAGAGCTGTGAGTAACTGAAAAAGATACTTTTCGGTAACTAGTTACTATAAGTTAACTAAGTTACTTTTTAAATTGGGAAAAAAGTAACTATAATAAATATATATAATAGCAGAAATATATAATTTCTGCAGGTGCAAAACGGCCTAAAAGAAGAATTGTTTTCGATTATGTCACAGGGTACCCTCCTGCCATCATGATTTCTGGGCTTCTACCCTCATCAGGCAGGCTTGTACCCAGGGAGATCTGAAATAACAGATTGCTCGATATGACAAAATCAGTGTTACCAATGCTCCGACACGAAAATATCCTCCATTCCTCTCAAAAAATCCGATTTTTATCCGATTTTTGTTCAAAATCCTCCCCGATAGGGATGGAAAATGAATTAGCTGAAAACTTGTCGATAAAATTAAATTATCGGTAGGTATGTCCTAAAAAAATTTTTTTATATTGTTAATAAATATATAGACCATTTATTAACTATTTAAAAAAATTCTGTATCTATTGTTTTTTTTAATTTGCTGTTCGGAATTACGGAAAAATATTCCAGTTAAACTATCACCTTTGATCGAAATGATCGGAAGCTCAAATCTTGTATATTTTACAGTGTTGCCATATTCTTTCATGATTATGATTAAATAGTTGCTATAATATAGACTCGGAATTCTTTAAAGCAAACTTAACCAATCCAAGCCTAACCTAATATATATTTTTTACTATAGATTTTAGTTAAAAAAATATATGTTCCAAGGCGAAAGTTTAAGGATCTTTCTCTGATATCTCTAATATAATTAAGCAAAATGCCGCGATCAGCACCACTGAATATACAGGATTTATGCGTTCTTGAAATAATCTTCTATATGTCCGGATTAGAAGCGTGACCGAAGTTAGCCAGTCAAATTAGCAATTGGATTCCGGGTCCGTGTCGCTTGTTTTTATATAAATTTAGTATAAACCACAGCCATACCGAGGTACTTGAAAAAAGTATGTACAGGTAGAATAATACAAAAACTAGGAATAAAAGTACAAGGAACAAATAGCATTTTTTATACATAAAAAAATCGAGAAATAACCAGTGTTGGCTTTTGCTTCGAACATCCAAACACTCTAAAATCTGCAAACAAATAAAATAATGATCTGGTGGACCCGCACTCCTCTCTCATTTCTTATTTATTGCCATTCAAATAATGCGTTAGAGAAGGATGGCAGTCCTAAATAAAAAGAGAATACATATGTGTCAGTTTCGCAACCCGTTTTATTAAGGAGGAGAAAGAAGTATCGACTCGACAGATATTGCGCAGTTGCCGGCTGTACCTATTTATCTTCAGTCTTTCCGAAATTTTTAATAAATTTCCCGATTGCCATCTCTTATTTTACATAGTTTATATTAGAGCACAAAAATCCGCCAAATATCCAGTTTTTAACAAAATATCCGAATAAACTCCGCAATATTTTAAAATCCGAAAAAAATCCACTCACTCTGAAAAAATCCGCAAATCGGATTTTAATCCGCTAATTGGTAACACTGGACAAAATCGAAAACGAAACGTCTATCATACTGAAACAGTACTACAAGTTAAATGTAACATTTAGCACCACCTATCGGGGCTCCGGTGATTTCCGGCTGCAAACCCTTAGGTAATTATAATAATATTATATAATAAATATACTTTTGTAAACTAACTTGTAACTTTAACTTTTGAAAGTAACTTTTTGCTGCAAAAGTATCTATAGTCACTTTTGAAGTAACTAGTTAGTTTAAAAGTATCAAGTTTCTTTAAAGGTAACTAGATACTTGAAGCAACTAGTTAATTAATTTCAAAGAAGCTATTATTATCAACAGGTTAGATTACACATATCCGAGAAAAAAAAAGTCACAAAAAATAAATAGAAAAATTGAAAACTCCGGGTTTTTTCGGATATCACTGGAAGTTTTCCAAATAATAAAAACATTCAATTATCGATATCTCATTGAACACAAATATGCGTAACTTTTTCGTATATTCTGCTCCATATTTTATCTCTTACGGTTCGTAATAATTCTGGAGTGTGTCTTATCCGGGACGAGCTATATACAGGGTGTTTCTTAATTGAGTGTCAATATTTAAGGAGGTGATTTTTGGGTCCATTTTAAGAAGAAAACTTCATGTAAACATATGTCCTAAACGGTGTAAATTTTTAGATACAGGGTGTTAAACTTTCAATAATTTCATAATTTTTCGATATCTCGAATACAATTCTAGATATTGTAATGAAATTTGGTATAGAGGTACTATGCATCTAGTGGAATTTTTTAATGTAGAACATTTTTTTTTATTTCCACCAGTATCGTCCGTATGGAATCCGACCTGCATATTTTCCCAGACATTGATGGTACGCCACTGATTGTTTTTTAAATAAAAATTATTTTTGAAATTCCCATTCATTTTTGAGTAAGTATAATCTCTTGGTA
Organism: Kuschelorhynchus macadamiae; assembly: GCA_030620095.1. Classification (NCBI taxonomy): domain Eukaryota; kingdom Metazoa; phylum Arthropoda; class Insecta; order Coleoptera; family Curculionidae; genus Kuschelorhynchus; species Kuschelorhynchus macadamiae. The sequence goes on along the minus strand of JAUTXW010002122.1, from coordinate 154,626 downwards.
ATTTTGAGTTGAACGCACGGTTTTCGTTTTAAAAAAAAAAACCGTTTCTCTGCAGAGTTTTAACAATATCGCTAATATGACAACACCAATCGCCATGGCATGCAAGAAAAATTTTTTTTGACTGAAAGTCAAGAAATCAAATTTACTTATGAATAACTAATACCCAAAGATTTCAAAATTAATATTTGAGCTTATAATTTTTTAACACGAAACTATAAAATACTATTAGTTCATCAATAAAAAAAGATTACTAATAATAATTATTATTGTAGTAGGCTTTGGCTGTCAGAATTAATACTTCTCTTGTAACTTAATTTGACAGTTCAGCTTTCAGATTCAGTCGGGTTTAATTAATTTTGTGTTCTAAATATCTGAAATATCTGAGAAAAGAAATGGTTGAGTTTACCAATGAAGAGTTGGCAGACATGCATTACATGTATGCTTTGGCTGATGGCAGTTCACCGGAAGCTAGGCGATTATATCAAGACCGATTTCCTGGTAGAGTCATACCAGATAGGCGAATATTTGCAAATGTGCATAGAAGGTTGACTGAAACAAGTACATTCAAGCCAAATAATCAATTAAAAGGGGCCCATCGGACTGTAAGAACTCTTGAAGAGGCAGTATTAAATTCCATAGATGAAAATCCTGAACTGAGTACTAGGAAAATTGGAATTAACCTAAATATTTCGCACATCCTAGTTTGGAGAATTCTACATGATTTTTTTTATACATATATCACATTCAACGAGTGCAAGCCTTACTTCCCCGAGATCTTCCTTTCCGAGTTAATTTTTGTGAATGGTTTTTGGAAAAAATTGCGCGTAATCCCTTATTTGATCGCGAAATAATATTCACAGGTGAAGGGAACTTCTTCATGAACGCTATCAGAAACTTCCACAATAATCATATCTGGGCCGACGAGAACCCCCATGCCATTGTAGAACATCATCATCAAGAGCAATTCTCTGTAAATGTTTGGGCTGGTATTATCGAAAATCACCTAATTGGACCTTTTTTCCTCCCAGAAAGACTAAATGGCCATAATTATCGCCAGTTTCTTGAGAACGATTTGCCGATATTGTTAGAAGATATACCAATTCTGATTAGAAAGAGAATGTGGTTCATGCACGATGGCTCGCCCGCTCACTTTAGTATTAAAGCCAGAGAATATTTAAACCGCACATTTAACAACAGATGGGTAGGTCATGGCGGACCCCAACCATGGCCCCCTAGGTCTTCAGACCTAAATAGTTTGGATTTTTTTCTATGGGGACATCTTAAATCTTTAGTTTACCGCACCCTAGTAAATACTGTAGACAAGCTGAAGGATCGTATAAGAGATTCTTGCGATATTATCAGAAACACCGAGGGTATCCTTCATAAAAAGTATTTATGAAGGAAAAGACTTCTGAAAAACATTGACATGGTGGTCCTAGATTGGTGGCTGAAGACTACCTACTATTATCTACAAATATCTCTCACTAAGATAAAGCGATTTCTGATTTTAATAAGAATGGACATAGTAATTACTTTCACGCCACTGATTTTTCTAAAATAAAGCATTTTTATTGATTCATTTGTTTGTTTTTGAAAACTTTTAGTATTTATTTTCGACAAGATTTGATTCCTCGAGTTTAATACAATAATATTCCTCTGCATGCATGGTGATATCCGTCTTATGACCAGGATTGTTTGGACCATGCAAAGAAACGATTTTTATTTTTTAAAACGAAAAGCGTGCGTCCAACACAAAATTACCAGATCAAACTTGCTCAAAAATGAATGGGAATTTCAAAACTAATTTTTATTGAAAAAAAAATCAGTGGCGTACCATCAATGTCTGCGAAAATATGCAGGTCGGATTCCGTACGGACGCCACTGGTGGAAATTAAAAAAATGTTCTACATCAAATAATTCCACTAGATGCATGGTATCTCTATACCAAATTTTATTACAATATCTAAAGTAGTATTCGAGATATGATGGAAAAATTATGAAATTATTGAAAGTTTAACACCCTGTATCTCAAACTTTACACCGTTTAAGACATATATTTATATGAAGTTTTCTTCTTAAAATGGATCCAAAAATCACCTCCTTAAATATTGACACTCAATTAAGAAACACTTTGTATATATACGGGTTTCCCAAAAGGTTCTACCAATAATTTAGGAATACGTAGACTTGATTAAAATATCGCGATTTAGCCATACTTGCCTTAGTCCAAAAGTTAATATTAAGAAAGATACAAGGTGAGTAAATTAAAATTTTTTTTTCGGTTTTTTAAAATAATATCGCTGACATAGAACGGAAGCTTTCACGGCTTTGGTCAATTAAGAAATCTTGATTCTTGGGATTAGAATTAGAATTATTTTTTCATAAAAGCCTACTTTATAAAAATGATAAAACTCGAATATCCTAAATAGTGAGTACACGGGGCTGTTTCTAGTAATAAAACAGCAAATATCTCGAAAACGGTAAAATTTAGGTAGAATTATTTATAAGGTATAGCTTTTTTTGTGAAGAAGAGATAATAGAAAATATTTATTCTATACAAAACTTCTTAATTTTGTATTAAAAAAAATTAGAACTTTTTTAAATACAAAAAGTAGGGCTTCTAGCGCCCGCTACAAGTTACATCAAAATTGAAGGCACATTATTACTACTGCCTATAAAAATCCGTTATCACCAATTTTCACTTTAATATCTCACAAACCAGGGATATTATTTAAAAAAATCGAAAATAAAATTTTAGCTTACTCACCTTGTATCTTTTTTAATAAGCACAGAATTATATGCATAAAATATTACTTTCAAATATCAAGTACAAGAATAATATCTCTTATATCTCAAATAAAAAATGCTAAAAGACGATCAATATACCATACATAAAAACAAGTAATTCTAAGATATTTTGCAATGGCCTAAATTACACATCTATTGTTTTAAAGTCAATACTCTACATAAGAGATAAACACGAAAATCGCTGACCAGCTGAGGTTTACTATAAAAAGATTTTAAAAAAAAAAAAAATGGAGAATCAATTAGCGAGTCAGTGAAATCGGTCAACGAGAATCAAAAAGTGAACTAGTGATTTGGTCAGAATGTTTTTATTGAAAGTGCTGTTCCCCTGGTCAATGGGCCAATTAATGTAAGTTATATATGTTTCTCTTAAAGTGAAAATTGTAGAAATCATACTTTTAAAAACGACCATCTGTAAATATGTAAATAAAAAGTTAGGTGTTTTTTAAATATATATTTTATTTAGTTAGATCCCTACGTCCCTAGTCATACCCTATATCGGGACCTTGACAATATTAACTTTTGGACTAAGGCAAGTATAACTAAATCGCGATATTTTGATCAAGTCTATGTATTTTTGAATTATTGGTAGGATCTTTTGAGACACCCTGTATATGACCAAAACAACCATTTACTCCTACAACAGAGGTAAGACGAAAAACTAGTTGCTTTCGAAGTAAGGGAGTCATTTTAAAGTAACTTGACATTGAACTAAATATTTAAACCACGTTACCTTGAAAATAACTTGATGCTCTCAAAATGTAACTAGTTACTTCTTAAATGACTAGTTACTTTAAAAGTAAATAGCTACTAGTAACTAATTATTTTTCAAAAGTAATTAGTAACTAAGTTTAAATATCTAGTTACTTTTAGAAATTAACGAAGAACTAGCTGCTATTTTTTATAAAATAACTAGTATCTTCGAGTATCTAGTTACATTTTCCAGTAAGTAACTTTAAAAGTAACTAAATGCTTTTTTGAAGTTACTTTCAAAGCTCTGCCTGTCAACGACTCAATTGTATGTTCATTTTAATTTATTGTATTTTGAGGTGTCCTCTTTTTACTTCAGTAGTTAGCAAATTTAACCACGTGTTATTAAGATTAACGGAACAAGATGCTACGCAACTATCTTTATTTAACAATATTAAGGCACTTTTTTTTATTTTGCGTTTTTTTGGAATATGGTTCATTTGCTAAAATACTAGAAGCAATTCAATTAATATATTTTTAATGAGTCGTTCCTCGGGTACCTTTGTAGTGGACCCAGAACTTAAGACTGTCTATTAGACATCTCAGGTAATTGTCTTGTTTTTGTATTAGGGTTCTGATTGTGGCGAAAGCACCAAAAATAATGTATTTATTTATTATAACCCTTCCCTTGTATATACCTACGTCAGGTATTGGTACATTTACCTTATGGCCAACCTTTAGTAATCGAGACGGTAATTCAAGCAGAAAAAAGATCAATTTTCTATACTACTATACTGATCCCAGTTTCGTCAAGCTACTTGACATCACATTTGTGAAAACCCATTCAGTTCTAGTTTGCCTTTTATACGTAGAATGTTTAATTAATTTAAGACAAGTTTTCTCAAACTAATTTGCATGTTACATACAAATTAAGCACGTCTAAGTTTCATTATTTTAAGAAACAATTTAGAAAGAGCCTTTTATATTTGTCGCCGAAAACACATTATTACGCCCCGCGCTTTTCGTAAAGTTACTTTCGAAACTACAATTTACGTTTGTTTATTCAAGGAGCTTGCAAAATCCGCAAAGAGCCAGAGGCATATTTCAACAAGTTTTATTGGTTGTTTTATTTGCATGGTGCTGTTGCAGGGGAATGAAAATAAGCGGGCTTAAGTTTTTTTTTGCTGCTACACCTAAGAGAGAGGAAGAAAATAAATTAAATTCAAGACACTGTGCACTTAAATTCGGGAAATGGATTAAAACATGTGGCTTACATACCGTAGTAGCTGGAATGTCTCCAGACATTTCTTAAGGCAAATCGTTTGTATTTAACATAGTACATCCAATTAAATGTAACGACTTAGACGAATAACTTTGGTGGAAAACATTCACTAACAATAATAATAATAATTAAGATAACAATAATAATATTAAATACAACTGTTTGAAAATAGTCCAATAATCTCAACGAAAAAACATCAAACTTATATCTGCTCAGGCGTTGGTCGTTATTTATGTTTTCCGGATGGTCCTGTTGTTGTTGCGCTAATTGAGCTTGAGTTTTTGCGATTGTAGATTTGTCGATTATTGTCTTCCATACTGGCGGTAGTTTTAATGATTAGTCCCTTTTATTCAAATCACCTTGTTTTTCAGTTTCTATGGCTTCTCGGATTATTCTGGTCTTATAATGTTCTATATTGGCAATCTCCCTACACCCATCGAAATTTATTTTATGGCCGGTTTCCTGATGATGTCGGAATAAAGCTGAGGTTGTTTGTTAATTTCTGATGCTGAGTTTATGCTTTTCCACTCTTGCTGATATTCGCCTGTTAGTTTGCCCCACGGACAACTTTTCACAGTCCTGGCACGGAATGCTGTATACTCCGTTGTTTTCCAGTTTGATTTTATCTTTTGGGTTTCCAAGTAGTTTACCTATAGTTATTTGTGGCTTGTCTATTGTTTGTATGTTGTGTTTCCTAAGAATTCTTCCGATTCTGTCTGTTGTGGCTTTTACATATGGTAAGAGTACTTGTTGTTTTCGCGGTTCATAAATTTTGTTGTTCGTTGTTCGGGAATCCTGTGCATTAATAGCTTTCTCTATGGTGCGATTTGTGTAGCTATTTTTCTTTAAAGCTCTAGATATTACCTTAAGTTCGCTTTGTCTCGTCTGTGTTTCAGTTAATCCCACGGATCTGGATATTAGGGTATTTGCCACAGCTTGAATTTGTGCTGGGTGATGATGTGATTTTGCATTTAAATATCTGTCTGTATGTGTTGGTTTTCTGTACACGGTGTATTCGAAATGTCCATTATGCAATTTTATGACCAAAACATCTATAAATGGTAGTTTGTTGTTTTCCTCTAACTCTAGAGCAAATTATATTCTGGGGTGGATTGAATTTACGTGAGTCAGAAATTTTTCGAGCTCTGCGTGACCATGTTGCCATATAATAAATATGTCATCTACATAACAAATCGATAATTTGGGCTTTAAACTCGCTTTCTTAAGAGTTTCTTTCTCGAAGTATATCATAAATAAATTCGCAACTACTGGTGATAGCGAGGACCCCATTGGAGCACCATCCATTTGTTTATACATTTGCCCGTTAAATGAAAAATAAGTATTTTTACGGCAATACTCCAAGAGTTGTATTATATGTGTCTGGAAATCCTCGTTCAAAGCAACGATTTCGCCTTTTTCAAGAAGATGTACGAATAACGACCAACCGCCGCGCAGATATAACCTTAGGCCCCGGGTGGGGGGCGAAGGAAGCGTCGCAGTAACCAACACTTCAGTATCTATTCGAACGCGAGAAAGAAAGCTTCGAAAATGCCAAATGTGATTTTGGCGGAAAGTCATCAAAACTGTTCTTTTCAGAACGACAGTAGTGAACGGATGTACAGGGTGTCCAATTTTGGTTGTAAATGCAAGGTATCTCCGTTATTTGCCAATATTTAGGGTTAAGGTTTTCGTGACACCGTGCTACTTTTTTGTCAAACTCAAGCTGCCGTAATCAGGTTTTCCATAGCCCGCCTCGTTTCGGAGATACAGGGCCAAATTGAAAAAGTTGCATTTTGGGACACCCTTCGTATCTCGGTTATCTTTTAACGTATCGAAAAGGTAAAAACTGGCTCTTATAGAGTTTTTTACGTAGAATCCAGTGGCGTAGACAGATTTTTTCTCGGGGCCGTCGTTTTTGATACATGACCCAAAGTCACGTTTTTTTAAGCGGGACACCCTGTATATTTTTACGCAGTCCTATTAGTCTTATTATGAGCTTTTCAAAAATATATGGTTATCTATACTCATTTTAAAAAATAAGGCTGCAATTTAGGTTTGTAATAATATCTCTCTATATTTTTCATAGTAAGCCATAGACTGATTGTCACAAATGGTTTGTTTTTGATGTTAATACTAATAGACTGTTAAATTAGTCGCTCTGATTATTACTTTTTAACAAATGGCTGCAAATCAATTATTTGAAAACTTTGAGCAATATGATATGCTGACCTGTTTCATAGAGAGTCATGAAAATATAAACGCTGCTTCTGAGCTTTATTTCATTACGTAATGTTGCAATCTTTTTTAAAACCTAAACTTTTATTATATAGATATCCGGAAAGGAGGCAGTCAAATAAATTAATATTCTTTTTCAAAAAGCCCAGATCTATGAGTCGATGAAATTAACGTTTAGCAAGTGTAAATGTAACGCCTGTAACGTCCTGTAGAAAAATAGAGAATGAAGTGGGTGTAAGTAAGAAAACAATAAAGAAACATAAGTAAAACCTTATAAAGTCAGAGTTGTGCAAAATCTACATTCTGGAGATGCAGAACGATGTATTGATTTTTGCCAGTGGTATTTACAAAAAATTAATACTAACCAAAATTTTGGAAGGGCGGTTATATGGTCCGACGAATCGTATATAAGTAGTGCTGGAATATTTAATAGGCACAATACGAGACACTGGTCACCTGAAAATCAACATTTTATATTTCCACGCGAGCAACAAGGAAGATTTGGCTTTAATGTCGCTTGTTTCGTACTAGGAACCAAAATAAAATTTCATATTTTTGAAGGAGGTCTCCCTGCTAATCGCTACCTTGAAATATTGCAAAATATATTGCCAGAAATCATAGAAGATGTCCGTTTAGCACATGTGAATCAAATATAGTTCCAACAAGACGGAGCTCCAGCACATAACTCCCAAATTGTGAGGCGGTATTTAGAAGAGAACTTCCCCGAACGCTGGATTGGAATGGCCTCCTAGCTGACCTGTCCATATTGGACTTCTTTTTATGGGGTCACCTAAAAAATTTAATTTTTCGTACCCGACATAACGCAGTTCAAGACCTGCGTAACACCACTGAGCAGGCATTTTTGCAAATACAAGCACGCGATGTAGTCATTTCAAATGCACTGGGTAAAATTGCAAGAGTGTGTGAAAGATGTCTAAGAGAAAATGGAAATCAGTTTGAGCAGTTCTTTTGAACATGGCTAATTACGAAAAATAGATATACTTAATATATTCTTAAAAAATTAAACTGTAGCCTTATTTTTAAAATAAGTATAGATAAATATATATTTTTAAAAAGCTCATAATAAGACGAATAGGACTAAGTAAAAATATACAGGGTGTTCCATTTAAAAAAAAACGAAACTTTGGTCATGTATCAAAAACGACGGCCCCAAGTAAAAATCTGCCACTGGATTCTACGTAAAAAACTCTATAAGAGCCAGTTTTTACCTTTCCGATACGTTAAAAGATAACCGAGATACGAGGGGTGTCACAAAATGCAATTTTTTTAATTTGGCACTGTATCTCGGCGGGCTATGGAAAATCTGACTACGGCAGCTTGAGTTTGACAAAAAATTTGTTTCTTAAACATTTTATTTATATTTTTTTTCTTGGGCTGAAAACAGCGGTGGTTAGGTTTCGCTCAACATTTCGCTCTTGGTTAAAAGCTTTTTCATTTATTTTGACTAAAAAAGACTAAAACATGATAATTTTAATTATTTATAAAAAAATGACAAAATGACAATTGTACCGAAATTATTTTGTATTGACAACACTGTTTTTATTCTTTTTTAGTCAAAATAAATGCTCTTGAAAAAGCGAAACGTTGAGCGAAACGTAACGACCACAAAAAAAAAAATATATATATATATATATATATGTATATATTTATATATATATATATATATAAATATATTTATGTGTATAAATATATATATATATATATATATATATATATATATATTTATACAGAAAGGGTCTTGACTCTATTTTCCTCTTTGTCTCCCTCTCTCTGCCTGTCTCTCCCCCTTTATTACTCTCTGGTGTAAAGCAATAGTAGGCAGATTAGTCTACATGCTTAAACACACATTTAGTTAAACTCCGATTCTTTACGCTACGACATTTTTAAAAGGTTAGTATGAAATATCACAATTTGTGTATATTTATAAAGGCACCGAGAAAAAATGTTGGACCTAGCGACAGAATCATTATTTAAATGTTATCAAATTTATTATGAATTCTAAAAGCGGTGAAAGGAAAAGCAAATAAATTGTCTTGATTAAAGTTAATGTACTCCCGAGGTAACGAAGAAGTGCTGAGTTTAAGTGATAAATAGAACTGTCTTTTACGGGAATTATAAGAGTTTACTTAAAATAATTTGCCGTGTAGGTATTATTCTAAGTTACGTCATTTGGGACTTTACTGATAAGAAATAAGTTAATTGTTCAACCTCCATCCCAATGGGGGAAATGTTTTGTAAAATGTTAGGTAAAAAACAATAATCTTAAATGGTATGTAAAAGTTTATTCTGTATAACCTTTACGAATTTAATAGTAAGAACCATTAAGAGGTTTAAGTTCAGTAACTCAAGAGGAATTTGGGGTCACTCTTCAAAAAATGAGGTGAGTGGTCCAAACTTTTGCAATCTTGTACAAGACTTTCATTTATATTTTGATACTTAGCTAGAGTTTTAAATATAGGAGTTTTTTAAAAATTGTTAGAAAGTTGAAAATTATACACAACCTATAGCTTTTTTTTTTTAGACACCATGTACATTATTTTTTCATTAAATGGGACTCTTCCTAGTTTGTTATTTTAAACGCAACAAACAATCTGAACAAAAAATCATCCAACAACAGTTAAAAAAGGGGTAGTAGAAAGTCTATAGTGGAAAAATAATTTGTAAATATCAAAATTTTGTAGATAAAAAAAAATATATATAAAAGATATTTTAAATCAAAATAATTATCCTAATAATTTCATTGAAAAATTTTTCTAAATTTGAGAAGCTAAAATTGAAACAAAACCAATTATTACAATTACAAACCCCTTCATACCGTACATACCTAATTTATCAGATAAAATAAGACAAATAGGTAAACGTTTTAACATAATAACAATCTTTAAAATATAAATTGCGCTTAGAAGTAAATTTATAAAAACCAAACCTAGAAATGAACATTTACATAGGCGAAACCTCTAGGCCATTAGCCAAAAGAAGACCAATCCAAACTTAAAAAACAGGAAATTTGAAAAATCAAGGATTTACCAACCCTCACTAGACAACAATGATAAAATTAATTGGAATGTTTCTAGTATTTTGGCAAAAAAAACTATGTTCCAAAATCTTGTTCGTTTAATTTTAATAACACATGGTTAAATTTGCTAAATACTGAAGTAAACATGAAACTTAAATATACAGTAAATTTATATGAGCGTACTCTAGGTACACTTTATTTATTTACCTTATTTAAACAAAAGACATAACAGCTTTAAATTAACATTTAAATGGCATCCTGTCAGTTTTACCATTTGTTTTAAATTTCTGATATGAAATAAAATTTTAGTATTTTATTTTCTAGTTGCTGAAGACGGGGTAGACTTTTTTCCGAAACGTCCGAAAAACTAGATATAAAAGACTAAATCTCACAATTTAAAGAATTAAGAAATCATGGTTCTTATCGAGAGACGGAGAACCAACCTTATAAACGCATCCAACCTGCCAGCAGAGGAAGAAATGACATTAATAATACAAAATACACAAGATTAATGTACCATTTCGACCTATCGTCAGTGCATTTGGATCGCCCTCTTACAAAGTCGGTAAATATTTTTCTAATATTCTTAATAATTTTACAGGAAAAACACATACACATTTTGTAGATAAATTAAATGCAATAAAATTAGATCCAAAGTGATCTTAGTCAGTTTCGATATATAATCGCGATATATAAATATGCCTATTAATAATTCAATTTCCATAATATCAGACTTCATCATAATAATACTGACAACTCACTTTTAGATCTGATTGAAGCATGTCTCACATCAACTTATTACGTTTCCAAGGATTTTTTGTGAACAAACCTCAGGGGCAGCCATGCTGTCACCGGTGGTAGCCAACAAATTCATAGAAGCTTTTCAGAAGAAAGCCTCGGAGTCGTCTCTATTAAAGCCAAAATCATGGTTTAGATATGTAGATTGACCTTTCTGTAATATGGTCGCATGGTCCAGAAAACCTCCTAGTATTTCTTGATCATCTGAATCAGCAATATCCCAAAATATTAAATTTACAGTCGAAAGTGAATCAGAAAGCACGACGTTCTTATACAATCCTCTCTAGATATAAAGAAAATGGATTGGAAAGTCAGTTAGAAAATGTAGATATATTACTTCACGAAATGGAAGGAGTTACGATAGGAAATATATGTTCTGCATTTATACACGGAAGAACCACGGACAAAATTGCAAAGTTACTTCGCTGGTACAGTCTTCAAAACGGAAGGAGTATATGCATGTCCTTGTTCCTATAATGATATCTATATTGGAGAAACTGGACGATCCATATCCACTAGGCTTAAGAAACTTAAACGATGTATAAGAAAGAAACAAATTGTACACTCTGGACATGTCATAAATGTAAAAGAAACCGAAGTTCTTGCATCGATCTCTGGATTCAATAAAAGGAAAATTAGAGAATCTATTGAAATGTATAAGCATTTTAATAATTTTAAGAGAAATGCGGGCTTCAGTCTACGTCATACCTGGAAACCGATCGTTACCCCGGGTCTGCCTAGGTCTCTCCGAGCTCATTCAGTATTCCAATCTCATGAAGTAAAACTCCCTGAAGATGTCTTGTACAATTAAAAGCGAAACGTCGAAAAGCTATTTCATTTTGACACGGTCTAATCCCAAGTATCATGATTTCTTAAAGGTAATTTTATAACGATTGGGTCAGCTGATACTCGGTGGAAATCCATAATAAAACTATGTAAAAACACAACTATTTATTTTATTTATTATAAATATTTCTTACGCTTTAAGTTTATTCGTTCGAGATTTAACGTCCGAAGAAGCTATTGTGTAGCGAAACATGTTAGTTGTTAACATAGAACGAAAGGAGGAAGCCTAAGAGTCGTCTCCACAAAAACCCAAATCATGGTTCAGATATGTGGACGACACTTTTGTAATATGGCCTCATCGTCCAGAAAACCTCCCTGGGGTTTCTTGATCATCTGAATCAACGACATGCTAATATAAAATTTACAATGGAAATTGAATCAGAAGGCACGATTCCCTTTTTAGATGTTCTTGTACAAAGGAAAGGGGATGGTGCCTTAGGACAGTCTGTATATAGAAAACCAACGCATAAGAACAGGTACTTAAATGCAAGTCCCATCATCCAGCACAAAAGCAATCAGTTATTAATTCATTGGTTTACAGAGCCCTCGCGATTTGTGCCCAAAATTCTTTACAATCGGAAACAAAGAAACTGACTCAAGCTTTAAGAGGGAATGGATATTGCACTGATGATATTCGACGATCAATTAGAAAAATAAAATATAATAATCCTACTCCACGAAATGATAATAATAAGGAAATACCGATAGGAAATGTAGTTCTTCCGTTTATACACAGAACCACAGACAAGATTGCAAGGTTACTTCGCCGGTCCAACATACGTACAATCTTCAACACACACAAGAAAATTGGACAATGTTTGCGATAGCCAAAGGACATTATTCCTTTTCAAACAGAAGAAGTATATACAATTTCTTGTTCCTGTGGTGATGTCTATATTGGAGAAACTGGACGTTCTATATCGACTAGGCTTAAGGAACATGAACGACGCATCAGAAAGAAACAAATTGTACAATCTGCTGTATCTGAATACCAATATTCTACTGGACATGTCATTAACGTAAAAGAAACCAAAGTTCTTGCATCGGTTTCGGGATTCTATTAACGCAAAATTAGAGAATCTATTGAAATTTATAAGCATCCTAACAATTTGAATAGAGGAAAACGTGGAAACCGATCGTTACACCGAGTCACGCTTTGGTAAACACAGGTCGACTATAAATAGCCGGCCTGGTTCTCTCCGAGCTCATTCAGGGTTCCGATCTCGTGAACTGAAGTTCCCTGAAGATGCCTCGTGCAATCGAAGGCGAAACGTCGGAAAGTGATTATATTTTGACACGGTCTAAATTCTTAAAGTTATTTGTTGTTAACAAATACAGTGTTGGCAAACTAATTGGAAACTATACCTTGCCATTAAATAACCTTATTAAGTTTAAAAAATAATTTATTCATTACAAAATTCGAAGAACACTACATTTTTAAGCGGCAAACTAATTGGAAACGTATTTCTGAATCAACATTTTCTAGCAACTTATAACTTTTTGTCTCAATCGAGTACCTAGTATTTAGTTGGATATCCATTGGCTTCAATTACCTTTAAACACCTCCTAGGCAAGGACTGTGTTAGACGTCTACAAGTCTCTAGTGGAATACTGGTCCAAGCTTCTCTCATACCCTCGAATACTTCCTCGGAATGTTGGAAAGTTCTTGAACCTAATTTCCTTTTAACTATCTATAACTATAAAAATTTTCTATCTGGTTAAGATCTGGACTACAAGATGGCCATTGTAAAACATCTACATGATTATCCTGAAGCCAGACCTCAGTCACAGTGGCGGCTCGTAAGTAAATTGAAGGGTGAGGCTACATGAGGTTAATTTTGTTTAAATGTGAATAAATTTCCACGTCACCCATGAGGTATTATTCTGCGACGCGTTGGCCTTTTTTTTTTAATGGAGGTCATCGCCAATAGCCCTACCAAACCATTAAAAACTAAAAAAATAAACTCTAAAAAAAGTAAATAAAAAGTAAACAAAACAAGTAAAATATGTACACCTATCACTAAAATATAGCGGTGATTGCGATAATAAAAACATAATTTAGTTTATTAAAACTTAAAATAAATAGTTGTATGAAATAAGATAAAAAAACTACTTTTTGTACATTAAATCTATACGTCTGTCTTTTAAGGTTGCAAATTTATCTATAATTTGGTCGTAAAAGTTTTGGTCTTCACTAAGTTCTGACAGTAATTCCTGCTCTATTGACATCATTGCTAAACCCGAAAGCCGTTCTTGTGTCATTGTGTTTCTTAGGTAGGTTTTGATCCGTTTAAGACATGAAAAATTTCGTTCGGCCGATACACTTGTTGCAGGAATAGTTAAAACTAAATTAAAAAGCTTATATGCATCCGCAAAAATTGCTTTAAAATCTTTAAATAACAAAGCTAGACTTTTTTCGATATCTAAATTTGAAAATTGTTCATCCCTATACAATACAGAAAGCTCATTCTTTAATCTATCTCTGTCAAAAATGTTTGGATAATTTTTTAATAAATTATTTAATAAGTCGTCTGGAAAGCATTTAACATATTCCGAATATTTTGTGCAATCGACTAAAGCAAAGAAATTTAAATTATTTAAATTTTCAAACCGCGTCCCTAATTGAAGAATTATACAATCTATTATTTCGAAATATAATATTTTATATTTAGTAAAAATATCAAAGTCGCTAGAACATTGCCCTCGACGTGTGTTAGTTGGCAGAATAGTGGCTTTTTTAGCAATATTGAAAAGTTCTTTGAAATGGTCCTCGTTTCTAAATTCAATAATTCGTTGCTTGGCAAGGTTTATTTGCGAAATGCAGTAATTTATATCTAAATGCTTTAACTGTAATATTTGAAACAGTACATCAGTGCAACTAAAAATTTGTTTATAAATATGCGTTAAAAGGCAAAATTCGAAATCATTAAAATGCTTTAGAAATCCTTTTGCACCATTAATAGATTCTGTTCCAGAACTTAAGTCATTAATAATAGTTTCAAATACTATAATTAAATTGTCCCATTAATTAGCCACTAAGTTTAAAATTTTAGACCGTGTATACCATCGCGTTTCTACAGCTCGCGGAATTCTTTTACCTACTATCTGATTAAGCACAAAAGACCGTTTTGGTGATTGGTGGAAATAATTTGGTATTCCTAATAAAGTGGCAAAAAATATACGACTTTGGGTAATCAGTTTTGTTCCCTGTTGTAAAACTAGATTTAATCTGTGGGCGCAACAATGAGTAAACATAGCTAAAGGAGTAATAGATCTAACTTTTGTTTGAAGCCCATTTATTTCACCTGCCATAACACTAGCCCTATCGTAACACTGCGCGACCAATTTATTTTTAAAGTCATAAGGCTCTAAGCTGTTTTGTATTAAATGAAAAAGGCTCTCTGCTGTTCTATTATCGCTAACGTCAAAAAATCCTAAAAATCTTTCTTTTAAAGATCCGTTGGTCACATACCTAACTGTTATCGAACACTGTGATATTTCTGTTATATCAGTACTATCATCCGCAATTACGCCAAAAAAACAACAATCGGTGTCATTGATTTCTTTTTTTATATATTCTTGAATATAAGTCATGTATGCAACCAATTAGTTCATTTTGTATAGTCTTAGATTGTCCCGTGAAAATATTACTAAATTTAGCACAATATTCAGTAAGTTCGGCATTTCTTTTTATTAAGCATGCAAATATTTCCTTAAAATTGCCACGGTTAAAAGAATCTGTTGTTTCATTATGCCCTCGAAATGCCAAGTCCTGTTTACCCAAAGTAATAGTAACATCAATTAAATAATTAAGACTTGCATTTTCTTGTAGTGCATCCGCAATAGTCGCCCTATTTTGCTCCAGTCTTGTAAGTGCTACCGAATTTTTAATATGCTCTCTTGAACTTTCATGCGATTTTACTGCTCGTGAAAAATTTTTTAAATCCGAATATCCGCCCCCTGAACTCCAATTATTTTTGACGCAACCTAATAAAATACAAGGCCAACAATATAAGCTTTCTTTATAAATACTTCCGCATAGCCACCTATAAGTTTCGTACCAAGATATTTGACAAGTTCTTGAATATTTTTTACCTTGCCTCTTATCGTTAAATATTGCTAAAATTTTCGGCGTCGGACGGCTACCTAATATCTGTTTCTTTTCAGTTTCGCTTCTTCTTAAAAAAGGCGTTTCAATTAATGAAGCAATAATGTCGTGAATAGGATTCATTTCAAAAGCAAAAAGCAAATACAAAAAATGGAACGGTCCAACTTACCAAATAAAAACAAAACAAAAACTTACTCACGCGTATTTATTTACCTTAAAAGACAGAACGCCCTCAATCAGCGATTAACGCAATCTATTTCCTATTTCTTTCTCAGCCGCACGCACCACGTAAAAAGAAGCCGTTGGAATATTTCGCTAGTCATGTGATTTAAATAACCAATAAAAGCATATCCAAGCTACAGATTTATCGCCTCAAGATTGCAATAGAAAACGCGTGCATCGGCAATCGCCATCCCGCTCTGTCGTAATCAGGTGACTCGCCGGCATCGGCACCGGCCGTTGATAAATAGGTCAGAAGTCGAAACTTTCCAAGCTAAAATTATTTCGCCTCATTCGAGAGCACTTTCTTTAGGAATGGGTTGGCACGGATTGCACAATCGGTTTTTTGATGTGGTCAGAATTTATTTTCTAAAATATTTATTATGGGATTATATTTTGTTTTTTTTTTAATGTTATTATGTTGTAAAGCTGTTAAAAAGTATATTTCTAATTGGTAATAGATAAAAAGTTATATAAAAAAATTCTCTTTTCCTTTATTTTGGGGGTGAGGCGCGGCCTCAGAGGCCTACCCTGACGAGCCGCCACTGCTCAGTCACCCTCCTAGCAGAGTGTTTTGGATCATTATCGTGTTGGAATTTCCAAAGTACTGATAAATTTTCATCTGCATATGATTGCATCACGTTTTCCAGTATATTAATGTATTCTGATCCATAGTACCAGTTATTCTATAAAGAGGGTCAACACCATTCCAAGAGAAACAGTCCCATACCAGGATACAACCACCATCAAATTTCACGGTTTTCATGGTGTAGCGCGGGTCAAATTCTTTATTTGGTTGAAGCCAAACCAAACGTTTTCCATCAAAACCAAATGTATTTACTTTGGATTCATCTGACCATAGTGTCTGTTTCGATTTTTGGACGTTCCAAGGAAGATGATTTATACCAAAACGGCTCTTTCGATCCACTTCAAAAAGGTGAGGCTTATTCCTTGGTACCCTGCCAATAAGTTGTGCCTCGTTCAAATGATTACGAACACTTGGAACACTAAATTCCTATGGATGTTCAATAAAAATTCCTTTCGAAATGCCAACCGCTGATTTGTGATGGTCTGCCTTAAGGCCGTTTTACATGCTGCAATTCTTTCTTGCAAGTTGCAATAGTCCTGAACAAAAGTCTGCGCAGTGGCAATACATTTGTACCTTTTGTCAAACTGCGCATGCCTTTGTTCAAGACTATTGCATATTGCAAAGAAGAATTGCAGCATGTAAAACGGCCTTTAGAAATCCGAACAATTCGACGATCTGTTTCCATACTAATTTTTCTGGGACATCGCTCCTAGGGACAGTTCTAGTGATTCCATGAATCCCAACATGATCATCAGAGGTAGATATCGTCTTTTTGGACCGATTAACCATTTCTGCAATATTTTGATACGAATAGCTTTTCATATGAAGATTAATAATAACTTGTCGTTCATTTCGTTACCACTGTTTCGAGAACCCATATTTGCATAAATTCAAATAAAGATTAACATTCAATTATTGACAGGAACGGAAGTCAGAAATCCACTAAAGCTCTATGGTAACGATTGTCAATTTTAAAATAAGCCTTCTCTTATAAAATGTTGATTTTCAATTTTAAAATGGGCCTACTTGTTAGAATTTCATTCAGAAATAAGTTTCCAATTAGTTTGCCGCTTAAAAATGTAGTGTTTTTCGAATTTTGTAATGAATAAATTATTTTTTAAACTTAATAAGGTTGTTTAATGCGATAACAATAGATGTACACCCTAATAATAGCAACAATGATTATAATAATCGAAATATATTTAACCAATTTTTTACAAGCAACGGTAGAGATTTACGTAAGATATCGTTTACAATTAGTTTGCCATCACTGTAGGGTGGAAGTATTTGAAAAAATGGTTGTGTTTTTAGATTTTACATAATATAATTTTATATATTCTTATTGCTACTGTTATTTTATTTAAATCATGAATCCGCCAATACAATTTCTTAATTATTTGCTTTTGATGTTGTCGAAATTTAATCGACCTTATAAATGTAAATCATTGAAATTTAATTTTTTTAAAGAATAAAAATATACATTTATTTATTTTTAAAAATCTATATAATATCATTTAACTTAATAGAAAATAATAAGTAATTTACTTTTTATATATTTTTCTTTTTAAAGTCTACCAGCCATAATATTCGTAACCTATTATTGCTGCTGCTCTAAAGGGGTCTATATTTTTGGCATGTTCGAGAAAAACTATAATTGAATTGGGAATTGATAAGCGAGCGTGGGATAATAGACCTTGGGAATCAAAGTTTATTTCGCGAGGAGTGACAATTTGACACGAAAGGGTATTGATTTTATCGCGAAGATATTTAAGTTTTACTGAATAATCAATTTTTCAATTTTTGTAGAACATTGAGTAAATATTTTTGATTACTGGAAGATATGTCGTTTTTTAGAAATTATTCTGATGTACACGGTATCCGAAATGGTTTTGCGGGGTATCTCCCTTATTATTAAAGATAGAGAGATGAGGTCTTCGCAACACTGTGCTACTTTTTTGTAAAATCAGAGGTACAGGCTGAAATCGAAAATTTTGCGTTTTTAGGTACCGCTCGTATGTCGATGGCCTGGCAACTTACCGAAAAGGCGAAAACTAACTTCGATAGAGTTTTTCGCGTAAAATCCAGTGGCGTAGTTAGTTTTTGGTTAGCTACTATCGTTTTTGAGGTATAGACTAAAGTTGGGTTTTCTTAAATAGGATACCCTGTATATTTTTAAAATTTGGTTTCCGCTCATTTTTTGCTTCTCAAAAATATATAACCCTCGATATTTATTTCAATCAGGTATCGACAATTAAATTAATTTAAAGCAATTTTAATGTGTTTTTCTAGTAGGCCATAAAAATTGTGTGTTAATTTTCTAAATCTGAATTATCTGTACCAAAGTTTGTTATAATATCATTATTATACAATAAATCAGTTAACAAAGATACATACTATTCAATTTTTACGCTAGGGAAACACAAACATATAAGAAATCTACTAAAAACACATATTATAAATATATACATATGACGATAATTTACTTATTTTTCTAATGTTGACAATAAAATTGTATTCTGTCAAATACTTATTACTAAATTAGAAAAAAAGGCTATGCAGGGTGTAGAAATTACAGATACTGTTCGAAGTTCCTATCTAAAGGCTCTTCTTGGGTCGTTTTGTAGATCTTCGATCGTGTGGTGTTCCTTTGGTAGATGATGCCTTCAAGATATCCCCATAGAAAAAAGTCTAGGACCCACAAATCTGGCGACCTAGGCGGCCATCCACCTTACAGCCCCATTTGTACCAATCCAGCGACCTGGAAATTCATTTTCTAAAAAGGTACCAACAGTCCGTGCATTATGAACCGAGGCACCATCTTGCTGAAGAAAAATATTTTGTAGTGGTGCCAAAGGAATATTATCTAATAAATCAGGAAGCGTATTTTCCAGTATCTCTAGGTACCGGTTTCCCGTAAGACTACCGTTATAAATGACACACCTTATTTTTGCGCCAAGGATAAAGCAGGACTCGCTAAATCCAAACCTGCCTTGTTGTTCGCGTGGAAATATGACGTGTTCATTTTCTTTGGACCAGTATCTATCATTGTGTCGATTTAGAATACCTGCACTTGAGATATATGCCTCGTCAGACCATATAACTCTTCCCTGGAAATTTATTTCGGTATTAGTCATATGAATGTACCAATTACAGAAATCTATGCAACGCTGTGCATCTCCCGGGTGCAAATGGTGCACTAGCTTATATTTATATGGTTTGAAATGGTATTTTTTTAGAATAGTCTGCACTGTTGACTTAGGTACTCTCACTTCATATTCGACTTTTTGACAGGAAGTTGACGGATTGATTGCAACGGTAGCTAAAACGTTAATCTCTTCAGTTTACCGATTTTCTTTGTAATATGATTTTATTCTTGAAAATGTTCTCTTATCGGGGTGTCTTCGTTCTGGGTATCTATAAAGAATAAATGCTTATTTACAAATATATAGAGTATAGAACGACATAATCAAAATAAATTAAATTGAATTATTTTATTATACAAGGCGATGTAAAAGATGCTTTTTTCTTATCACTTATCAACAAAACTGCTGTTCTACTTTTGAAATATTTTAATTATAATTAATTTTATTGGAAATTTAGTGACATCGTATCTTTCATGTTACAGACTTGCTGCAATAATATGCTTTTTTATTACAAGCAAATTTTGGACTCAATTGTAACCTATTAGGAACGATAGGCATAATTTGAAATATTAATATTATTATTCTGAAAAAAGTCACAAAACTAAATTTTTGTTATTATCTGTACTTTTGTTTTTCAAAAATACTGAGAGTCCTTTTACATCGGCTATCACTAGTTCCAAAAAGCCCTGGTTTAAGAAGCAAAGTTATGTTGTTTACTTAGTATTACTCCTGTCATTTACCGGATTAGATACATCTCTTACGCTTCATCCGGATTTTCCTGGCACTGTATAAAACAAACAAGCATGTCAAATTTCTCCAAGTTTTCGAAATTCGCAGCCATTTGATATTTAATAAATGGACAAAGGCAATATTTGATTAAAATAATTTAACAATGACAAATGTCAATTAGTTTCTACAATGGCTCAACAGAATCTATATATTCTTTTGTTTAATCAAGTCATGGCCGCCTTATTTTATTTAAAACAGATCTTGGGTATTTCTAAGGAATAAATTAAATAGTTGTAAGTAAGTATTTTCAAACAACACAATTATCAACTTTAGAAAAATATTAAATCCAACGTCATTTGTTGTAAATAAAATAGGGTCCAGGATAAATACTAAATACTAGGTATGTATCTTTGTTTATTGATTTATTGTTTAATTACGATATTATAAAAAACTTTGGTACAGATAATTCAGATTTAGAAAATTAACACACAATTTTCATGGCCTAGTAGAAAAACAGATTAAAATTTCCTTAAATTGACTTTATTGTCGGTACCGAATTGAAATAAATATCAAGTGTTATATATTTTTGAGAAGCTAAAAATGAGCGGAAACCAAATATTAAAAAATATACAGGGTATACCATCTAAAAAAACCCAACTTTAATCTATACCTCGAAAACGGCAATATCTAAACAATAATTGACTACGTCACTGGATTCTACGCAAAAAACTCTATCGATGTTAGTTTTCACCTTTTCGGTAAGTTGCCAGGCCATCGAGATACGAGGGATACCTGAAAACGCAAAATTTTCAATTTCACCCTGTATCTCAAAAACGAAAAGGGCTAAGAAAAATTTGTTTGTGGCTTCTTTGGTTTCACAAAAAAGCAGCACAGTATTAAATACAAAAATTGGGTTTGAAGTGACCCGCCAGGAAATTTTTTTTTCGCATACAACAAAGCGGTACTGACACCAAATTCATTTTTTTAAATACATCACCCTATATTTTTGTTGATATTTGGGTAGAGCTCATTTTCCTCTTTTCAAAAATGTATAATATGTCTATATTTGGTTCAGTTGTTTTCACTCTTAATTGCCTTAAAAATCCTAAAATAAGGTTTACTTTTTGTGCTTTTAATCATAGTAGCCATGGACTGAAAACGCAGTTTGCTGTGTTAATCTAGGTAGCCATGGAAAAATTAAAACAAAAAAGCATTTTTTAAAAATTAAATTAGTTGTTCATCATGGTTTATAATGAAGAAGAAAAATTAGAAATAATTCGATTATTTTATATAAATATTAATATTTCGGATCCACAAGCCAAATACCGGCACCTCTACCCTGAAATGCAAGTTGCAACCAGGTCTACATTTTACAATGTTGAACGCAGTATGCGGCAAAGAAAATCCCTGCAACGAAATAAGCTAGCGGTTGCTTTAAACCAGCCATGTCAAACTCAAAGTCACTGGTGGGCCAAAAGCATGAAGACCATCGACTAGGTGGGCCGCAAAACCTTAACTTAAAGAAGACAAATCTCTTAAAATCTTGACAAAATGTACTATTATAGGACAAGTATGATTATTAAATTTCCAATAAAAAGGACATTACAAAAAACTACAAACATTAAATTCTTTTGCCAGATATTTGATATCTTTTGTCTTTAATTAAGTTGTCTATTTGTGGCGCGAATTTATCGGCGGAAATAACTTTCAAAACTGCGTCCAAGTGTGCGTCCGTCAATCGCGATCTTACGCGAGATTTGTTTCCTTTATTCAAAGAAAATAGTTGTTCACACTTATAGGTACTTCTAAGCATTGACAGGATTTTACATGCAAATTTTCTCATTTCTTGGTATTAAACAGGCAAGTACTTATAAAATTCGAATGTACCAACACTATCAAATTTTTGTTTTAAATGGGTCTGACACTAAATCTCAATTACTTCCATTTACAAGTGAGGGGGAACTTTATCAATATCGATAGTGAAAACACCAGTAAATACAGAAAAATTGTTTTCTTGGGTCTTAAAATCCTGAAATCGCTTCTCAAATTCTGCCAGAAGGCTTCTCACTTTCTTTGAATATATTTTGTATCATATTGGGACACTTGTGCTTTCCTGATATGCCTTACAAGTCAGAAAATGTGACAAATTATCCTCTGCTAACCGTTTTTCCCACAACATCATCTTACACTTGAAAGCTTTCACATGATCATGCATATCTGTAATAACTTCACGTGGCCCTTGCAATTTCGTATTTAGGTCCGACAAGTGTTTTGTGATATCTACCATAAATGAAAGATCTTGTCAAAAAGGTCCATCGCATAATAAGCTGACATCTTCTCCTTTTGTTTCCATGAAAACGCGTATTTCTTCTTTGAGTTTCCAAAACCGGTTGAGTACCATAGAACACGAAAGCCATCGCACCTCTGCATAATATGGTAAACCAGTGTACTCACTTTCTAAATCACGTAAAAATGCAGAAAACTGCCGCTGATTAAGGCCTCGCGACCTTATGAAGTTTATAATTTTTTTCACTGACTTTAAAACACTTTCCAACTTGATCACTTTTGAGCATAAAACTTGTTAGTGGATTATACAATGAATATGATGAAAATCTGGTTTGTCACAGCACGTTTCTCTGATCTTCGTCTGTAATATTTTAACGAAGCTATTTATTACTCCAGAAGGAGCTCCGTCTATTGCAACGGAACACAGTTTTGACAAATCTAAATTGTACTTTTGCAGAAGTCCATATACAGCATTGAAAATATCCTTCCCAGTTGTTGTATCATGCAATGGTACTAATTCCAATAATTCTTTATACACATTGATATCTGTATCAACCGCACGAAGAAAAACAGCGAGTTGCGCCACACCACACACATCCGTTCTTTCGTCACAGGCAATCGAAAATGAAATGAAAGAGTGTGATTTTGTTTTTATCTGATCACTTATATTAGCAGCCAACTCAGTAACTCTTTCAGCGACAGTATTCCGAGACAAGAATATATTTTGAAATGCCTTCACGCTCCCCGGACTTTCCGCGGCCTTTACAAGGCACTCTTTTATAAATTCACCTTCAACAAATGGTTTTGAGTGTTTCACGATCATCTCCGGCAGTATGTAGCTCGCTTGAAGGACAGATTCATTTTCTTGCTTTGGACGTGTAAACATAAGCTGCTGATCGTTCAACCGTGATTTTAACTTATTTCACTTTTCGTTTCTGACTATGCCTGTCAAACAGTTTTGTGGATATCATAGTGACGTTTTATATTATATAATTTTGGAACATCAACTGTACTATTACAAATCAAACAAATAATTTTTTCTTTCACCTCACAGCAAAAAAACTCTAATTCCCACTTTTCTTGAAAGATACGATGCTCATCTACAAGTTTCCTCTTACTTCCACTTGGTTTTGAAAGAGACATGTTAAAAACTGTACCCGAAATAAATTATAATAAGTACTGTTAAGTGTTGTAGCAATAAGTGCGCAACTCAACTAAAACTCTATAGCAACTGACTCATAACTGACTAAACACTGGACGACTGAACTCAATCGAACACGGCTTATATACGGACTGTGATTTCTAGAGTTATTTCCAGAATGTTCAGATAGAGTCTAGATAGATCTGTGTTTTGCGCGATAGAATTTCATGGAACAAGCCACATGACGTTTGGCTTTAGGTTTTAGGTTGAGTATGTGTAGTTCATCCTCCTAAACATAGATGACACTATGTACAATTGTACATTTTATTATACCAATCATTGTTGCATTGCGGATTGTGATTTCTCGAGTTCTTTCCAGAATGTTCAGATAGCGTCATCTGTGTTTTTGCGAGATAGACCAGATAACGTTACAATTGTACATTTTGTACATTTTATTATATCAATCGTTGTTGCATTCAAAAACGGTTTTCAACTTGTTCGCGGACTACATTATCTGGCTGTTTTCAAAACTGAATTGGGCCGCAAAAAAATGCTCACTGGGCCGCATGTTTGACATGGCTGCTTTAAACGAAGTAGAAGAAATTAATATATTGCTATATTTTCAAGGTAAGCAATAAGTTAATAAACGTTTTATTTGGTAAATTAAAAATATTTATCTAACTTTTATAAAACCCGCGACATTCAACTAGAGATGCGAGTAGGTATTTCGGAAAATCACTCACCAAAATTCAGAATACTTTAAAGAAATACAAATATCACCCATATAAATGAATACTTGTCCAAGAGCGTAGTATAAATCAAAAACATTTAAGATTAAACTTCTGCCAACAAATGATTTTTCACAAAAATGAGGATCACGATTTTTTAAAAAAAATCCTGTGGTGATGAGGCGACATTTATAACTGAAAACCCACACGCATGTATCATCATTTTCGGATTTAGCGACCAAAAATTAACAAAACATTGCCTTTTACACCACAGTCGCACAATGGATGTAAACTAGTGTTATTACTGCTGTTCTCTAAAGGTACTTTTATACGCACTTTGGTAATTTAGGAACCTTTTAGGAGATCAAATTACTATATAAAAAAAAATGCTTTAAGATTTAGCACATATGGCAAATAGAGCTTCCACCTCTCCTAGGGGTTCGCGAGACCACGAGACTAGTCTCGGAGACTTGAAAAAGTATTTCGAGACCGAGACCGAAACTTGGTGTTCGAGACCGAGACCGAGACTATCAGTCTCGATCTCAAAGTGAAGTAGCAAAATAACTAATGTTCGTAAATTATTTGTTTTGACAAAATAATTCAAAAAATATGTTTGGGGGCAAATTAATTGATGCAAAAAATAATTTTTCCATAATCAATTATATTATACTAGCATTGTATGTGTTCTTATAACAATGATACTAGTAAAATAGTCATTTAAAAAACGATATAAATAACCATAAAAAGAGAATTTCCCAAATTTAGAAATTGCAATAGCGAAATTCAACTTCACATGTCGAAAACCGTAAATTGCTACCCTGTTCTCAAAAAGAGACACTTTATCACAACTATACTATATAGGATTTTGATATTGTGATCTTTATAAATTTATAATCGGTTTGTACGTTTAATTATTGAAAGTAACTAAATTCCAAAAATGTTTAGTTTTTTGGGTCAATAATTAATAACTAATAGACTGTAACAACTAAAATCATCGCAATATCATATTCTTATATAGTATAGATACGGTAAAGTCTCCAACAGACGAAGTAATTGTGGTGCTATTTGTATAAAAATTTTCCGACCTGAAATAAACAAAAAATTGTTAAAAAAAATCAGTAAAAATTTTTCTTAACATTTTCTTCTTTAATCGCTTCGATGGCTTGCTAATTAAAGAAGGTACGTGTTTTATAGAACAATGTTTTTGTATTGATTTTGTTTGTATTTGAAAATATTGGACGATATAAAATTTTTAACTATATGTGTATAATAAAAATAATACATATACATACGGACAAGATTTTCAACAAACAAAACACAAAGTAGAATTAGAATAGAATAGAATAGAATGGCTTAGGATTTCAAATAGATGATCAATAAAGCTAATTCAACTATTACGCTTAAAAAATAACGAACTGTTCTAATAACAAAGTAAAAATTTAAATTTCTAAACATACATTATAAGCATATTTTTAGATTTTTTTTTCAACCTATATAATAAACCTAAAATATTACAGAAAATTTAAATTAAACTTTGGAGAGCGCTTTAATTGCAAATATTCTATTATTTCTTTTCTCCAATTTTCGGAATCAGTTTTTTTTCCAAATAGTGATGCATAATCGATGTCATAGTTATCATCGCTTGAGGAACTTGATATTATTGGTGATTCCGCAGTCACAATATAATATTTATCCCTGTACATTTTTCCTAAAAAAGGCTATAGATTGATTTTTCAGGCGCAAAATTGAAAAATAGATATTAATTGTTTAATAAATAAATTTCTTTTAAAATCTACTTCACTTTTAAAATTTGTAGTTAATTTACCAAAGAACAAAAATAGTATTATGAACCATAGCCGCCTTTGTGCAAGCACAACGTGCAGACCCCTAAGAACGGCCCTGGTTAAGAAAGTAAATAACCATCAAAGTAATAAAAGTTAAGGGTGCTTTACTTGGCCATTGATCGTTTTCTACCAATTGAATTATAACGTCTGTCCCTAGAATGTCCAGCACGTTGCTTGCATGAGTTCGGCAGCATTATACAGTGTGTCTTTATTTTGTGTTTAATATGTCTTATTGCGTTTGTATATCTTTCGAAATGTCAAATAATTATTGTTCTGTGGATGGTTGTTTAAGTAACTCTAGTGATGTGTGGCCTTTCTGTTGATGTCCAAAGAACAAGGGATATGTGATATTTATTTTGATACACCTTCTATTGTCCGTATATCTTCATTTACTGATTCCATCTGTTGGCAACATCATTTCGAATTATAGATTTTTGGAATAATTTTTTATATAAATATACCTATATTTTTTCTACTTTACTGAAATGTTCAAACATTGGGTTTTTTTACATTAAATTTTTAAAATTGGAAAAACTCTGGGTTTCGAATGTAGGCTTCCATGTACTTTTGTCTAAATAACATCTCGGCGAGCAATTATTATTTTTAAAATTTTGTTTTCGAGACCACCGAGACTTTCGAGACGGATACCGAGGCTAAGTAGGTCTCGGTCTCGGTCTCGAAGCATGGAGACCGATACCCAGACCGAGACCGTAAACATTTTCCGAGACCGAGACCGAGACTGATTCAGTCATTTTATTTAATAAAAACAGTGGCGTATATATGATTTTGTTTCTTCAGCTGATTTAATTTTTCTCGTGACTAAAAGAAAGAGTCCTCATTTTCATATATACCTTTCCTCAATGTGCAAGTGTGCACCACTGAATAAAAATAACGATTTTTTTTTCGAAAACTCATGGTCTGTTCGTTTTGAAAAGTGGCAGCCTTAATTGTGGTGGGTGAATATTTTCAGATGTTTACAATTATTTTTGGGGTGGGGTAGTTAATTTGTTGTCCTGGGTGGGGGCCCGTTTGTGTCTACCTAGACATAAAAAAACAGGTAATTTCCAGAAATAATAGAAACAGCACAACACCTAAGATCACTGTTATTAACCTAAATATAATAAACCAAATTGTATAGACTAATTGGTTAAAAAAATCACTCTCTATCGCCCTATTCATATTTTCTTGATTTCCTTAAATACCACCTTTTTACTATTATAGTTTTAGTATGACACGTTTTAGTTTTAAATCCAACAACATGCTTTTCATTTCTAAACTCCTGTAGAGAATTTTGAAATACACATATATGGGAACTAACTGTAATATAACCCAAGCATTTATCCTGAGAATCTAAATTTCTAAATTTACTTTATAATGAAACGGTTTGGTTCAACTTTATGCATAGTTTAATAAACTAGAAATAGAACGCTGTTGCTTCTGCTGCTACAGCCCACAATGGTAAGCAGGCATTTACGAGTATTTTAGTAACAGGCATTGTTTAAGGTTAACGGATAAAATATATATATATATTAACTAGATTTATTTTTAGTTTTACATAATGCAACGGATAATTTACGAATTCAAGATATTTAACAGTTATGTTTTGTTTATTATCACTGCTATTTTGATATCTAAAACAAATATGTTGTCTAGTTTTGTCCACGATCGTGTGATAAGAACCCATTACAGCACTGATTTTAGTGGGGTAATGTTAGATATTACCGCACTAGTGCGATAATGATATCTACTAATATTAAATTTAAAATAGAATTTCAACAGTATTTGACCGCCAGCCATCCCCCGTGCCTCTTTACGGTCAAAATATCTACTCCGGTGTTGGGAAAAGTGATGTAGAAAACCTTTAAAGCAGTGGCTGGTATATTTTTCTGGATGCCTCCAAAAGTGTTTGTTCCCACTGGCTGCTTTGTAAAGTGCGGGACACGAAAGAAAACCGGGCGGAGTCAATCGGTTTAGGAAGGTTGGCCAAGAAATCTCTTTAAACCAGTAGTGTTCTGTCGTTCTTTAAATAATATGGCACTCCTTTTTACTATACACACTTCAGATAATTAAAAAATATAACTATGCTTAATGAACCTTTATCTGTATTTTTCTGTTTTCTTTCGTGTACCGCATTTCTATATCTCTTTTGTGTTGCAAAAACCGCGAACTTTCGAATTTTAAAACGATTTAATTTTGATTTTTCTTGATCAATTTACCTATAAATATATTTTTTCTTGAGTTCTGTCATTAACGGTTCCCGGACTACTGCCTACGTCCACTATTATTGGACCATCCAGTATAGCGATACACGATTTACAAGTCCAGATTTTTCAAGGGCAGCCAGCATCAGATCCAGTGAACGAGGTTTTTCAAAATTTTAATTTATGCAGTTCGACTTTGGGCTACTCGGGTATGCCAAAAGTGGCCATCTGTCTCCGTTTGTCATATTACTTTATACAGGGGCCGTCATTGTGAGGTACTATACAGGACTTTTCTAATTGCGTGCTGATGTTAAAGGGGGTATTTTTATGTCCTAAAAGTCTTAACTTTTGAGATACAGGATAGTAAAGTTTAAAAAGAAAACATTTTTTTTCATCCCAATTCTGATGCTATTGTAGATAACTGCATGAAATTTGATACACGTCTTCTAAGCATTAAGGAGCATACGGATTTACCCAGGTTAGTTACATATGCACGCCACTGGTAGAAATTTCAAAAATTGATTGTTAATAAAAAATGCCCTTTTATGCGTAAAAGACGTGTATCAAATTTCACAGTTATCTATTATAGCATCAGAATTAGGATTTAAAAAAAATGTTTTTTTTTAAACCCTGTATCTCCAAAGTTAAGACTTTTAGGTTCATATTAAACTTTTTTCTTAAAAAGGTCCAAAAATCACCCCCCTTTAACATTAGCACGCAATTAGGAAGCGCCCTGTATAGTACTTCACAATGACGCCCCCTGTACAAAGTAATATGACAGACGGAGACAAACGGTCACTTTTAGCATACCCGAATAGTCCAAAGTCAAACTGCGTAAGTTAAAATTTTGATAAGTCTTGTTCACTGGAATAGGTGCTGGCTCCTCTACTATAACTACATTGATGTGTTAATTTTGGAAAAATATGAGTTCTGTAGTTTTTCAAATATTAATTGCAATATTAGATATTTTTTGACACCCGGTATTGAACAGAAAATTAATTATTTTGAAGCAGTTTATTGACAGATACTTTATGAACAATTTGACAAAATATATGAAAAAGCTATTTTTGAGGTTGACGGTTGTGATTCTAATGGTTCGATTCCTTCTAAATCGTTATCTTCCTCTGAAAATGATAAGGTTTCGTCGTCACTACTTGAAGATCTGAGTGTGATAACTAAATCATCAATCATCGTTTCAATTTTGCCATCTACTTCCCAATATTTATCTTCAATAGAACGAACATGTTTAACATACGATTTCCAATTTTCAGCCGATATTGAGTCAATCGCTTCTAATAATAGTTTACTTAAATCTTTAATTGAAAGTTCACCGGTGTTGCGCTCTCGAATATATTTTTTTACCACTGCCCATGCAAGTTCAATAGGGTTGAGGTCGCACTTGTATGGAGGCAGCCTTAAAGGTGTATGACCGAGGTTACGTAAAAGACCGTCAGTTTTATACTTTTTTTCTCTAGGCTTGTTGGCTGATATTACTTCATATAATTGATATTTTCTCCATGTTGGATCACATACAAGATTGTTCGATTTAAACCACGATATCATATGAGCTTTTGTAGAGTATTTAGTTGGCACTTTATCTTCTACGTGAGATTGATAAGACGCATTAACCATTACCACGACTGATTTGGGAGGAATGTTAGGTAGAAGCTTCTCGAGCAACCACTTTTCAAAATTATCATTATTCGTCTGTCCATGATAGTCTCCAGTTGTTAGTCCCGAGCGAAAAACTCAAGCAGCACCTGGAACAAACCCGGCTTCTAAACCAGCATGAACTATGAAAGCGACTGCTAGAGCGGATTCCCTGAACAACACCTGTAACACTTTCACTTTGCGAGCATTTGTTCATTGTCATATCATTATCTACCCAGGTTTCGTCTAGATACACAATATTGCGTCCTTCTTGCCTCTATTACCTTACAGTTGATAGATATTTCACCCGCCAGTGAAAAATATTTGATTTCTCAATGAGCAATTTTCGTTTATTTTGGCACTTGCGCCAAACAAAACCACTTGATCGTAAAAACCAATTTAAGGTTTTATACCCGTACGGAAAATCTATTTTGTTCTTTACAGCACGAAGTAGGGGATTGCACGTCGGAACCTTCCTTAAGTTTATATAAAAATCCTCTATTGTTCGTCGAATTACTTGAAAATCACCATCGTCAATTTTATCTTTGTATGATAATCGTGTTTTTTTTTAACAGGAGATTTGAAAGGTGAAGTAGAACATGAACGATCATTATGTTCTCTTTGGATTTTTCTTACACTACTTTTCCAAACACCAGTGTAAAATGCAGCGCGTTCTGTTCGATTTTGAATTGGAATAGTCGAACTATTATTTTCAGCTTCTCTAATACAGGCCTCTATAATGCTCGCAATAACTTCACGTGCAGCGCTTAGAATTGTTTTTCCTCTTTTGCTCTCCATCGTTACTTCGAAATAATAATTCAAATTCAACGCAACGCATTTATATAGAAATGAAAACAAATGCTCGAAATGTATAGGCGCCACTGGAAATAGCTAGAACCTACTAGCGGCAAGTGCATGGAGACTCTAGGCACATCCCAATTACAAGTGGACCAGTGCGAAATTTACTAAATCCTGATTAATTTTCCGTACCGCTTAACTGGCGCACTTTATAGGTGAAGCGAGAAACTATTACAAGAAATAAAATAACATAAAATTTATTTGCGTACACAAATTTTACTTTTCCGCTTGCTTAAGACTACGATACTTTATTTTAAGGACCGCCCGGCTCTCTTTCGTGTCCCGCACTTTATATTTACCGTTCTTATAGCTCACGAAGAAACGACCATGATCAACGTAATGTAATTTCGGACAATTTCCACCGTATCTAGACCTTCCTGATTTTACAAAACAACTCTCGAGCTATGTTTGTCTTCGTGAATAGTATTACAAATCCACGCACTTTTATCTTTCACATTTTTGAAGAATAAGTTTGTCAGTTCTTCTCTTCTACATGTTCCCGATAGTTGAACAATAAGTGCTATTTTCGCCATAAAAAACTTGTTATCATCAGCTTCCTGCAGAAAAACTCCAATATCGTTTTGCGTTAATATCTTCGATTTTGTAGGTCTATATCCTTCCCGCTTTCTTTTTAAAAACGCAATTAAATGCGAGTATTTATTAATATTCACATTTTTTCTAATGGACATCACACTCCGCAACATTGAATAGTATGCCCCAAGAGAGGATGGATTTTGAATTTTGGATAGATCATTAAAATAAGCTAACAATGCCCCACTGGAAATAGTTTTTATGTTCTTTTCTTCACACCATTTCTGATACCGAGAGTAGGCCAACTCATATTTTGCCAGTGATTT
Source organism: Kuschelorhynchus macadamiae (assembly GCA_030620095.1). Taxonomy (NCBI): domain Eukaryota; kingdom Metazoa; phylum Arthropoda; class Insecta; order Coleoptera; family Curculionidae; genus Kuschelorhynchus; species Kuschelorhynchus macadamiae. The sequence continues at coordinate 122,580 of JAUTXW010002122.1, read as the reverse complement.
TTCAGGTAGAAGACTATAAATTACGCCGGTAGCCTCTTTTTCGATGTCAGATGAGAGATTTAAATAGCTCAAGTTGAAAATGTGTGAAACTCGTTCCGAACTTTTTGACAAATTACAAATTATTTGACAGCATTATTTTCCAATATTTTCTAAGAAAAACTTAGTTACTTGGTTGCTATGGCATAGTAAGTACAGGCGACAAAGGAAATTTGTTTTTAAATATTTGATAAGTAATCCTTTCAAAAAATGTAAATTATATTATAACTCGGATACGATTATAAACGATCGTAGATCAAATTTTGTAGGACAGACGTGTGATACAACGTTATTAACACAAATATCTATTTTCTTATAATATGTTACTTCTCAAAAATGCTTGACGTTTTCAAATGTTACGAAAATTATTTGAAAATTTAACTTCAAACGTTTATTAGGTTTTCCAAGTTTATGTAAACATTTTATATATATTTTTTAGAGATAAAAAATCGGGACCATTGACAAAAATACGGTGTGTTTTGTCTTTTTCGTTATATTTATTACTTTGTTACATATTTACAAAGATATTTACAATAATAATACGTAAATCATTTTACAATAAAGAGTTAAGAGTATGCACAAAAATAAACACCGTATACATAAACCTAAATGTAATTGTATATGTCAATGTCTTTTAGAAAGTTTAGCACATTTTGGAACTTGCTGGAACAGACCGAGGTTTTCTTTGGTGTCTGCGCTGATGTTGTGTATTTGCCGATGTCTAGAACAATAAGGATAGTCTATAAAAAAATTATAACATGTCTGTTACAGTGTTCGCACAGAAGTCGGTACCCAGCTTACATTAGGTAACCACGTGTAAGATTGGTATGTCCAATTCTTAATATGTGAGTGATTGTGGCATCTGTCTTGCTCATAAGTGGCTGTTCATTTGTACTAATTCTAGGCTGTATGAGTGAAAGTTTGGTGTTCCAAATATTTTGCCATTTGCTTGTAACTTTTGTCTTGAGAAAATTCTTTTGAAGCTGTATTTCTTCAATGGGCAGGTCTGAACCAAAGCCTTACTTTGGCAGTTTGATCTGCTTTTTCATTTCCAGTGATGCCGACGTGAGATGGTGTCCAAATGATGGATATTATGTGGTTTTCCTGAGCGGAAAGTTGTTGACAGATGTCATCTTTCGTCTGTGCAAGAGCATTTTGAGTATACAAGTTGCCTATAAAATGGATCGACGCAAGTGAGTATGTACACATGGTAATGTTTTTGTTTTCTTCGGTAATTGTTTCGAGGACTAAGAATTCCATACTGCAGATGGAGAATGCAGATTCCTGGTAGTAAGTTTCTTGACTAGATTAAGTTTAAAGTTGTAACGGACCCACTGACGTGGTTAACATCCTTGGAGGCATTGATATACATGATGCTGTTTGTGTTCTGTATGCTGATAAATTTCAGGAAGCATTGTTTGAGGACGGAGTTGGGTGTTTCAGATTTTTTGTATTTACATAAGGAGGTGGTAATATACGACATTTTTTTGGTACAAGGTGGTACAGCTGAAACAGGATAGATATATGTTCTGGATAGTCCTTTAGAACTATCCCTAGGACATCTTTTATAATTTTCGGAACGGAAAATAGTTGTTTAAGTTTAAGGTTGTAAGAGCTTGTATAGCTTGAGCTGTATTAAAGATGCCATAAATTGGGTTTATGGGGTTAGAAGATACTCTAGCAGAGTAGTATGTTTGCGACGGAGAGAAAAAGAAGGATATTCTGCAAGGCTGAGTCTAAAGGCTCCTAGGCAGATTTGGAGACCAGTATTATGAACAGTGTTTAAAATTTTAAGATTCAAATTTGGAACGAATTAAGGCGCTGTATATCCGAAACAGTACTGTGTCTTGTACATCCCATTGTCAATATACCAGTGTTTTTGGTACGCTCATTCGTTTTAAACAGCCTGCTTTGACTTCTTGGATGTGTTTTTTCCAGGTGAGTTTATTATCGAAAGTTAGGCCCAGGAATTTGTGATTTTCGGCCATCATTAAGAAAACATCGTTTAGTGTTATGTGTTGGATATGGTTCGGTTATATCTGATGACTTCCGATTTTGAGGTTGAAAAAGTGAGACTGGTATTTCTTAACCATGTGACTAAATTATTCACTGCGTTTTGCAGCATGTTGCATGTGGTTGAAGCCTCTTCCTGTACGATAGATGATCAAGTCATCTGCGTATCCGGCATGTTTGATTGGTGAGCGGACAGAGCTACATATGTCACTTATGGCAAGCTTGAAAAAAGTGGTGCTAAGAACGGCTCCTGGCGGTACCCCATCCTCCAGGCTAAATGGTTAAGATATTTTTTCATTAGCGGTTACTCTTGCTGTTCTGTTTGTGAGAACATTTTGTATGAAGGCTCAAGTGTTTCCTGTTATACTGTTTTCAGTCAGTTTGTTATAGATGACAGGTCTCCAAGTAGAGTCAAGGGCACTGTTAATGTCAAAAATCACAGACCTGACTTTTTGTTTTATGGCAAAGACGTTGGAAATTTTAGAATGTAGAGCTACCAGATTGCCGGTGGTGTTTCGATGAGGTCTAAACCCTGACTGATTATGATTTAGTATATTGTTTTTCTCAAGGTACCAAAGAAGGTGTTTATTCATCATCCTTTAAGGAAGTTTCCACATTGTGCATGTAAGAAATGTAGGTCGAAATTATTTTGCATCAGCAGAAGTTGTACCAGTTTTCTTGAGGGGTGGGATAATATATTGACGCCACAGAGCTGGGAATTCTTGTCATGTCCAGATTGTGTTATAGAGTTACAGAATTTTATCTCGGATGCAGATAGGGAGGTTTCTGAGGAAGATAAAAGGAATATCATCTGGTTAATAATAATATGTACAGTACACATAGAATTTATGTTATCTTTCGTTCCCTTATTACATGAAAGGATTCACTAAGAGGCAAATTCCGGGTAATCGGCTTATAATAATCTACAAAGTACTCTTTTCATAACAAAGGAAGTTCTGAGTAAACACAGTTTACCGATATTAACTTCCCTCGTAAAAGGGAAGTATTATAATCGTGAAAAAACATATTTTCTCAATTCCCTCGGTATGTCTGTCTGTCTGGTTGTCTGTGTGTCTGCCTGTTCGCGGCATAGCTAAAAAACTAAGTAGTTTTTTAGCTATGCCGCGAATAAGCGTATATTAAATATTTTAGTCGTAGGTACTCTTTTAACCTAAACGTCCGCTGTCTGGAACATGTCCAGTAATACCATACGCATACTGATCCTTTCGAATTCCAGATAGGGATTATGAAATCGTTGTTGTAACGTGAAAAAAAAATTAAAATAATATTATTATCATCTCGCAATTTAATTATTTTAAAAGATCAAGAGATAACTAGTAAACGACATAAAAAAATGTTTTAAACCTAATTTAATTCCTCATAAAATCTTAGAGTTTGTAAAAGAATTAATTGAAATTTACCAACCTGTAATAACACTTTATATCAGTTAAAAGTACAGATGAGTAAAAGCTCTATTATGCACGTGATTGTTAAGTGGTCTGTCATTTTTGCTTCCGTCTTGCCGGTCTGTTATATTTCCGAGAAAAAAAAAACAAAGCAAAACTGTGACATATAGAAAATGTATATGTTATCGCTTTTATGCCGATCCTTTAGTGCAGCGACCCTTAAAAATAGTCTTTGTCTTTGTTCTGTTTAAAGAATACGGAGACAGTTGTTATTTTAGCAGTAATGGCTGTTTCATATAACCATATCTTTAAAAAAAAGTACAGATTATTAACAAAAAAAAAAACCGACTACTTAGAGCTAGTATACAGGGTGTCTCATTACTGATTAGTCCAGGCGATATCTTAGAAGGATGACAAACATTAAATTCAGGGGCGTGCCGTGAAATTTTAAGAAAGGGAAGCAATTTTTAGAAACTTACTTATTTATAATGTAATTCGATTCTTCGATAATTTTTTGTAAGTCTCTCCTGCCCTGTTGAATTTCTCACGAAATTTTTTATACGTTTAAGTGTTGAAAAATTGTGTTCTACTGATGAACTTTTGGCAGGTATTGTCAATACTAATTCACACAATTCCGACACTTCGGTGTAGGCTTCTTTCAGCTCCGTGTCTTTTAAAAATTGCATTAGTTCTTTAGTGTTATTCTTTGCGCTAATGTCATCAGTTTCGTAAATCACTTTTAGTTCAGATCGCCGTAACACTCGGTCGCAGAACTGGCAATAATGAAGAAGAAGAGATTTAAACGCATCTTCTGGAAAAGTTTTTCCTTTAAATGCATCAAAATTGCAGAGCTCGAGGTATTTAAAATCATTTAAACCGTTAAATCTATAGTTTATTTGCTGCTGATTTTGATCGATTATTTCATAAAAGAGGCGTCTGTATGATGTTCGAACATCTCCCACCTTGTCTGTTCGAAGATGCTTGGCTTGTGGCTCTACATTTAACGTCATCGTTTTCTCCCAAAATGGGTCAAAGTCATTTTTTTTTTTGGCTTAACATGGACTTAAAATCATCCACTTTTTTTAGGCAAAAAGCGATATCATTTATTTTAGTTTGTAATATATTAAAAACATTGTCCGTGAATAGAAATATTTCTGAAAATATGTTCAACAGTCCAAAAACCCCCTAGAACTATTTATTGCTTCTGAGTACCATGTTTCATTATTTTCTATTATATTCTCAAATAGTTCAATCAGTGATTCACGATTTTCAGATACTGTTAACATAAGTCTTCCATTATAGTCCCACCTAGTAGGAGCTACTTTGGGCAATCGTTTGTGGACAATGGAGTCCAAAGCCTGTGTACGTTTTGTTCATTTGGAAAAAAAAGCGGCCATGCCACTTAAAGTAACTCTTTAATGTGATTGATGGACACATCATACTTTACACTCTTTAATGTGATTGATGGACTGGGATAAAACTAAATTTAATTTATGAGCAAAACAATGGAGAAACACAGCACTTGGGGAAAGTTTCTCGAACTTTAGCTTGCAGACCCCCTAATTGTCCTGCCATCACAGCTGCTCCATCATAGCTTTGAGCAACTAATTTTTTCTCTCCATCAATTTCTTTAGTAACGTTATAAACTACGGTATATAATGCATCTGCTGTACAATTTTCGAACACATTCTTAAAACCTAAAAATCGCTCTTGAATACTTCCGTCTGTTTTAACTTAGCGTATTACTATAGATATTGGCTAAAATTAATGATATCAGTTGTTTCGTCCAGAACAATAGCAATGAACCGCACATCGCCAATCTCCTGCTTAATTCTTTTTAGAATAATGATTGCAACAGCGGAAATTAAATCATTCATTCTGGATTCGATTCGACGTTCCGCGAAAAACGCTAGACTGCTCTAAATGATTTTTTAAGCAATCATCATATATAGCCATTAAACTAAGTAAATCTTCAAAATTTCCTCTATTTGAAGAAACCCTTGTTTCGTCATGACCTCTAAATCCCAATTCGTGTTGTCCGAGAAAACAAACAACATCGATAAGTCTTCTTAATATTTGCCTGTTTTTATCGACTAGTTCATTCTGTTGGCGGTGACTAATTTCCAACTGTTTATTAAGGGCGTGTTCAATTCTGGTTTTGCCGAAGACTTTTTCTTTTATGACAGCCTGTAAATTCTCTTTGGATATAATGTGTTTTTTTACAGCTTTATGGAAATTGTTTAAATCGGAAAAACCAGTTTTATTCCAGACACCTTTTTCATTTTCAAAAAGTAAACACGGCCAACAAAATAATTTACTTATATTTTCACACCCTGTTAGTCATTTAAATTGTTCGTATTGTTTTTCCGGATAAAAATGTCTATTACAGTTTTTCATTTTTGTGGTTAAATTTTTCATAAGCGGTTTTGCCCTTAGGAAATTATTTGAAGCTTATCAGCGAAGTTTAATGTCGAAAATTCCTTTATTATTAAGACACACACCACACATTCACACACACTCTTCTTACTAAATCCTCCAAAATTTTCAACGCTATTACCGACAGCTTGACGGTATTTGCATATCCACGTCCGTATTATTGTCTTCCATATCGCACCATGCACGACGCGACGTACGTATCACACGGATAGCCGTTCAAACAAAGAACCTACTCCAACGATAGCTTCCGCCCCCACTTAAAGCACGCGACTGAAATGCAAAAATTGCAAACAGTCGGTGGAAAGTTCAATAACCTCTGGATCGATTCACAGGAAATCAAGCATACAGGACTTGGCTGCAGAGAAGCTAGCGGCCCGCATAGGTTCTATTCGATATTTTATCGTGGCGGGGTCGGAGTCAAGGCCGCATTTAATATGGGCTTGATAATTGAGATAATATTTTAGCATTTTTATTATAAATTAAATTAATGGTTTCCTATTTCAAAAATTACATTTTAGAAGATGTTTTGTAATTTTTTTTGGGGAAGCACTGCTTCCCTTGCTTCCATGTACTGCACGCCCCTGATTAAATTTGGTCTGTATGAACCATGAGTTCTTTTTTTGCTCTTTCAATTCGGGTCACATTGAACATTTTCAGATAGACCCTCTATATTTATTCACTTGTTTTTGTACTGCTTTGATTTGCCCAATAAGTACCTTTTTTCATATGAAATTGGTCCATAAATAACGTAGGAAATTGCATTTTTCATGCATAAGTCATGTTGGGCATGATATAAAAAAACGGTAAATTTCCTTTACCCGGAACTTCCCCCGTTATGAATATTTTCTTTCATTGGAAATGGTGAAGTGAAATTTAATTTAGTTCGATACACAGTCATTTATTACCACATACTTATTGCCTTTCCAAACATTTTATTAGGCGCCATTTTGTTCCATTATAATGGATTCACACCAATATTTTATTAGTTTCTATCTACACCACACTATTTTTGGGCTTAATTTAAAATAAATTTAATAAGCCTCTTTGACACATTGATACACACCATCATTTTGTTACGTCATGTTAAACTCGTATCAATTTATCCCTATAACACGTTTAATTCTTCTGCAAAATTTAAATCCAACTGAATAAGATCTTTTTACCTTAATTTTATTTTTTTTCTAGTCACCATTTTGGTTTCGTCATCTTGAGTTTGTGCCACAACTTTACCAGTTCATCACACTTAATGCTTGCACACAATTTGAAGCTAATCTAATAAGTAATTTTTTCAAACTGATTTTTTAAATATTTTATTAGGCCACCATTTTGTTTTGCTATATTGGATTTATACCAAAACGTTTCTAGTTCATTCCTATGTAACACTTGATTTTTGTGCAAAATTTGAGGTAAATTGGATAGTTAGCTTTTTTAGTAATAATTTTTTAACGATTCACTATGCCGCCATTTTGTTCCGGCATATTGGATTTTTACCAAAATATTACCAGGTTATCTCCATATGACCCTTAATGTTTGACTAAAAGTTGAAGGCAATCTAATAAGCGAAGTGACAGATAGACAGACAGAGAGACAGAAGGTTTTAATAAAACATATTTTTTAGTATCTAAGGACGCTAAAACGTGAAGATACGTAAAACCTAAAAGAGTGATTTTTTTCACGGTTCCAAACGTTTTACTTGGCCATCATCTTGAATTAGTACGACAATTTTACTAGTTCATCTCTATAGCACAATTAGTTATGATACACAATTTGAAATCAATCCATTAAGTAGTTTTTCGGGCGAAATTTTTAAATATTTTATTATGCCGACATTTTGTTCCGCCATCTTGGATTTGTATCAAAATTTTGCCAGTTCATTCCTACATAATACTTAATTTTGTGCAAAAAATTGGATAAGAAGTTTTTTAATATTAATTTTTTAAAGAATTTACTAGGCCGTCATTTTGTTTCCTCATATTGGATTGCGATTTGATTTAAAAATTACGAACTTAGTGGTTGTTTAGTAGTTATAGTGAATAATATATTAAATTATAAAGTCAAAAAATGTCTGATTCCGAGTTTTCTCTGACTCCACCTGAGTTAGTAGAAGCAGCAAAATAAGCGTCACAAAAATTATTATTGAATATGTGGAAAATTTCCTTAACCACGTATTCAAGATTTATGGAATGTTAGATGAAAAAGACATGAAGTTCTGTCTCGGAGATGGTGTTATTGGCTTATTTTTCGGAAGTGGCACAACAAGAAAAGCCATCAACAGTGTCGTCGAATTATTCAATGATTAAAAGTATGTTACAATACAATAATGTAGAATTAAGAAATCATGGTTCTTGGGATTAGACAGTGTCAAATTGGAATTACTATCCGAAGCTTCGCCTTCGATTGCACGAGGCATCTTCACGGATCTTTACTCCACGAAATCTGAACACTGAATAAGCTCGAAGAGATTCAGGCGGGCTTTTATACCCGACTCGTGTTCGCCGAACCGTGACCCTGTGTTAAGATCGGTTTCCACGTGTAATGTAGACCGTAAGACCGAGTTTTTCCACGAAAAGTGAAGAGTTTTTAATAAAAGAATCTGTTTTTCCAATAAATGGATTAAGAAAATTTGAAAGATATTTACCTAGTTTGTATGTGGGCGAGTCTATTGCACTGACGATCGGTTGAAGTGGTACGTTGTCCTTGTGAATCTTCGGAAGACCGTAGAACCTAGGAGTCTTGGAGCTGCTTGGTTTTAATGATTTTTTTCTCTGCTGGTGGTAGACTGGATGTGTTGATCAAATTCGTAATGTGTCTTTCTATTCTACTTGTGGGGTCTGCCTGCATAACCTTATAGGTCTTGTTATCCAAAAGTTGAGTAACCTTTTTTACATATTCTGTTCTGTCCATGACGACTGTGGCGTTGCCTTTATCTGCTGGAAGTACCAGAATGTTTGCGTCTTCGTTTAAGGTCTTCATTGCTGTTTTTTCGGCTGCGGAGAGGTTCGACTTCGGTGGTTTTGAGTTTTTAATGATCTTCGCTGTCTCATATCTCACTTCATCGGCTTGTTCCACTGGTAATCTTCTGATTGCTGCTTCAACAGAAGATACTATGTCTTTTACGGGAATGCTACTTGGTGCTATTGCGAGGTTTTGGCCCTTGGAAAGGACGGAAAGTTCTGCTTCGGATAACGGCTTCGATGACAGGTTGATAACTGTGTTCTGCGGAAGTTTCACTGGATTTTTTCTGTTCAGGAGGGCTTCAAACTTCTTTTGTTGCTTAAGTGTAACTTCTTGATGGATTTTTTCTGCCTGTGCGTTGATAATGTTGTCCAAAGTTGTAAATGTAGTTCTTTCTAGTCTAGAAGCTAATTTCAGATGAAGTTCTAATAGTTTCCGGGCATTTGTATCTAAATCACGACGTGTTGCCTTAATCCTTTCTCTAACTAATGCATTGCTAGCACGCTTATAAATATTCTTAGCAGTTCTAGAAGTAATGTGATGTCTCACCTGTAGCGATTTCGATACTACATCTTCATCTCGGCATCTAAGGAGAAAGGCCAACTGGCAGAGTAACTTCTTCTTGCTGTTCCGGAGATCGCCAAAAGAACCATGATTTCTTAATTGACCAAAGCCGTGAAAGCTTCCGTTCTAGAATAATGTAGACATTTCAAATTATTTCCTTTCTGAAACAAAATGGGAGAGGTTACATGTCCAAGAAAGCTGCGATTTTTACGAGTATACAAATTAGTGATTTTTTAAATAATGCTCTCGATGAAGTTTATTTAACGGGCAAGGTTGTTGTTGTATTTGGGATTGCAGGAGTTTGTCGAATTTGCGAAATCAGCCAGGTAACATTAGATGATATTGAAGATTAGGGAACGTTATTAACTGTGAAACTTAAGCAAACTAAGAATGATGTAAACAGGAGACTTGTATTTCTTCGTGCAGCAGCAGCAAAGGATCGTCGCCTGTTTTATATATATGGAAAATGCAGGTTGCGGGTAAAAATCAGTTTTACAAGGTACCTGAAACAGTAGCTAATTTTCTTCAACTTGAAAATGCTAAATCATTTACAGGTCATTCATTTCGAAGATCATCTGCTACACTTTTAGTTGAATCTGGGGGAGACTTGATGACACTAGAGAAACATGGCGGTGGGAAGTCATCAACGATCGCTGAAGGGTATGTTGATGAATCGGTAGCGCACAGGACAGAAATAGGTAATAAATTGTTTAGAACGTGTAACAGTGCTGAAATAACATTCGATTTGCGACCAGGTACATCAACGACTGTCGTACCGAATAGTTCAACGAACATGTCATTCATGCAGTGCACGTTTCATAATAGTACTTTTGATATAAAAGAAATGTAACTTTTGTATAATAAAATATTCTAAAATTAAATATCTACCTTCACTTATGTGTATATATCCGGGAAAAAAGTTATTTCTTAAATAATGACATTTTCTGTCAACAGGGGTTGAATGTCAAATTTTTTCCCGTTACAAAAAAAAGCACATTTTTTTGTTCTTTAGGGGGGCAGGGGTATTTGGGAAAATGCGACGTTTGGCATTTATTACCAATTTATCTGAGAGAACAGGGGCTTTAAGAAAACTATTAAGTAAAAAAAATTGTGGTTATAGAACTATGAACAGAATAAATGTTTGTAAATATAAAATCTGTCATTATATCGACAACAGTTTTATGGATTGGTAGACGGGGTCCGATAGAATGGCCTGCCAGATCACTTGATCCCCCGTTAGATTATTATCTGTGGAGTTACCTAAAATCTACAGCGTATGTTAACAGACCCAACAATATCAATGACCTTAAAGACCTAATAAGAAGCTCAAGTAGTGCACAATGTTTTGTAAGAACCTGAAGATTGCCTAGGATATTGTCAGGATGTTGCTGGTGATCAATTTCAATAATTTTTAAGTTAATATTACATAATTATCATCTAGACGTTTATTACTTAAAGTTAAAATTTATTAAAACTAAAAATCGACAGGGCCGAGGGTTTTTTCGAGAAAAAAATATCTGATTTATAAATGAACTTATTCCAACCTTTTCGTCCTCACTGTATATTATAAAAATCCTTTTTTATTCGAACCAACTGAAGGTCATCAAGACTATAATGTCGAGTGTCAAGAAGTAACTGATCTTGTGGTTGAATATGAAGGTATACATCTTAAGGAGGAAAGAAAAAGTAATAGGACTATAAAACCTCCAGATAGGTTAAACCTTTGAAAAAAAAGGGCGTGTAATATATACCTAGTATGTGATATGTATGAAACAGCATCTACCTCAACGTAAACTTATCGGTGTACCTGCAGGAACCAGAGATGTTATATTTCAATGGCAATGACATAATTTTAATAAATCATTTTCTGAAAAACGTCCTTAATAAACTTTTAATAGAAGCAAAATGTGTTTACCTCCTCTGCACATAAAACTAGGGCTTATAAAAACTGTAACTATTCCCAAATCGCTTTCTCATTTGTATGGTTTTTCAACCAGTTAAGCCTTCTAAGTTCCTCTATTGCATTATATAATCCCTGTGAAAAGGTAATTTTTTATTTTTATCTATGATTTTTTTTCTGTTGCAAGGGTACACAGACCTTATAGCTCCAGCAAAAGCTGTAAAAAAATCGTTAAAGTTTTCATCGACATTGTGACCTTTGATTTCCTTTTAAACTGAGTGAAAATAATATGAAACATTTTCAACACTACAAAGAGGAATATTACGGAAGAAATAGACATCTGTGTGTCGGTTGTATTAAGAAAAATAAGAAAACGACAGAAAACAAGTTGTCAAAATGGTCAGAGAGACTGGGGTCAAATTTGTTACATTTACTGATCATTTCCGAACTATCAGTTACCACATAATCTAAAATGGAAGAAGAGGTGAATCTCGGACCAGTGCACACCCTTATAGGAGTACTTACTAACGAGGAAAGCTGAAAAGATTCAAAAAGGTCAGACAGCATCTTGTAACTCATGGTCAAACCATCCCCACGAACATTCAAATCTCCAAACAATATTATAAAACTAAAATTAGATTTTGCCTGGGTTAGTATTTCATTCAAAATATTAATAAATGGGATAAAATCCCTATTGGGAGGTCTGTATAAATTAATGATGCCAATTCCTTTGCCCAGTTCAATACATGAGCATTCTACACTGTGGTCCAAATTAAATTCTGAAATTTCAAAAATGTACAAAAAAAACGACCAAAAAAACAGGAAAAATAAAATAATAATACATTTATTTGTTACAAATTAGATATTAAAAAAATAAACTTTAAATTATTTTATTATAAACAGTAGACAACATCAACAAATTATAAAAACTGATGGTGGATATGACAATCTTGATTTTCTACAACAGCTTGTAGCTTTCGGCGCCATAATCCGATAGAATTTGTTAATATTTCTTGGTTACGATTTTGCCAGCACATTATTATTCTTTCTTTTAACAGTGTTAACCACTACATCTTCGTAAACCATTTTTTCCAGAACACTTCTTACTGTACGGATCTGTATCCACTGGATTCAGATCCGTACTGTTTGGGGGTGTATCCACGTAAGTAACATTTACCAGTAGAGGACGAGTTTGCGCCCGAGCGATAGCAAGGGCTGGCAAAAAAGTTCGAGACTGGTTAATGTACTTACATCCCATCTAGTATATAACATTTTTCCCCCTCCCTGTATTGTATGCTTACAAGAAAATGCTGGATATATTTTTGGATTTTCATTATCATTACATTCGATAGCATTCTCATTAAATTGTGAAGGCAGCCATGATCCGTTGCCAGAGCAACATAAGCAGTTTTTATCAACGTCAAGTTGACAATTCATGGCGAAAAGTTTGAAGAAGTCGAATTGTTTGATGCTGTGTGGACAAAATGGATGTTTCAGATATAGAAAAATCAGCGAATATTGCTTGTTTATCTCTAATACCGGAAAAGTCGAAAAAAAGGTATCAAGCAGCATATAAATCCTTTAAGAATTGGTGCCAAAGCAAGATGGCTACTGCAGTCTCAGAAACCTTGTTTTTGGCGTATTTCCACGAAAAAAGTGCTATATTGAAGTCTCCATCAAGCGTATGGTGTGAGTATTCGATGTTAAAGTCCACTCTTTTTATAGAGGAAAATATAGATATTTCTAAGTATCCAAAATTTCGAGCATTTTTGAAAAGAAAAAATGATGGTTATAGACACAAAAAATCGAATGTGTTTAACAGGGAAAATGTGAAAAAGTTCATGCTTAAAGCCCCCGATGATATATACTTATTGATGAAGGTCGTAATGGCAATGGGATTTGCTGGAGCGTGCCGTTCTAATGAACTCTGTGAAATGAAAATGGACAATGTTAAAATAAGTCAAGAAGTCATAATTGTGACCATTCCTGACTCCAAAAATGAAATGTCACGTATATTTACAGTGGCAGAAAGTGAGAACTTCAAAATTTATACTGGACACTCTCAGAACGTCGTCAACTTTATTAGCAAATAATGGAGTTGATGTATTAGCTATCAAGCGACATGGTCGATGGAAATCCGCTACTACTGCTTCAACAGTGACAGAAACATTGGTTAGAAATGAAGGATCTCTGGAGTCCGAAAATGTAATACACATCGAGAAGAAACGAGAAAACGTGTTTCAAAATTTGGTTAATGATGTGAATAATTGAAATAATTGTACCATTAATATTAATTTCAATTCACATCACCGGATTTTTGTAATATATTGATGAAATCAAAAATTAAAACTACTTATAATAATTTTAGATTATTATTTCCATAGGGATCTAAGTTGACTTACATCCTCTCATTAAGGGCAACCAATACCTTGTTGAGTAACTTTCACTTACGTCTGTCAAAGCAGTGTCAAAATAGGTTGCTTACAATACAGGGAGGGGGAAAACGAAAATCATGCAGGTGTGAGAATATTTGAAACATTTTTAACATTCAAAATTTTTATGTTCGTGTATGGGGACCAGGCAAGTTACGAGTTCCCGCTCAAGGTAGAAAGACAGCGGTCTCGAGGTCAATCGACGATCGGCAGGCGCGCTTATTTTGAAGTTATGGAAGCCAAAAGTTGAGAAAGGTTTATAAAAGAGTAAAAAAAAAACGGCGAAACCTCTCAAAGTTATTTAATTTTTTGTATCAAAATAATGTTTGTTCATTATACGGGGTAGACCAAAAAAGAGGGGGCACTTTGGCAGGTTTCCAGTTACCATATCAAGTAAAGCATATATTATGTTATATAAGAGAAGTGGGTAACTTTTGAACTCCTTAAAATTTTTATATACGGGTTTCATCGTTCTATGTAACTTTAAGTGTCATAATTTATGTGTAGATATTAATCAAATCATATATAGCCGTACAATCATGGTCTAAAAAATAATAAGAGACATAAAAACTTAGATAATAGATAATATCGAGAGTTTATAATTAAATTATAGCCGTACGATAAAATTCGGCCTAATAAAAGGTAAAAAAAATATTACTAAAAACTGGATGAACTGGCAAAATTTTAATTCGTTTCAAACCTGTACCAAGAATTAGATTAGAACCGTGTCGCAACAATTTAGATTTAGGGTGCCATGGGCGTAGATATTCGATTTTTTAACGTCAAATCAGTTACAGTCAAATGGAAGATAGATATGGTTCGGGTAAATGTAACATTAAAAAATTTCCGAAATCATTGGCGTAGATTCTTATTTTTTTGCGATTATACATAGTTAAAATAAAAAAGAGGTAATATTTCGAAAAACGGTGAAATATTGCAAATTAATTTAACTTTTTGTATTCATTGTAGTGTTAAGATTAAGATAAAGTTAACACGAAAATTTGCATGGCATTATTAACTTGGAAAAAATATCATGTACAAAAAATCATCATTTCTTTAAAACTGGTTTTATTCTCAAATCAATATTATCTTATAAATGTCAGTTCTTGAGCCCCCCAAAAGTCGGTGTCTAGTTGCGCCACTGGTAGTTATCACAAATAGGGTCAAGTGGGGTAAATGTAAACGAATTTGACAAGTTAAAAAAAAATAGATTTTACCTGTGTGTCAAAATTTTTCTATAATGAAAATCTTTGGAACAATTGATCTACTATATTGTATAGGTCTTCTATTTTATAAAAATAACCAAAAAATAATTTAAAACATGAGATTTTTGTTTTTTTTTTGTCATTAGAAAAAAACTGTCACTGTTTACTTTTACCCCTGGGGTATTGGGGTAATTGTAAACAGCTAGTATAAACACCAGCTGAACAAATGAGAAAATTTAAGGGGCAAAAGTGAACATTTGAATTATTGAGTTGTAAAAAGTGTAGCCATTCGTTTTAAAATAGATGTTTACATTTACCCCTAAAAAATAAAAGGCAATATTTTATTTAGATTTTAGTATTGCTTTTTATTTAGCCACTTAAAAAACATTGCATACAAAAAAAACTTATACTTAACATTAATTTGAATTAAATCAGTAGTAAAAAAAAAGAATAATAATGTTACAAAAAAGTATCTTCTAATACAGGAACAATTTTTTCAAAATGATAGTAAATTCTTTCACCTTTCATTTTTATGATGGGGAAAGGCAACACACCTATAATTTGGTCATGCCTAACAAAGCTAATGTCACTTGAATTAACAGCAAAATTTTGTTTGGTATCATCTATAGCTCTTAAACCCACCACTTCAATGTCACTATCTACCTTTAAATTGCACAAGAACGAAACTTCCGGTTTTTAGATCTTTAAGGGAGGTCTCGTCTAAATCAATTGGGTTCTCATCAAGTTTTTCGGCCTCCAAATCCCAAGAGCTGGAGGTGTCACTTAAAAAGTCTCTGCTATTATTTTCTTCCTCGCTTGAACTATATTGTGGTACTTTTTTTGTTTTTGTCATCTTTGGTTTTTTTATTTTATTTGTTGGCAATTCTTTGGTATTGGCTTGTCTTTTTTGTTTCTCTGGTTTGGGTTTCTTTATTTTCTTCTCCTGTGCTTGTTTGAGTCTATCAAGAACTTCTTTGCTTGTCAATATTTCGCCATATGTCTGTTGTCTCAATCTGGGTATCACTTGCTTTACTATGGTTGTCACATTTTCCTTTTTCTCTGGGGACTTGAAAAACAATTTGTTAAGTGATGTATCAGTTATGTTACTACTTGTCGCTTGTATATTACTTGACATGCAAGCAGACGTACAAGTTTCAGTACTGACGTGTTAGCATGATTGGTCATTTTTTTTTAGGGTTGGAGGAGTTAATACCCTAACCTCTTGCCTAATTGGCTCCTCCTGGTGATCATCAAGAGCTTGTATATTACTTGACATGCAAATAGACGTACAAGTTTCAGTACTGACGTGTTTGCATGGTTGGTTATTTTGTTTGGGGGTTGGAGGAGTAAATACCCTAACTTTTTGCCTACTTGGCTCCTCCTGGTGATCATCAAGAGAAATGCTTTCAGGGATATCTATAAGGTTTTCTGTTTTGTGTGTTGTTTCTCCTTCTTCTATAAAAGTGTTTGGCTTCGGCACAGCTTCTAATTGAGGAATATCTTCGGAAGCATCTATAGAGCTTTCTGTTGTTTGCATAGTGACAATGCGTTCTTTGGATGGAGTGTTCTGATTTTGCAGATATTCCTCCAGTTCGCGTTGTTTAAAGGAACTTGTTGGAAATTTCGTTTCGTCGACTGGAAAAATTCCACAGCTTCTAAAGCCAGATATGATATTGGTCGGTTTTATAGCACTAGTCCATACTTCAGCCAATAGTTCAACAAAGTCCACTTTAGACAATCTTCCAGTTCCCTTGCCCATTTGTCTCTTTCCGAACGCTACGAGTTTTTTCTCCCAAAAAGTCTTGACAGGACCAAACACGCATTTATCAAGAGGCTGTAACATGTCGGTCAGATGACTTGGTAACTTGATCAAAGTGATATTATTAGACATAGCTTCTTCAACTATGCGAACGCTAATATGGCTAGCATGTCCATCATATATTAGCACCGCTGCTTGGTTTGGAATATTTTTCGATTGCCTTAAATTTTTGACTTGAAGTATGAAACTCTGGGTGAACCAGGTGAAGAACTGGGGTTCTTCCATCCACCCGTTCTTTAATACTGTATATAACGTCCCAGGATAAGCTTTGTCGGACACCCAGCGGGCTTGTATACCAGCGCCCTTGAATACGATGAGAGGAGGAAGAACAGACCCATCGGCTCCAACACATGCCAACACCGTAGTCGATTCCCTACCCGATCCTCCAGATATTCGACTTAGTGGCTTCCCTTTTTGTCCAATGGCCCTTATTCGACTTGGGTCGCTTTTAAAGCCCGACTCATCTGTATTGAAAACGAAAGATGCCTGTTCTAGAGAAGTTATTCCAAGTCGATCGAATGTGGTGCTTAAGTCTCTGTAGAATTTGTAGATCACGTCCGGCCTTCTGGCATCCTTCCGACACTTTTGCAAATGTTCAGGTTTTTTTAATGATAATAGGTTGTTATGACGTTTCAAAAACGAATAATACCAGTCTGTTCCTGGGCGGCCATCAATAAACGGGGTTGACAGGTTATTAGATTTTATATATTCCTGGATAAGGTCTAACAGTTCGTCTCTATCACATGGAAATCCAGATTGTGCGCGGGCCAATAGACAATCTACTATTTTCTTTTCTGTTTCAGAATTAAACGCTGGTTTACGACTTCGCCCTAGAGAGTCAATGGCGGTTTTCCTTCCATTAAGCCGCTGCGAAATAACGGCAATAGGTACACCGTACTGTTCTTGTGCCTGTCTATAAGACAGATTACGATTTTGTACGTCTCTAACAGCTCGTTCTAGATCCTCCTGTCCATAAGCTGGGCCGTTAGTCTTGCGGATATATTTTCTGGGCATCTGGAACAAATTTATTAATTAAAATATACGTTTACATTTACCCCTAAAGTCTGTTTACATTTACCCCAACCAAGCGTTTACATTTACCCCTTCACACTTTTATTCGGGGTAAAAGTAAACACCTCTATAATATTGTAAAAATACAACAGCTAGTTTAAAAACATAGTTCAGATTAATAATTATGGTATTTGCAACTATCTTAAACATATTTTGTAAAACTTACCGTTGAAATTGAATTTTCACTTAAATATTTCACACAGTATCACTAACACGAAAACAAAATTTTTGCAGTAGTCCAGACGAGAATAAACAACAATCAGAAGACGCGTCCGTAAGCAACTGTTCGTTTGAATACGATGGAAGGTGGGGATATTTTGTCAACCGCCATGCGGTATTAGGTTCGAATTTTAAAACGAATATTTATGGCGTTTACAATTACCCCTGTTTACATTTACCCCACTTGACCCTATATTCGATTTCTGGTGACATATGAAATAAAATTTCTCGATGGTAAACTTCAGAGGTTGCGTTCTTATCTACAAAAATGATGCTGGTCTTTCCCTCTATGGAAACTCCCACGGAAATCATCACCAATTCCGAAAAATGCATCCTTTCAACTAGCAACCGATTTAAATGAATATCTCTCTTTTTTTATATCAGCCGCAAAATATACTCGGTTATTTTGAGAATTTTTTGGTTGTCGAAGAGTGAATATTTTTTCATCTGTAAACCATATTTATTCAATATCTCGCCGGCACCTGAATCTTTGTTAAGTTCACACCTTTCAACACGTTTCTTCCTTCCTACTGAACTTTTACTAATTCTCGTTGTTTTAGATATTTTTCAACAACTTACCCAAACATAAGCTGGGGCGTTTTAAATAATGTTTCTCACTTGTTCAATGTTGGCAAGGCTTCTGGTGAATTAGTTAAGCGCAAATGCTTTAAAAAGTAACTGGTTGTACTAAGTTTCCAAATTTTTCGAAGAAACATAGCCACTAACTTTTTAGCTCCATAATTAAATGTTTCTCTAAGGGACTTTATCAACAATTTATCTTCTAAACTAAGAACGGACATTATTACAACTTATAAAGATCACAAGAATAATGTTTCAAAATCTCAAAGAAACTGTCAACATTCACTATCAATCTGTTTTCTTTTGTTTGAAATTTAATCAAGGCTCCCTTGATTTTTAGTTGGACTTTTGTACCATCCAGTTCAATATGTTAATGCTTAAAAAGACATCATGCAATATCTAAAACAACGAGAATTAGTAGAAATTCGGTAAGAAAAATAATAAAGAATGATATAAAAAAATAAATAAAGAACGATTTAAAACGAAAACCTTTTAAAAAGGTTGTCGTTGATTTTATTTACTTTTCATGATTAAGTAATTTTAAGTTCAATTTTCTAGAGTCTAATAAATAAAAAATATATTATTATTTTATAATTCCTGTTTTTTGCTCTTCTTTTTGACATTTTTAAAATGTCAGAACACCTACCTAATTCAGTAATTACAAACTTATAGATTTTCTTAGCCCAATAAATAACTCTCGCATACGACTTAAATTAAAAAATTTAATTCAATCAAAATCTTCAATTTGCTGATCATTATCCGAAAACAATGAACCAGTTTTTACATGAAATCGTAGAAATATTGGAATCACTTGATTTTTGCAACGACTTTAAAATCAACGTTTTAGAAAATTCGATTTTTTTGCGCACCCTGTACAAAGAAATAATTGGAGAAATCAGAGTTAACTCAGAAATGATTCAACTAAAACATATCAAAAAGTCTTTAAAATCGGTCAAAAAAGGAGAAAAAAAAAGCCTAAAATGGCAGATTTTCTTATTTGATTTATATTAAAAATAACTTCGACGCAAAAATAAACAACTCTAAATTTATAATTTTGTACCAATCATAGACATATCTTACGAAAAACAGTTCCATCATGTTTGCTGGCTCCTATTTCAGTCACATAAAAGTAATATAAAAGGAAAAACTTTCGAATTGTAGACGTGATTTACAGCCTTCTTTTGTTTTCATATTTCAGCATTCCTTTAAAAGGAGCGGTCCAAAGTTAAAATTAATGACAATATTCAGCGTGGGTTATATCGTACAAAACGTACAAAAGCAGCGTCGTTTTAGTTTTTACAATACCGCTTTTAAACGCCATTTTGCTTAAATATTCAAAAATTTATATAAATCGCTGTTATTTATTTGTCGAGCTACATTTCTCGAAGATTTTAATGTAGATGAATACAATACACTGATATACACGATTGAACGAACTGTTGTATCATTCTAATTTGGATGAAGGATTGAAAGAAAAAGAGCTGTCAACTATCTTACATAGAACGAAATCATAGACATAACACAGGCCAACACACATTTTGGTGCCTGCGATTTTTTAAGTTTTAATATCCTGATGAAATCTTTCCCTCTGTTCTTCACTACATTCACCTAAGTTTTCTGGAAAACGATCTAGGTGGCTGTGGAGGTAGTGAACTTTTGTACTCATGTTACAGCCGAGAATATTAAAATTTGAAAGCATAGTTTCCACTAATTCTACGTAATTCTCTGCTTTATGATTGCCAAGAAAATTTTTTACTACTTGAACAAATGAACACCAAGCGTTAGATTCAGTCTCGTTCATTGATGAGGTGAATTGTGGATCTTTAACAAGTTGCCTTATTTGAGGACCATCAAATATACCAAATACCCAAAACAATTTCCATCTCGATTTAAAGCCTTCACAAATTGCTTCATTAGGCCTAGCTTGATATGAAGGGGTGAAGTAAGATTTTTTCTCTTGAAATCAAAGGTTCGTTGATCACGTTTGGTTTTTCTTGAATCATGACATCTCTTGAAGGCAAAGTTTTGTTAACCCAGTGCTCATTTTTAGCTCTGCTATCCCAAAGGCAGAAAAAACAAGGATATTTTGTATAACCACTCTGCTGTCCAAGGAGGAAGTTAACCATTTTTAAATCAACACAAATTGCCCACTGATGTTCTTCGTATTTAATTTTTCTCAAAACTAATGCAGTTGTTTCATATTTTTCCTTCATGGTGGTAGAATGACCAATAGGAATTGAGCCATATTTGTTACCGTTATGTAAAAGGACACATTTTAAACTACGTTTTGAACTGTCAATAAAAAGGCGCCAATCATCTGGAGTGTATTCAGGCAAACCCACTTTTCCGAAGAGTCCTTTTATATTGTTACAGAATACCAAGTCATTTTCCTGAGCAAAAAAAGGCAGCAGATCCTTATCTCTTTTACGATAAAATGTAATATTAGTACCTGGACAAAGTAGATTTTTTTCTTTTAATCTGGATGCAAGTAATTCAGCGGATTCCTTTGAGAGATTCAGGTCTCTTATAAGATCGTTTAGTTCTTCTTGATTGAAACACTGCGGAGTTGCTAAATCTGCTTCAAATTCGCTGTCGTTTTCTGATTGAATTCTTTGAACTTCGTCAGACGTTGATGTTTCTGTATCATCTTCTGTCAGTTCGGGTAGACTGCTGAATGATGGAACGGGTATTTCTTCCGAATTCGCTACAGGCCTTCTTGCAGAATCTAGATCATGGTATGTCCATTTGTGTCTATTGTTTCTATTTATGCCTTTAATATTAACGAGACAAAAATAACAGTCGTCATGATGGTTTCGCGGTTCTCTCCAATCCACTGGTACACCAAGCTTTAGGCACTTCCTCTTTCCAGTTGTCCACTGTCGCAAATATTCAAAACATGTTTTACATCTGAAATGTGGGGCCCAAGACTTATCTTGATCTCCTAAATGAACGCGAAAATAGGCAAGATAAGCTCTTTTCACAAAGTCAGAAATCGTTTTTCTGCTTTCTTTCAAAGTGTATTCACTATACACATAACAAAAAACATCGGGATGATTTACACATGTACGTCTGCTTGTGGATGCCATTGTTTCAGTTTAGTGTCTTGATACTACAAAATGACCAAAATTTACACAAAATGATAGTACAACTTTACTTGGGAAAACTCAGTAATATAATCGAGTACAGCCAAACAGGTATAGAAGGATCAAGTCATAGGCAATTACAGGTATAAAAGTAATTAAGAGCAGTGTATTGAGTAGTTCCTAGTATAGGAACATTGGGTCAGGGACAATTCCAGGTATCCATTTGGTTAATTAGATTCTGGGAAATTTCTATTTTGACGATTAAGTACATATTTATCTCTTTATTTGTTGTTCTTTATCAGAAAAAAATATCAATTAACCTGTAACCTGTATCTCAAAAACTAAAGCTGATATAAAAAATCTGGTGGCATTTTTGAAATCAGCACATTAAAAACATCTAAAATCAGATGTTAGATTTCGGGCACCAAAGTTTTGTTTTCATTTTGTTACCCTGTGTAATAAATGTTCTAATACGATAATAATAACTTCTGTAATATATCAGTAACTATGTACGGGGTGTTTTGTAACTATGGCGTAACTCCAGGAGGCGATTTCTTAGGTCATGGCAGTTTTAATAAAAATACAGGTGGTGGAAGACCAGAAATTGTAATAACGCCTGAACAAGAAGAAGCTATACTTAATGCGGTCGAAGAAAATCCTTCAAATAGTACCAGGAAGATTGCACTGCAGCTTCAAGTCAGCCCAAAACAGTTTGGAAAATTTTAAAAAGAAATCTACTGTACCCATATCACATACAGCGGATTCAAGCTTTGCTGTCTCGGGATTTTCACCCAATATTAATGTTTGGTAGGTGGTTGCTTTATACGATGGCACGCAATAACAATTTTTTACCATACATTTTATTTACGGAAGAGACAAATTTGTCACGAGATGCTATCATTAATTATCATAGCAACCATTTTCACTGAAAGTATATGTAGGAATTATTGATAACTACTTAATTAGCCTATTTTTTCACTAGCAAGATTAACAGGTGTATACACACTTTTTGCGATAACATCTACCCAATTTGTTAGAAGATGTATCCCTACATGTAAGAGGGAATATGTGGTTTATGCAGGACGGGGCTGTATAGTTTAGTGCCCTTGCTCGTCAGCATCTCGACATTACTTACCCTAGTCGCTGGATCGGACGTGCAGGACCTCAAAATTGGCCAGCTCGTAGTCCCGATATGAATCCTCTAGATTTATATTTATGGAATCATCTGAAGGCTCTGGTTTATAAAACGTTTGTACTAGATGTAAACGACTTGAGAAATCGAATAATCGACAATTGCAATGTCATAAGGAATACTCCAGGGATTTTAAAACGTGTCAGACAATCAATGACGAAGCGATTGCAGCCGTGTATTTTATCAGACGGTAGTTATTTTGTTCATCTACTTTAAGGTCGAAATTGTTTATTTTTTATTTTTCTGTAATTTATGCGTAGTAACTAATACATATTTTTTAATGTACATGGATAATTTTTAAAGTAGTTTAAAGTCAGTTTTATTATTTTTTTCTCTAAAACGAGGCTAGATACGAACAAACTAAAAGAGACAGAAAAGTTGTATTTTTAGTTGTCTAAACCGAAAAAACTATAAAAACTGCAAAAAGAGACAGTGGCGTACTTTTTTTTCAATAATAATGGTTGCGGTGCCCCTTGTGACGCCACTAGACTTAGTTCTAGTTAGTACTAGTACTTAGTACCAAAAATGTCACTGCCAAAATTTCAACCAAATCGGCTTAAGGATATTTATGATAATTATAAAAAACTAATTTTTTAAAAAACTTTAACACTTCGTATCTCAGAATCGAGACAACTCCGGACACATGTTCATACGAACTTTTTTTCTTAAAGTGACCTAAGGAATCACCTCCTGGAGTTATATACCATAGTTATGAAACAACCTGTATAATAAGTATTAACAAATAATCTGTTTTCTTTTTATTTAAATGCAATAACAAGACTTAAAAACCGACAACACCATCGCATTTTTGTCAATCGCAGGCTACACGATCTTATAACAAGTAAAAACATTATTTTTGAGCGATTTTTGTAAAGATTATTTTTTAATAATATTTATCCGACTTTTCGATTCTCGGGTAAGTCAAAATGTTGCAGTTTTCTGTATTAATTGGCGTACGCGATATGAGATTCTTCCTAATATTTTATTAGTTTATAAGTACGATTAATTAGGTTAAATGTTAATATGATTTTTAGTCGCTATTTCATGATTTTTTAGAAAACAAAATCACTTATCAGCACTTTTTTCCAAAAGCTACATATTTTTAATTCTGAGGCAAAAATGTATGTAGATATAAAAGATCGGTAAATTCCCTTTACCCGGAACTTCCTCGATATGATGTTTTTCTATTTGTTAGGAATAGTGAAGTATGACACAATTAAGCTCAACACATAGTCATTTAGTAACATATTTAAATATATTATCTTTTAAAACATTTTTATTGGGCGCCATTTTATTCCATCATATTGAATTCGTACCAATATTTTACCAGTTTCTTTCTACCTATACCACACTTGACTTTTGGGCATAATTAAAAATAAATTCAATAAGTAGTTTTTACAATGATACATACCGCCATTTTGTTACGTCATGTTGAGTTAGTGCAAGTTTATCCCATTTTCACATTTAATTTTTCTGCAAAATTTAAAGTCAATTGAACAAGATTTTCTTTACGTTTTTTACGACTTTTCCAATTTATCTATACATATATATTTAATTCTTGCACAAAAATTGAAATTAATTTAATAAATAACATCTTCAGGCTGATTTTTTAAATTTTTTATTAGGCCGCTATTTGGTTTTGCTATCTTGGATTCATATTAAAATGTTACCAATTGATTCCTATGTAACACTGCCAAATTTGGGGTAAATTGGATGATTAGTTTTTTTAGTAATATTTTTTTTTGCTTTCTAAGTGCTTTTCGTTAACGATCTTCTTGTTATGTTAGAGTGGTATAATATTTAGGGTTAGGATCCAGGATTAGGTTAATAGTAAAAGAAACCAAATTTTTTTTTGAAAATTGTCGACGTTTCACAACTTTATTGTTGCATCTTGACAGGACACATACATAGATTCTATATCCTGCATGAAACCCATATTATCAGTCTTTACCTGCTTCGTTGTTCCGCAGATATTTCTTAACCAATAATACACCACTCTAACATAACAACAAAAGATCGTTTAGGAAAACCATTTAGAAACTTAATATCCGGGAAATATCTGAGGACCAGCGGAGTTGGTAAAAACTGATAATATGGGTTTCACACAGGGTATAGAATCTATATATGTGTCCTGAAGATGCAGCAATACAGTTGCGAAATTTTTTTATCATATAAGCTTGTTACTCTTTTGGCGTTATCATCTCCCAGTAGGGTGTAGACTCTTTCTCTCATAAAAATTGAAAATATTAGAATATTAGAAGATAAAATTGAAATTAAAGTTCGTGATAGATATCTGGATCCAGTAGTAAACAACCTATATTCATTTTTCCTTACTTTAAAGTAAGACCAGGGTTACGTGTGGCATCCACTATAGAGAATTCCTTTAAAAAAATCGTGGCTTTTCGTCATCACGAAAAAAAAATCTTATAGTTACTTTTAAAAAGTCAAGTCACGCTCCCTCTTCACAGACTATTAGCAGTTGGATTAAGAAAGCATTATCTTTAGGAGGCATAGACACATTCATATTCTTAGATCATAACTTCTGCAGCTTACAGAGCATGTGTAACTATAGAACAAATAAAGAATATAGCATTTTTTTAAATTCTACAATAGACCCGTAAAAAATCAAAAGATCCAAACCACATATTTGCTAGCACTATTCTAAGTTCCAAGAGACGTCAAACTATAACCTTTTCAGTAAGTTAATTAAATCAACTTACAACTAAAACATAAGTGTTATTATGTATACCATATTATAATCTTTAAATTACAGATTTTTTGTTGTTTTTTTTTCAGTATTAGGACGTTAATTAGGTCCTGTAACTACATAGGTAACTTATCTGAGTTCCTTAATTATATTAACAGAGAAGTTATTAGGAAAATCGCTTTTTACTCTGAACATCTACACTGTAGTAATTATATCAAGGACAGGCGACCGAAAATTTAAAAATTAATCGACTTAACTGTAAAGATGATTAATCGTTGTTTTCCTAGCTCATCCATAGATTTAATAATTACCCAACCCACTTTGATATAGGTTCCCTATTTGACAAGCGATTTTCCATCGTCGCACTGCAACGGAATGACACAAGAGATGGGCAGTTGAGAATATCAGGCGGAAAGATGAATCATTATGATTGTAAATTTTAAAAAGATTCGTGCTGATGGGTAGATTTTCGGAAACTACACTGTAATAGTTATATAGTCAAAACCAGTGTTAAACCTTTTGTTTTTCTTTTATTACGTGTAATCATATCCTCCATATAAAATCCGGAAGATAACTTAGATAGACCTACGATATTTTCATATTAAAAAAGAGGATAAACATATAAATACCAGAAGTTGCAAAAATCTTTGAGCGATATTTTCAGATAAGTCAGATTGACAAGTCAGTGACAAAATGAGTAATAGAAAACAATTTTCGGTTTTTTTGCATCTACAAGCGAAAAAAATGGTATTAAATCTAATAAAATATTACGAAAATGAAAATTCACCTGCCAATATCCAGGAAACAGTAGCAAAAGCTCCGGGAATCGGTATAAGGACTGTGCAGAAAATTGTGCATGAAAAAAAGCATAATTTACTACCGAAGAAGATTAAGAAATGTACCCGCAATTTATATAAATTTAAGACAGAAGACTTAACTAACAATGTAAAAATGGATGTTCATAATGCAATTTACGATTTATACACATCAAAAACTAATATAACCCTTCAAGTTTTAAAAGAAGCTTTAAAAAATCGAGGCATATTGAAAATTGGACTAAAATCGTTGTCAAAATTAATAAAAATGTTGGGTTTTCGATATAAAAAGGACCGTAATCAAAGATTTTTATGCGAGTTGCACCATATAGCAAGTCAGCGTATCCAGTTTTTAAAGAAATACACGGAAAATGTTAATTCAATATTTAGAAAAGTGGAATTTTTAGACAAGACTTGGATATTTTCTAATGGACGTGGTTCGAAATCTTGGCAGGACGAGTCTGTAAAAAGTGTCATGAGAAAAAAGGGATGCGGAACGGGAAAATGGTTCATCATTTTGCATGCAGGTTCTTCAACAGGATTTCTCCCAGATGCAAGTTTACTGTTTTCTTCAACATCCAAAAGTATGGACTACCATGATAATATGAACTGTGAACTGTTTGAAAAGTGGTTAAAAGAACAACTGATTCCAAATTTAGATCATACATCTTTAATTATTCTGGACAACGTATCTTATCATTCAAGAATCTTAAATAAAGAACCTACTTCGTCCTGGAAGAAAAGTGATATTTATGACTGGCTAATAAAACAAAAACAACATCCTTACCCAATATGCTGAAACTAAAACTTCTTTTAATGGCAAAATCTATTAAAAAACCAACAATATATGCCGTAGATGAAATATTACGGGAAAATGGACATGAGGTTTTACGACTGCCGCCATACCATGGCCAGTTTAACGAAATAGAATTAATATGGGCTGGAGCAAAATCATACTACGAAAAACACGTGAAGTGCAAATTGTTTGGCAAGATTCATTAAATTATATTACGCCGGAGTACTGGAAGAAATCTGTGGAACATACGGAGAAATTAATAAGGGATTGGTGGAATCGAGAACGAGTTCTAGATGTCGAAATAGCACCAATGATCATTGCGCCATTTGAGGATGACTCAGAAAATGAGGACCTTTTAAGTGATATTTTTTAGTCTATAATATTAAAAAGTTTCTAAAGGATTATATTAGTCTTTGACGTGTATAAATCATAAATTGCATTATAAATATCCATTTTTGCATTGTAACTTAAGTCTTTTGCCTTTGGATTTTTTCGTGTACATTTCTTAATCTTCTTCGGAAGTAAATTATGTTTTTTTCATGCACAAGTTTCTGTACATTCCTTATACCGATTCTCGGAGCTTTTGCCACTAGCTGCTGGATATTAGCCAGTGAATTTTAATTTAATTTTTTTTTATTAGATTTGACACCATTTTTTTGCTTACTTTTTTAGTACATCGGATAAGTAGTTTTTTAGCTATCCCGCGAACAGACAGATTGACGGACAGACATACCTACAGACAGACGGAATTGAGAAAACATGTTTTCCGGCATCTAGGGACCCTTAAACGTAAAGATCTGAAAAAATCTCACGAGGGAAGTAATAACTAATTATCTTGTGTTTTTAACAAAAGTGTATAATAGTTTTGCAAAATAATTTTTTTTTGTTATCACAATACAAAAAACAAGTTTTCTTTGCACAGGTGTGGCCCGCATTTAAATAAATGACACTGTATAAGTGGTTAGATTTTTAGGTCAAGCGGGGCTCATAATTTTCAACATATCCTGATTGTTCCACTGATTCGAACCGCCTTCCGACTTTATTAATGCGCTTGCCATTTTGTGTATGTTTGTTTTTGCCAACCAAAAAATTTTAACCAAATACATATTTAGCGAATTTTCTTATTTAGTCCCTCGGCATTTAATATATCTTAATAATATTGCGTAATATAATAAAAAAAACTATTTTCTTTCTCCCTGTATATTTGTAAATAGCCCATCGAGATTTAATAGCTCGATAAAAGAATCACACAACATTTTGGTATTCACTGTGTTTCCTGATTTGATTCATAATGTTGGTGGCCTTTGGACCCGCACGATAAGACCGCATTCGACTATATCTACAAGCTAGGAAAATTACGATTAATCATCCTTACAGGAAAGTCGATTAATCTTTAAATTATTTCTGACCAGCGTCAACTTTAAAGTGTAAAATTACATTTTGGAGTTTCCTCAATCAGTTCAAGAATAGACAAAATATTTATTATGCGTCCAAATATTATGTCGTCTGAATAAATGCGTAAATAGACTCTTGTTTATTTGACTTTTTAGAAATGATTTCTATTGAGTAGCTTAATTAAAATTCGTCGAAATCCAAAAAAATTAAAATGGCAATGTTTTATTACTGCAAATATAAAATTCAGGACAAAACATTTCATTTTTAGCAGTTTTATTCACAAAGAGCTTTGATCAAATATGAAATTCGCAAAACACTTTTAACTGTCATTATGAACAAAGACCAATTAAAATCTTTTGTGTCAGGCTCTTTAAACAAGGCCCTTCCTCGAGATGTGTTAGTCAGCCATTTTTGATGGCGGCTGAAAGTATAAAATAAGTAAGATGTATTTTTTCAATTTAATTTTTTTCCAAGTAATAAAATAAAGACTTTTTGATTTACTATTAAATTATTTCGGGATGTCGTTGTGAGATTGAGTTTAAATCACTGGTAGGGACATTTATAGTAGGTACAACTACTAAAAGCATTATGTTCTTGACGTAAAGTATAGTTTAATTTTTTTTTACGAAGGCCGAAGACCTACGTACTAGTAGTCAGGTAAATTTATTCAAAATAACGACGAAAAATACCGAAAGTCTCCTAATCTCACATGTTCCCCTCATGGTTGTTACTTCCCTCGTAAAATGGAAGTATTATAATCGTGAAAAAAATCACCCTCTCAGAATTTTAGATTTTCACGTTTCGGAGTACTTAGAAGACGAAAAACATATTTTCTCAATTCCGTCGGTATGTCTATCTCCTGTTCACGGCCTAGCTAAAAAAAATACTTACCCGATTGACTTCAAAGTTTGATTAAAAATTAAGAGACATATAGGGATGACTTGGTAACATTTTGGTAAAAATCCAATATGGCGAAACAAAATGGCGGCCTAGTGAAATGTTAAAAAAATTATTATTAAATTACTACTTATATAATTGATGTCAAATTTTACACAAACATCAAGTATTATGTTAGAATCAACTGGTAATATTTAGTAACAAACATTAGAAAAAGACTCCAAGTCTCGGTCTCATTAAATTATAATTTTACAATTCACAACAAACATGACACGTGTTTCGCCATTTCGAGCATCATCAGACCTACAAACAACAGAGAGAACCTTAGTAAATAATCACACTCACAAACCTAAAACAATAACTTACAAATATAATAAAACACACTAAAGCACAACAAAACAAACAACTACTTATACATATTTGATGGACATTAAAATGAGGTTAAGTCTCACGTGAATAAACAAAATATTAAAAAAGTATTAAAAAAAGTTTCATGTCTCTAGACGGGATCGAATCCCGACCACCCGAGTGAGACGTCTAAGCAACCACCCACAGACCACTGGAGTAGTCCAAGAAAAGAACCAAAAACTCTCACTCTATGAATTAGTGAATGAAATGAAGGTTGCCTACAATTATTATTACATTAAATTGTTAAATATTAGGGTTGGTTCAAAATTAAAAACATCGTTAACGCAAGTGAGAATGGGACTTTTTATAGCTTTGGTTATTTCCATTTTTTCTGGAAGGTCAAGCTTTTTCCCCTTCGGACATTCATGTAAAACATCAACGTCAGAAATGGAAAATTCATGACCTGACTCCAACAAATGATTGGCAAAAGCTGAAACAGTCTCAGTTACATTCGTATTTCTAAATTTGTTGACAAGGCTCAAATGTTCTCTCACCCTTGTGGAAATTTTTCGACCTGTTTGTCCCACATAGGTCGTGGAACATTCGCTACAATTTAGTGCATAAACCCCAGATCTGGACAATTTATCGGTTGTGTCCTTTGCCCTTAGTAAATGTCTCTTGAGAGTATTTACTGTTTTGAACGAAATATTGACATTTTTAATATTTTTAAAAAATTTTGCCAATTGGAGAGAAATTTTTCCGAAAAAAGTAATGCACTTGAAAAAATTTGTCTCATCGCTAAGTTTTGAATGTATGACAGTATAGGACATTTTGTACTTTTTGTGTTTATAAATTTGTAATATAATTTGGTGATGGACTCCAAAGGAAACCCGTTATTCATAGCAATCTGCATTATAATATCACGCTCCTTATTAAACGCTTCCCTTGACAATGGTAAATTACACAACCGATAGAAAAAGGAGTTGAACGCGGCGAATTTATGTGTGTAAGGAGAGTTTGAAGCATACTGAATAACATTATCCGTGGACGATGTTTTCCGGTAAACCTCAAACTCTATCCTACTGTGTTTCCGCGATAGTAAAAGGTCAAGAAACGGTAGTTTTCCTTCATCTTCCATTTCCAATGTAAACTCAATTTTAGGATGCAAGGAGTTAACGAATTGTAAAAACTCTTCCAACTGATTTCTGTTGCCATTCCACACAATGCAAATATCATCTACGTATCTTTTATATGCTGTTAGGAAGGAGGCAAAATAACTATTCATTATCCTGTTTTCCAAATTGTTTCTGAAATCCTCACTCAGAAATGGCGACAAACAAGAACACATAGCCAGCCCAGACTTTTGCCTATATAACTGTCCATTAAATTTGAAAAAAATTTCGTCTAAAACTAAGGTAAGAAGAGAAGTGAGGCCATCAACGAGTAACTGAATACAGTCTGCGGGAGGCACACTAGGAAACAAATTCCTGACATCCAATGAAACTAATAATGCATTGTGCGGAATATCAACGTTTTTCAGGTGATTGGCAAAGTCGATGGAATTCCTGGTAGAATATGTGCTATGAAAACCCGTTACGTCCCTAAGAACTCTATTTGGCCAAGCTGAAAGTTTATAGCATGGGAAATCAATAAATGAAACCACTGGCTTATCTTTATGAATTTTTGGCAAGCCATAAAGTAAGGGTGTTTTCGGGTTCATAGGATATAATTTATCTTTTGTCATGTTAAAATAATCTAAGGTTGTTAGAAATGTATCGAGACTACTTTTTAACCTCGTAAAAAATGAGTTTGTTGGGTCTCTGTTTATTCTTTCAAAATCACCAGAGTTCAAGAAACCAATAACCTTGTCAACATAATCAGTTCTTTCCATAACTACTAAACAAGAGCCTTTATCGTAATATTTAGGTACGAATCTAAGATGGCGGAACAAAATGGCGGATTAATAAAATATTTAAAAATTCAGCCTGCAAAAAGTGCTTAATGGTTTAATTTCAAATTTTGTGCCATAACTAACAGTGGTACAGTGCAACTAAATGTGACACATCGCCATTTCTCTATGTACAAGTTAAATATTGAAGATCCGGCAACGCAGCCTTTAAATCCTGTCGGGTACGTATTTCCTGTTAAACGTTTGTCGATGGCGGGTGCATCGTCGAAGGTCATTTGCAAATAAGGTAAATATCATATTTTCAATAATTGAAGTTAGAAGTGTGTTAAGTTGTCTATGTATAAAACAATAGTGATTGGGGGATAGTTATTTTCATTATTATGGAATATAAGGATGATATTGTTAATATTTTATACTACCCAACCTCTAAAACTTATTAGACCTATGTTTTGGTAGGTGTCACAATTACACAGCAGAAATATTGTATTCAGAATTTTACAATGAGTCGCCAAAAGCAGCAACCAAAAATCAAATCTTACAGTAGTGACGACCTGAATAATGCAATAACAGCAGTTAAAAAATGGCGATATGTCTTATAAAAAAGCTTCACAAGTGTATCACGTTCCTCGAAGCCCGTTGTTTGCTAAATGCAAAGGATGGAGAAACAGGCCAGTTTCAAGAAGAAATCGTTCTGGAAGAGTGCCAGATCTATCGCAAAAGACAGAAACAGAGTTAGCTCAACACTTAGAGACATTAAATAACTGGGGATTCGGGCTCACGCGAAAGGAAGTGTTGAATACCGTAGGTGTTTTCGTGCAGCAAAACAATATAAACACAAGATTTAAAGACGAAGTACCAAAGAAAGATTGGTTTATTAGGTTTTGCAAGAGACATCACTTGTCATGTAAGAAACCCATCAAGGGGCAAAGTATTCGTACGGAACAAACTACTCCTGATGTTATAAATGGATTTTTCGATCTATATGAAGAAACTCTCAAGGATTTAAATTTGCTTGACTGCCCACGACTAATTTTCAACCTAGACGAAACATCTTTATGCAGTGATCCTTCAAACACAAAAGTGGTTGCGCAAAGAAACAAGACAGTTTTTAGACATACTCATTGCACGGGAAGAAGCAATACCTCAATACTATTCTGTGTTTCAGCTTGTGGTGATAAATTGCCACCATTTATATTGTACAGGGTGTCCGGATTTGGTTGCAAAAGCAGTGTATCTCGCTTATTTTTAAAGATAGAACCTTGCGGTTTTTACGAACCTGACCTAATTTTTTGTGAAACTCATGAAGCCGTAAACAAAATTTTCATAGCCTTCTTCGTTTATGAGGTACAGGGCGAAATAGAAAATTTTGCATTTTGGGACCCCCCTCGTATCTCGGCTATCCTTTAACCTAACGCAAAGAAAAAAATCGCTGCTTATGCAGTTTTTACGCTGGATCCAGTGGCGTAGTCATATTTTTCATTTGAGTTGTTATTTTTTAGATATGACCTAAAGTTGTGTTTTTTTTAATGGGACACCCTGTATATTTGTCCAGAAATTGATTTGTCCTTTTAAAAGCTTTTCAAAAATATATAATAGTATGGCTCTATTTTAATAAACAACAACAAAAATCCTAATTTTTATAATTATCATCCCAAATTTTGCAGTAGGTCATGCAAAACAATGCTGCCTTTTATTTAAAGCCGTTAACAATATCTACATCCTAACAATAAATCAAAATAAATATATATTGATAATTTCGCACCAAAAAAGTACCACCTACCTAGATTTATGTAACACAAGAACAAAACAGTAATAAATTATTATGTAACAAGCCTTTAAGCAAAAATCAACTGTCGTATAAGAACTACAGTAACCAAGGAAATCAAAAGAACTATTCAAACTGATTTCCATTTTGTTCTATGCATGCTTCATACAATTTTCGTATTCGTTTTAGGGAATTAAGCAAAATAACGGGATGATTTTGTAAATAGCGAAAATTTTCTCTTATTGCATTTCCTAAATCTTGGACATTATCATAGTGATCTTTGTAAATTCTATTTTCCAGATATCCCCATAGAAAGAAATCTAAAATCGACAAATCTGGGGACCTAGGGGGCCATCTTATAGGTTCATTTGTTCCGATTCATTGATTGGTAAAATTGTTGTCCAGAAATAATCTCGTCATTCCAGAATTGTGTGGAGGAGCACCGTCCTGTTGAAAATAAATTTCGTTAATTTGCGCTAGAGGAACATCGTCAAGTAATTCAGGTATAGCTCTGCATCTCCAGGCTGTAAGTGCTGCACGAGCCTAAATTTGTATGGGTGGTATTTGTGCTTTTTTAGAATTTCTTGAACTCTAGTTTTTGGAATCCCTATGCTCTTTTCACTGGCCCTACAAGTGTTTGTAGGGTAAGCTTCTGCATTAGCCAAAACCGTAATTGCCTCAGCCTCCCGATTTTCTTTATTATATGTTTTCGTACGAGGTTTGATAAATGATCCGTGATTAAGTAAATTCTTTTTTATCCGATAAAAAGTGGATATATTAGGTTGCCTCCTTTCTGGATATCTAAATAAAAATTAAGCAATAGTATTTCAACACACCTAAAAATTAACTATTTACCTGTTAAAATACATCTCAGAAGCCGCTTCAACATTTTCATTACTTAATATAAAACAAGCTAACATATCGTACTTTTCATAATGTTCGAAAGTTTGGTTTTCTTTCATAATAATACAAATATATTTTTACGCAATAAATAAATACAAAAAACTAGAGCTATATTTTATATACGCGTACAGAATTGGGAAACGTCATTTGCTTCCAAGAAAACAAAAGAAAACGGCATCGTTTTGCATGGCCTACTGCAAAATTTGGGATGATAATTATAAAAATTAGGATTTTTGTTGTTGTTTATTAAAATAGACCCATACTATTATATGTATATTTTTGAGAAGCTTTTAAAAGGACAAATCAATTTCTGGACAAATATACAGGGTGTCCCATTTAAAAAAAACACAACTTTGGGTCATATCTAAAAAATAACAACTCAAATGAAAAATATGACCACGCCACTGGATGCAGCGTAAAAAACTGCATAAGCAGCAATTTCTCTTTGCGTTAAGTTAAAGGATAACCGAGATACGAGGGGGGTCCCAAAATGCAAAATTTTCTATTTCGCCCTGTATCTCATAAACGAAGATGGCCATGAAAATTTTGTTTGCGGTTTCATGAGTTTCACAAAAAATTAGTTCAGGTTCGTGAAAACTGCAAGGTTCTATCTTTAAAAATAAGCGAGATACCCTGCTTTTGCAACCAAATCCGGACACCCTGTACAAGGCCAAAAATCTCTGGGACGCATGGATGCCAGAATAAGCATTTCCGCACACCGGACACGCTGCAACAACACACGGTTGGATGACAGAAAACGCATTTCATTCCTGGTTCAAAAATCATTTTTTAAAATTCAGCCCAAAAGAACGGCCGCTCTTGCTTTTGTTTGATGGGCGTACATCACATGTATCCATTGATCTCATAAAGTTGGCAAAAGGAGAGAATATTTGTTTGCTAAAACTCCCACGACATACTACACATGTATTGCAGCCACTTGACGCAATACCATTCGGAGCTTTCAAGAAAAAGTGGGATGAGAAAGTAACACTATGGCAAAGAGCACGTTATGGTATAGCAATGAGAAAGGCAGATTTTTCTATTCTTGTAGGAAAAGTCTAGAGCAATATGGTAGAAAATTTAATAAAAAGAATCTTTTCAGGTCACTGGCCTTTATGACGAGAGCATCCCTAACGAAAGTCCTATTAACCGGAAAGCGATTAAGACTTTTAACTTTACGTCAATTAATACAGATCAGTCCAAAAAATACAAATTTCAACAGCAACAGATAGAGAAGATAAATGAAGCAAGTTCCACAAAACCCGCTCGTGTATTTACATCTAAAGATACTACTGAATCCAGCACGCAGAGTGAAGAAAGAAATGTTTGTTTTGAAGAACTGTTTTTGACAAAAATAGCGAGCCCAACAAGCGCGCCAGTAAAAAAGAGAAAAGTTTTAAATAGTAACCTCGCAGATGTTATTACTAGAGACGATTATCTTAAGCAAATTTAAGAATCGGTGGCGGCTAGGAAAGAGAAAAAAGTCGTAAAATGCAGAAAATATATGATTCCGAAATAGAATATGAATGAACTGATAGAAGCTGAAAATGAAAAAGAAGGGTACTATCAGTTTGATCTTCCTTTAAAAGCCGGTTCATGGATTATTGCCACTTCCGCCACAAAAAAAAACACTAAGGCATTTCTTAGGTAAAGTTTTGGAAGTCTCAGATGAAAGCGTCAAAGCAACTTTTCTAAGAACGAAAGGTGAATATTTTATTTGGCCCAATGTTCAAGACCTAGATAATATCAGAACAGAGGATCTATTTATTTATTTATTTATTTATTTACAGTTAACTGTCTTACAGGAAGATCCCAATTACAAGACAGTGAAAAACTACATATTCAAGCCTACTAAATAACTAATAATAACAGTAATTATTTTCCAAATTCTGATATTTGAATAAGATTTAAATTAGCAAAACGGTTTAGCGTCGTAGATTTTTATTTATATGATTATAAGCTTATATGATTCTAAGCTATCAGAAAAAAGATCCAAATTAGTTTTTTTGTTAAAGTTGTCGCACATTGTATAAATAGGAGAAAATTTTAAGATGTTTGTACGAGGAGTCGACAAGTAAAAAGCACTGCTTGTGCGTGAACTTAAACGAGGCACGTTGAAATTTATTTTAGAAAGTAAACAGGGGCAGTTTAATTTATTATTTAATAGCTTATACAAAAATATCATTTGCAGGTTATCTCGTCTGGTCTAAAAACTCTTCTTGTGGACATCCTTGAGCGGGATAGCGACCGTCTTGTTTAAAGCTTAGATATTTTACAAATTTTCGCTGTATACTTTCAATACCAGACACATGTATATTATATCCCCGAGACCATACAACTGCCGCATATTCAAGTTTGGATCGGACATAACTATAGTACCGCAGCTTTATGGCTTCCACTTGGTTAAACTCTTTAGTAGTACCAACTATAAACCCTAACATTTTAGAAGAATCTGACCTAATAGCGCTGTAATGTGAGGTAAATGATAATTTTTGATCGAATGTAACTCCCAGATCACAGAACTCCTTGGATCGGCCTACAACTTCACCATTGCACTTATAGTTAAAAATAATCGGTTCTGACTTTGTAGTAAACGACATAATCTTGCATTTTCCAATATTTAGCTGTAGACAATTTCCCTGGCACCAGTCAATAATATGCTGTAAATTTTATTGGATTTTTAAGCAGTCCTCCATAGACTGTTTCGAACAGTTCGATGTCATCAGCGTAGAGTAAATAACTAATATCCAGAGAATCACCAATGTCTTTAATAAAAATGTTAAACAACAAGGGTCCTAAAACGGAATCCTGCGGTACCCCCAAACATGCTATATAGTTCTCCGATTGAAAACCATTTATAGCCACATATTGTGTGCGATTCGAAAGGTAACATGTAAAGAGCCGTAATAGGGAATCCGAGAATCCGATATTTGAAAGTTTATTAATTAACAAGTCATGATTTAACTTGTCAAATGCTTTGGAGAAGTCTAAATATATTACATCAGATTGCAGACCCTCATCAATCGAGTCTGCAATGTATTGTATTATAAGGGCCAGGTTGGTAGTTGTGGAACGATTTTTAAAGAAACCATGCTGTTCAGGAACAATTTTATTTTGCACCAACGGAAAAATGATGTCGTGCAATATGAACTCAAAGACTTTTGAGAAGTTGCATATGATGAAAACAGGTCTATAATTTTGAATGACTGATTTATCACCCTTCTTAAAGATTGGACATACTTTCGACTTTTTCCATATATTTGGTAATGTCTGAAGAGGTTTTATTAACACAAATCGACAGTCAGGTATGAAAAATGCTGGAATAAGGTCTGGTCCGGCAGTGTATTTAGGTTTAAGTTTTTTAATAGCACAAATAATATCCCGTTCACTAACTGTAGATATGTTTATATTTTGATCACTACACGAGAATGAATTATTTGAAATTTGGATATTGTTAGAAACTGAATAAGATTGCTTAAAAAATGAAGCAAATGAATTCAAAATATCTGGTGGATTATCTAGATTCTGACCATCAAAGTGTATACTGTTTGGAATGCCTGTTATCTTTCTCTGGCCTTTGACAAAATTCCAAAAGCGTTTGGTATCTTTTCTGATATCCGTCTCCATTTTTTGAATATATTTTTTATATGCTATACTTATATCAGTTTTGATTTTTGATCTCAGAGCCTGAAATCTTTCGAAATCCTGTATGCTGCCATATTTTTTGTACTTTTTATGCAATTTATCTTTAGTTTTTATATTTTTAATAATTTCTGAAGTGAACGAAGGATGATATCTTCTATTTGATGAATGGCGATAACGGGGAACTGCTAAGTCAAATATGGAGTATATTAAGTTATAAAAAGTATTACAGGCATTTTCCACCGTTGTCTGATTTTCCAGCAAGGACCAGTCCTGCTGAAGAAATGAGTTATAAAGCAAGTTGAAATCAGCTTTACGAAAATTGTATAGATCATTCATATTTAAGTTTATAGAGTTTTTAAAATTATTTGACTTTGGTCTTTTAAAGGAAATTATTAAAGCAGGATGGTGAATATCTTCTTTGATAAGAATATCAAGTGATCGCTCTACGTTACAATTAGAGTTGCTATTCGTCAGAATAAGATCCAGAATAATTTGATTGTTATTTTTAATAAAGTTATACTGCTCGAGATTAAAGAATTCCATACATTTTTTTAACAAATTTATGCAGTTACCATTTCGTTGAGAGTTTCCAATGTATTGCGAGTAATACCTCCTCCCACTGAAGACCGCCGCGGTAGATTCCGTTTCTGTGTTCAGTTCGATGGACTTTCTGTTCAATAAATTTTGACTTTTTTACTTTTCAATGTCTCTGTATTTTTTTATGTTGTTTATTTTTGAATACATAACTTGAAATACTCTTGTAACGACAGGGTAAAAAAAAATTCGTTTTATTGTGACTTCTAATATATCACAATTAAAATAAATAAGCGCGATACATCCAAAGGCGTAATTTAGCACACCGTGACAATTAAATCTAAAAGGTGTCACATTTAGATTTTTACATAGTTTAATTGTGACACCTCATAAAGTTTAAAAAAAAATTTATATTAAAAATATTTTTAAAAAAATGAGGATAACTACACATTTGTCATTTTAAGATTATCTCATAATATTTTAGATTATGAACGCTCCAAAGATGTGTTACAGTAGGTGCGTGTCAGTAAAATTGTAAGAAACGACGAAAAGTATGTCCCAATTAGCCTAATACACTGTATAGGGATTAACTAGTTGACGGACAAATAATTAAACATGTTTGGAAACGTGAAAAAAATCACTCTCTAAGGTTTTATACAACTTTACATTTTAGCGTCCCTAGACGCCAAAAAATATGTTTTATCAATCCCGTCGGTCGATCTGTCGGCCTGTCTGTCTGTGAGTTCGCGGCATAGCTTAAAGACTACTTACCCGATAGTCTTCAAATTTTTATCAAAAATTAAGGGTCATATGGGGATGACCTGGTAATATTTTGGTAAAAATTCAATATGACAAAACAAAATTGCGGCCTAGTGATATGTTAAAAAAATATTAATAAAAAACTACTTATCCAGTTCATCTCAAATTTTGCACAAACATTAAAGTACTATGTTGGAATCAACTAGTAAAATTTTGGAACGAATCCTACATGACGGAACAAAATGGGGGCTTAATAAAATATTTTAAAATTCGGAATGTAAAACTACTTAATGGATTGATTTCTAATTGTGTGCCGTAGCTAATTGTGGTATAGGGGTCAATTATCAGTCTTTACCTACTCCGTTGGTTCGCAGATATTTCCCAGGTATTAAGTTTCTTAATGGTTTTCGCTGACGATCTTCTTCTTGTTATGTTAGAATGGTGTGGAAAGCAAACTTAATTGTCTTTCAGTTATACATACATATATATACAGGGTGTCCCAACTAAAAGTATCCACCCCAAACAACAAGTTGCCAAGACAAAAAAAAAATAAAACGCTCGGACCCGTCAATTTTGCTTTTGAGGGAGAAACATTTTGCGCCTATTTTCAATTTCGCAACATCACCCTCCGAGCGGGGGTGAGATTCACCCCCAAAATGTTAAATGGAAAGGGGGGTCGAGTGAAACCTTATTTTGAAGGGTTTCCGACCCTGGTTACAACTGCCAAGTTTGAAGCCTCTGCTGTCATTCCCGAAGAAATGGCAGCTTGTCGAAAAAAAAAATATTAATAAATTAACTGCAAGAGTTGGCTGCTTTAAATTTAGGGTATGATGCAGGCTAGTGAAAAGATTTTAATAATAATTACTCCGGACGAGAGGAAAATAAAAATAGTAAATGTAAATTAATGGGGAATTTTTGCGTTTAAGAAATGTTTTCTACAAAGACTAAATTATTTTATGAATTGTTCAAAATGTTCGCCATTTACTCCCTTGCAATGAAACAGACCGTTGCCAAAACGTTTAAGCTAACTTGTCGAATTGTCACTGTACAAAATTTAAAAAAAAAATCAGCATTCCATTCTTACTGTTATCATAAAACATCAGCAACAAACAAAATAAAATCACATTGTTATCGTTTATTTAGTGTCAAGCATTCATGCGTTTTATTTAAAATTTATTTTGTCTGAAAGTGTTAAAAGACGAAAGTTTCTAACAATTGCCTATGACGTTTACGATACAAGAGAGAATCGAAATTATTGTTCTTTACATTAGAAACAATAATTGTGCGAGAGCTGCAGCTGTAAGTTTTAATGAATCTCATCCTGAACATTCTTTGACTCATAGAAGTGTATTACAACTGTGGAACAAATTTTTCGAAACCGGCTCAGTTGTCAATAAAAAGCATGAAAGAGTAAGACCAATAAGAAATGAAAATGTTGAGGTTGCAGTCCTTGGCCATGTTGCTATGGTCCCAAGTAACTCCATCAGAGAAACAGTTGCAATATCAGGAGTCTCCCGAAGCAGTGTTCACCGGATTCTAAAATCCCATAAGTTTCGACCCTTTACATATCAATTGCTTCACGAAATGAACGAAGATGACTTTGATCGCAGAGTAGAGTTTTTTGAGAATATTTCTGAAAAATTAAACAACCATACCATTTCATTGTACAATATTTGTTTTTCTGACGAAGCCACATTTTACTTAAATGGAGAAGTAAACCGTCACAACTGCAGGTATTGGAGCGACATCAACCCCCATTTATTCAGGGAAACCCATAGCCAGTATCCTTTAAAAGTAAACGTGTGGGCGGGAATTCTAGGCAATCACGTTGTTGGACCTTTTTTCATAGAAGGCAATTTAAATGGTGAAAGTTATTTAAATTTACTTGAAAATGCCATCGATCCGCAGATTACTGAGATTCTAGAAAACGACCAGGATTTAGCTGAAGATCAGATATTCTTTCAACAAGATGGAGCACCTCCTCACTACGCTCGTCCGGTAAGAGATTTTCTCGATAATACTTTTCCCGATCACTGGATTAGAAGAAGAGGTCCCATCGAATGGCCGGCACGATCACCTGATTTGACGCCGTTGGACTTCTTTCTTTGGGGACACTTGAAAACAAAGATTTTTAAGGTGCAGCCAGAATCACTTGAGGATTTAAAACAGCGAATAGTAGGTGAATGCCGTCAGTTAACACCTGAAACATTTCAAAATGTTCGAGAGGAATTCGAGGCTCGTCTGTATCATTGCATGGAAGTAAATAGTTTGTAGAAAACATTTCTTAAACGCAAAAATTCCCCATTAATTTACATTTACTATTTTTATTTTCCTCTCGTCCGGAGTAATTATTATTAAAATCTTTTCACTAGCTTGCATCATCCCCTAAATTTAAAGCAGCCAACTCTTGCAGTTAATTTATTAATATTTTTTTTTGGACAAGCTGCCATTTCTTCGGGAATGACAGCAGAGGCTTCAAACTTGGCAGTTGTAACCAGGGTCGGAAACCCTTCAAAATAAGGTAACACTCGACCCCCCTTTCCATTTAACATTTTGGGGGTGAATCTCACCCCCGCTCGGAGGGTGATGTTGCGAAATTGAAAATAGGCGCAAAATGTTTCCCCCTCAAAAGTAGAATCGACGGGTCCGAGCGTTTTTTTTTTTTTCTTGGCGACTTGTTATTTGGGGTGGATATAATGGGTTTTTATTCCGGGATGTACATCCGTTCACTACTGTCGTTCTGAAAAGAGCAGTTTTGCTGATGTTTCGCCAAAATCACATTTGGCATTTTCGAAGCTTTCTTTCTCGCGTCCGAATAGAAACTGAAGCGTTGGTGACTGCGACGCTTTTATACCCCCACCTGAGACCGAAGGTTACATCTGCGCGGCCGTTGGTCATTATTTATGTTTTCCGAATGGTGCTGTTATTGTTGTTGCGCTAATTGCGCTTGAGTTTTTGCGATTTTAGATTTATCAATGATTGTCTTCCATACTGTTGGTAGTTTTAATGATTCGTCACTTTTATTCAAATCACCTTGTTTTTCAATTTCTATGACTTCTCGGATTATTCTGGTCTTATAATGTTCTATATTGGCAATCTCTACACCCATTATTTTATGGCCGGTTTCCTGATGATGTAGAAATAAAGCTGAAGTTGTTAGTTTGTTTCTGGTGCTGAGCTTCTGGTCTTCCACTCTTGCTGATATTCGCCTGTTTGTTTGCCCCACGTACGTGGTTTTCCAGTTTGATTTTATCTTTTGGGTTTCCAAGTAGTTTACCTATAGTTGTTTGTGGCTTGTGTATTGTTTGTATGTTTTGTTTCCTAAGAATTCTTCCGATTCTGTCTGTTGTGCCTTTTACATATGGTAAGACTACTTGTTGCCTTCTCGGTTCATAATTTTTTGTTTTTCGTTGTTTGGGAACCTCGTGCATTGATAGCTTTCTCTAAGGTGATAAACTTTCGAAAAAATATGACACAGGTATCATCAGTTGACGTCGAGAAATTAGTGTGTAATATATCATCCTACAATCTCTCAGAAAGTGAAAAATCTGTACTGAGTAAGGGTTTTAATTTTGCGATATCCCCTAAGGAAATCCTTAAAGAAGAAATAATAGCTGGAGTGGAAGCTGTCCTTTAATTCTCTGAAGAAACAAAAGCAGAGGAAATTCGACAAGAGGTGGCAAGAATAATTAATCCATTATTTCCCCAGATATCATTCTATTTCGAAATCGCGTTACATTTTATTTTGGGAGTGAGACTATTACCCAATAAATAATACTTTAAGTTAGGTTAGCATCTAGGTAATTATTGGGAATAATGTTGAACACAAAAATATTACTATGCAAAAATAAAGATTTATTCTATAATTATTTTAATCTCACCTCCGAGACACTTTCTTGTATTATTTCGCTTCTGTTGATTCTCACATGACCCCCGAAAAAAATGTATTATACTGAACTGGACTGGCCAATACGTCATGTGGCATAACATAAGTCAAAAACGTATCTTTCATTACACGTTACAAGTCCCTTGGAAAAGGAAATCTAACGGTTTACTTAGTGATTAAAAAACAATTTCAAACTTGAAGCAATTTTTTTTGCCAACTCACATTGCAGCTCCACAGTTAGCTTAGCTACTAAAGAATGCTCCCAGTTTCCCAGTGTCCAAAATAAACCAAATAAAACCTAAAAATATTTGAAAAATTACTGTTGTCCTAATCTTACCGCAACTTTAGAACGCTGCTTCTTGAAGTAAAGCAACATACAATTAGAAAATTTAAACCAGATCAACAGTTATACAATCATACATTAAAAACACATACAGCAGTGAAGCCAAAACAAGCTAGGAACCTAATGATAATTTTAATTCGATTAACTTTGGCGTTAAAATATTTTTTTGTTAAATTAATGTGAAAGTTTATGGTAGTTTCACGAACCGCTAATGTTTTTCTAGCCGCGCCTATGGCCACGTGACCCTGTAACAATCTTTGCTGTAGATTATTGTACTATTCTACTATAAGAATCCCGAATCAATGAAAGTGGGATGATCTAATACGTGGAGTAGTCAATCGGGGTTGTCATATCCAATTAAAAGTTTTGTTGCTGGGGTAATCTGATCTGAAGATTTGGGTATTTTAGTTTGTATTTTGCAATAAAAGTAATTTCTTTATACTGCTTAGAAACTAATATTAGAAAAACATTACTATTCTTTATATGATAATTTTGTTGCATCCTGTTTAAGCATATGAGGCGTATCATATCAAAAATGGCAATCTCCCACTTAACGCATTTTGAGAAAAATGGAAAAAATGATTGTCACAAAACAAAATTAATTTTTAGAAAACATAATAGTTACTTACCTTTATGAATAAGATATTAAGGCATGTAATTAACAAAAAGTTTCGTATAGACTGAAAAAAATAATAAAAATCAACTTTGTATAATGTGTAATGTATAATTTTGAAGTAACTATGTATGGAGATTGTTAATTTTGCAGCATATGTTTATTTCAGTTATCTGTTTGGTACCACACATTATATCTGTGTGTTTACCATGACAATACAAATATATACAAAATAAATAGGTAATTTTGCAACCTACGAATAATTTTATTTCAAATATTTTAACATTAGAAACGACACAGACATTAAAAATACAAAATAGAAAAACACTTTAAATGACAAGTTCTGGAAAAATTTGCGTGGGTTCACACAATAAATCATTTCCTTCTTCAGCTCTTTCTCCCTCATTACTCCTTTCAAAAAAATTTTTAAAACAACTAAGTTCCTGATTCTGTTTCCAATCTTGCCCGAAATGTTTTTCTAGCAAAACTTTGACGTCGCTTATTTTTTCTGTTTTCACGTTTACAGCATATTTTGGTAGAATAGTAGGACAAAAATTATCCATACTTCTATTTTTCTTTGTAACTGATTTGTATTCATTCATGTTATGCCGATAAACAGGTTCTCCCCTAACCAAAATCGTGTTGGTTCTAATGCTTTTGCGTATATAAAATCTTTTACA
Organism: Kuschelorhynchus macadamiae; assembly: GCA_030620095.1. NCBI lineage: Eukaryota > Metazoa > Arthropoda > Insecta > Coleoptera > Curculionidae > Kuschelorhynchus > Kuschelorhynchus macadamiae. Next base: position 77,675 of record JAUTXW010002122.1, on the reverse strand, counting down.
TTCGGTTATTTTGAAATGTAGCGAACCTGGCGATTTAATAATGGTGTTGGCTGCTTGCCTAAAATCCATTACGTTACAGTCTGTACCTAATTCTATAATGGTTCCATGCTCAGATATTATATTTTTGTACTCATCTGGATTGACAATATTCTGGAACTTCCTAATTTTCTTCTCAATGTTTCCAAACACTCGATCAGGCAGGCGGTATAAACGAATGCCCAGGTACCGGAAATACGAGCTCTATAACTTCAATATTATTGGGTACTTTTTGCATTAGCCAAAAAGAACATGTGGCAATAACAGTTACATTCTTATTTTGGCCTCCACAGCCGTCAGCGATTAATCGTAACACTTTCTTGTCCTGGAAATTTGTATTGTATTATCTTTGTATCGGTGATACAAGGCCGATGCAATTTCATTAGAGCCTTTTTATGCTCGTCTTCAGTAAAAACGTAGCAAAAGGTATTTTCTTTATTAAGCCGATCCTTTGAACAACCATTTACAATCGTAAAATTAAACATGTATAGTTGTCGGCTGTAATAACAAATTTGATCCGGTATTTTAGGAAGGGGTAGGTTTTTTTCACAGTCAAAGCAGAACGTTACTAGATCATCTCTCTTTTCCTTAGCCAAGTCAAAAAATGCTTTAGATCTAAGTTTATGCATCTTCTTTTCTGCCATAGGTTTAGACTTCTGAGTTACATCAGATTCACTTTTTATTTTTAAACTAAGTTGAATACACGTAGAGCAAGCGTCAGTGATAGGATGTCCAAATCCAAGGTTAAATTTTGTGCTAAAAATATTCCAAAAGAACGTGCGTTTCACTTTAAGTTGATCTGGTGCCTGACATTTATACATTTTTAAAAGTTTATTAATACTTAGTTCGGAACTTAGATACTGTCGGGCAGAAGAACCTCGACAGTAATGTGAACCATCACATTTGAGGGTTTTTAAAAAACCAATTACAGCGAGTTTTTTCTCTTTGTAAGCAATAGATTTATGATCACCACCCCGATTTTCTTTTGGAGCATGGCCGGTCTTCTGGAAATTCTCCAACACACGCTGAACTGGACATCTTTTAATATTCAGCACATTTAAGAATGCTGCTTGGCAAACGGGAATTGAAGTACCATCACTGTTGCTGATAAAATATTTTGTTTGAAACTGTTTTTTGGAGTGTGACTAATTTTTTGGGCGGCGTCTTTTTATTGGCATTATTTGCGTAAACTTCAAAATTAACGCATCTTGCTTCATTTTGTCGTAAACTGAATAAAATTTTGCATGGAAAAATTTTAAGTCTCTCATGGTTAGATTTCGACACTCGAACGAACCAGAATGATGATTGCAGGTTGGACTTACTGGCAGACCAGTTGCCTTATACCTACAAAAAAGAAAACTAAATTAGCTTTTTAGGATAACTCGTGCATCATTATACGCCCACCAGATCTCATAAAAATACAAATGGTGTCATTTATGATGCATGAGTAATACTAAAAAATCCTATGTAGGTTTTTCCTATTTCGACACTAATAATATATCACAAAATAAGTGTTACAAACAAAGTTATCGTTACTTTGACACCCGTTATGTCAGCTGTGACATTAAAAACAAGATTGTCAGGTCCAAAAACATTTTCTTACTTGCGTGCCGAAAAACACCTTTTACGCACGAATTTGCGACCAGAAAGCTAAACTTTCACAAAGCCGTGCGTAATTTCTTTTATCAGCTCTCTAAAGAACCCTATGTATTTTCCCGAAGGTATTTATACCAACATTTTCTTTTTTTACCCAAAAAATACAAAACAATAATAAAAACTAGTCTATCTACGCAAGTAGGAAAAATGTTTTATCTAATATGTGCGAAAAGTGACTTTTCCATGCTCGGTGGCATATCCGAACTCGGCTTCGCGCAGCATGCAACTGCCGCATCATGCGCATTTGTCAGGTAGGTAAATAACTATTTCAACACCCGTGTTAAAAAATATTTGCGATACGCCTGTGATGTAGACACTTTCTAGCCCAGTTAATACTGTTTTTGTCAGTTCCGTAAGTGGTCCTAAGAAACCTGTTTTACTTTGGGAATGTTTTTGTTATGCCAAAATGATAAAATTCAAGATTAATTAAATTTACATAATATCCAAAATCCCGACAGTCATTTTTTTGTATAGATTGTTATTCAAGACTTAGCCTAGTCTTAAAATAAAAAGTAAATCTTTCTTTAATATCGTGTCGTGATAATAATTCTGACATACCTTGCTTCTTTTTGTAAAGTTCTCTTCCATTATTTTCGATTAGAAGGTCGTTTTCTGGCACGCTCTTGTGCTACTTCTGTTGGATGTGTTTCCATAATCACTTGTACGCAAAGAGGAAGAACAAGAATGTATACTTCTTTTATAAATCTGCTTTTTTAAACACTAGTTTTCCATTCTAAACCGACACAACACGCGTAGAAACCATTACGAAAACAAACGGCTGACTGACGTATTGGAATCAGATGACATCCGAATATTGATTTTTATTGGTCAGGATGGATATTATTCACTTTGCAGCGGATACACCTATGGAGATTGATAGTTTTGCAGCGAATGTTAGTTTTTCAAAGGTATTTTATAGGGGATTTTGCCAGTTACGATGCAAATACATATCTTTATTTGATAGGAAAGTTGTTAAGCTAAAGGTACATCCACATAACTCATTTTTTGCCAAAAGTGGAGATTGTCACTTTTGATATGACACGCCTCATATCTACCGTAATATAAATTCGTATAAACATTGGATTGACTAGCTATGCTTAGCATCGTAGTACTATACTGTGGCAGTGGTTAATATGTAAATAATGAACTCTATTTTTATTCTTACTCTAAGGTTATAATATGCTTTCTGAATGCATAACACACTAGTCATAGTCGAATATTATTCTTGCAGTGCTAATAAGAAATAAAAATAAATGGCCAAGGAAATGTACAACGGAAACGGTTATATGTATACAAACGTGACGGTAGGAACGGTGCTAGAATAACCGTAGTAAAAAGCCGCTGCGAAGGGTTTGTAATATGAGTACATAACGGATTAGATACTCGGATTTAACCAACGTCACATCCTCCACGATTATACTTTCTACCCCTTCTGCTCCTATGCAGGCGTAGGTTGTTCAACCGTCTTAGTTGCAATTTATTTCAGCTTATTTCTTGTGCCACAAGAGCCCGCAAAAAAAGGACTACTTATATACACCATCGGTATAACTTCTCGAAAATGCTGAAAGAAATGAGAATAAGGCCGCAATATAAAAGAAAAGTTGAAATTCTGCATACGGGGTGGATCATAAGGAAGTAAATTCTGGTAAAAGTTCTTATAAACGTAATAAAGAAGTAATTTCAAAAGCAGGATAAATAAAAAAACTATAAATTTCATTTTTTTACCCGTAACTTCTTTTGTTATCAATCTTTCCTATTATTAGGAACAATAAAGTGTAACCCAAATTAGGTCCGCATAAAGTTAGCTAGTATAGTCTTTTCAAGCATTTTTATTGGCCGCCATTTTATTCCGCCATATTGGATTCGTACCAATATTTCACCAGTTTCTAACTATGCCCCACTTAATTTTATGGTTTGATTTAAAATAAATTAAACAAGTAGTTTTTACACTGATTTTTTAAGACCACCATTGTGTATCGTCACACAGTGTGGCTTTCTTAAAATTTAGACGATAAAAAATCAAAGGAACTACTAATTGTTTTTAAATATTTTTTTTTTGTTTAAAAAAATTAAAAATATTTACATATGTTGCTTAAAAACTAAATTAATTTGATTATTACATTAATGAGATAAAATTAATATGCCTAATTAGTATTCTATCATTAAACAGTAATTATTTAGATAATGCATAGGGCTTTTTATGATTTTTTTTTCGAAAAACAATTTTAATAATTTAAATGAAAACAATTTTATTTTCAAAAATCAACATTTCCAAAAGTATCGCCAGCCATGTTGAATTTTCTCGGATTTCTAGAAAATGTAAATCTAATTAAATTATTGTAGTTTTGTTTTAAAAAAATCGTAGAAAACATATAAATTAGATGCATTTTAAAGAAAAATATCACCATGTAATACCTTCTTAACCTAATTGTATAAATGGGTCCACAAAGAAGGGAAAATAAGTGGAGTGCAGTTTTGAACTTTGATGATGGATAAAATCAAAAACGAAAGATTGCCGAAGTTCAGATTCATGATAAGCGTTCGGAAATCTACCACATTACCAAAAATCTTCAAAATCGGGGAGCATGCCGTTAACTAAATAATATCATAGCCTTTGTGCAATAAATTCTAATCAGTATCATTGTTCAGTGGAGTCATCAGCAGGTTTATCATCGGATAAGTCTCCTGTGGGAATAGGCAGGGCTGGATCGGATAATAATTTTATTACATTTTCATTGAGAGCTTCCTTTCTATTCCAAACGGTAGATGTAGATTTAGACAATGTAGAAATTAATGGATCAGGTGAAAAAAGTAAATAATTAAATAAATCTTGCATCGTTTTATCGCGAGACATTTTTCTCGTATTGTATAGTCTGTACTTTTTACAGTCTTTGTTTCGCGATTCTAACGCTTCTTCGGATAACATTCCGATTGGAAGAACAGCCGATTTTTTTATTTCGGATCTATGTATTAGTATTCTGTGGATACTACAGGGCATGTAGTACCTCGGATATAACTGGACGTATTTTTTAGCAGTATCTATTGCATATTCCGCAAAGGCTTCAATATTTACTGCGTATCCACAAGACTTTGTCTTTAGTATTACAGAAAAACGTTGTATTAGGTCTTCGTCAACGCACGTGATGGAAGATGCAAGAGAGGGCTACTGAGAAAAGCGTCTCGATGTGTTGCCATCGTTTGTTGTACCAAAACCTGGTTTTGAAATATCAACCAGTAACCCCATTTGCATCCTCAGTTTTTACCTAATTATATCCTTTCGATTTTTTACAATTTCTTTATCGTTGTTTTCATGAATCTGCCACTTGCAGACAGTAAGGCGATACATTGTGTCTGTGTCAAAAGCTAACTTAAAACTGACACTAAAATCTGTACCAAATGTTAAAAAAAATATATATATAAAAATCTTAATGGTGTCAATAAAAGAATATCGGTGTTTACCCACCTCGTCTATTCTTTAGGTATAAAGATTTAACAGAGGGGAACCATTTAAGTCCAACTGGTCATTCAATAAAATATTTCGGGTTTTCCTCTTGTTAATTTCTAAACTTTCCAAATGGTTCAATTTGTAGCTTTTATTAGCCCTATGCAAAATTTTATATTCGTTTTTAAATGTATGATTTGCTTCTATCAAATGTTTAGCGTAATTGGAGTCTCTTTTTTCTTTATTATATGAGGATTTGTGTTCTTTTATACGTTTATTGAAAGATCTACCCGTTTGGCCAATGTAAACTTTATCACAGGAACCACATTCTAATTCGTATACCCCTGATTTTTTAGATTTATCAGACTTGGATTTGTTATTTTTAATATATTTCCCTAATGTATTATTTGTACAGAAGGCAACTTTATAATCTGCTCTCATGAGATGTTTACTGATTTTAGAGCTAATTTTGCCTGTATATGTTATTGTAATAAATTTGGCTATATCTTTTAAGGGGGAACTGCACGCAGTATTATGGATCATTTGCAAGCCTTCCGCCGCTGCAATATTATGTTAAAACTATAAGAGATATGTATTAGCTTCAATGTGATTTCAATAAGGAAATATGTATAGTTGGGCGCTAAATGCGATTTTTTATGAAAAAATCTAATCTAGAATTATAAAATAGAAGTAGATTTGTCCATTTTCGAACATTTTTCGACCACTTTTTGACGCAAATGCCGTGCATATAATTTTTTTTTCCACAAAATGGCTCTTTACCGCCTTGCATTGATCCTTTGTCTACGTAACTGCAAAATTTGAAATGGTAAATCGTACTCATGTCTTTGCATTTCTGCAGCACGTGAACCCTTTTGAACCCATTTTTAAACGAAATGTAATTTAAATTTCCTATACATAACACATTTTTTTGAGGTAGAACGTGCAGGAAGTTTTTTCTAATACGTAGGTACCTTTTCATCTTACTTTGAACTTGACTAGACCTTGTCGCTAGTTTTTCACTTTTTGCGTGCAGTCTCCCTTAAATTATTATTTAGATAGATTAAATTGATTGCTTTTTTATATTGTTTTTTATTTACTATTTTGTCGACTATATTAGGACTATAGCCATTGTTAATAGCAATTTGCTTTATAATATTCAATTCTTTATTATAGTTATCTGATGACATAGGTATACTAATTAAACGATGTAAAAAACCGTTGAAAGCTGCCATTTTATTTGCAAAAGGATGATTTGATGTTTTATGTATTGTTATATCTGTGTAAGATGGTTTATGATAAATTTGAAAATCGTAATCTAATCTAACGTAAATTTAATATTTTTATGTAAATTATTAATAAAATCTAAAAATAACCTTAGTTGTCTCTCTGTTCCCGTCAAACACGCTAGGATGTCGTCTACATATCTATAACAATAAATGAACTTGTTTCTTAACGGGTGATTATACATTAATTGTTCAATATTATCTAGAAATATTTCTGCTAGTATAGGACTCAAAGGATTACCCATTATTAAACCTTCTTTACTTACATACACGGAGCCATTGAATTCAAAGTAATTTTGATCTACACACACTGTTAACAAATCCGATATATCATTCTTAATAATATGATTAACTTTATTTTTGAGTAATAAATTATCGACTTAGTTTAGTTAAAAATTAATTATAGACATTAGTTTAGTTAAAAATATTAACAGTAAAATGACAGATGATAATATTGTATTCACTAGGGCGGATAAAGGAAAAACTATTATTGCAATAAAAAAAGAAGATTATATTCAAAAAATTTCAGAATTTCTGAATCCGGATAAATTTCAAAAGATCGATAAAGATCCGACCCGACAGAAATATATTAAAAAATTATAAAAAATGTAATTAAAGATAGTAGCTTATTTGATGATAAAATTAAATATAAATTAACGATAATGAATCCACAAGTACCTAAGCTATATTCATTTATTATACTGCATAAGGGCAATATGCCCATTAGACCTGTAGTGTCTTATGTGACAGCTCCAGCTCACACGATTTCTAATAAATTAATAGACATTATTAGTACATTTTGTAATTTTAAACCAAAATTTAGTATTAAAAATAGTTTAGAGTTAATTAACAATATAAAAGATGTCACAATCCTAACTAATGCCATGTTGATCTCTTTAGATGTACAAAACTTATTTCCTAGTGTCCCCCCTACGGTTAAAAATGTTTAATAATGGGTAATCTTTTGAGTCCTATACTAGCAGAAATATTTCTAGATAATATTGAACAATTATTGTATAATCACCCGTTAAGAAACAAGTTCATTTATTGGTATAGATATGTAGACGACATACTAGCGTGTTTCACGGGAACAGAGAGACAACTAAGGTTATTTTTAGATTTTATTAATAATTTACATAAAAATATTAAATTTACGTTAGAAGTGGAACAAGATAAGACAATACATTTTTTGGATTTAACAATTATGAACAATAGCAATAAACACGATTTTCAAATTTATCATAAACCATCTTACACAGATATAACAATACATAAAACATCAAATCATCCTTTTGCACATAAAATGGCAGCTTTCAACAGTTTTGTACATCGTTTAATTAGTATACCTATGTCATCAGATAACTATAATAAAGAATTGAATATTATAAAGCAGTTTGCTATTAACAATGGCTATAGTCCTAATATAGTCGACAAAATAGTAAATAAAAAACAATATAAAAAAGCAATCAATTTAATTTATCCAAATAATAATTTAAAAGATATAGCCAAATTTAATACAATAACATACAGGCAAAATTAGCTCTAAAATCAGTAAACATCTCATGAGAGCAGATTATAAAGTTGCCTTCTGTACAAATAATCACATTAGGCAAATATATTAAAAATAATAAATCCAAGTCTGATAAATCTAAAAAATCAGGGGTATACGAATTAGAATGTGGTTCCTGTGATAAAGTTTACATTGGCCAAACGGATAGATCTTTCAATAAACGTATAAAAGAACTTTTACGCTAAACATTTGATAGAAGCAAATCATACATTTAAAAACGAATATAAAATTTTGCATAGGGCTAATAAATGTTACAAATTGAACCATTTGGAAAGTTTAGAAATTAACAAGAGGAAAACCTGAAATATTTTATTGAATGACCAGTTGGACTTAAATGGTTCCCCTCTGTTAAATCTTTATACCTAAAGAATAGACGAGGTGGGTAAACACCGATATTGTTTTAATGACACTATTAAGATTTTTATATATATATTTTTTTATATTTGGTACAGATTTTAGTGTCAGTTTTAAGGTATCAAAGGGTTCCCAATAAATCAGACCAAAACAGTGTGATATACTTTTGTTTTATTACGATTTTTTTTTTATTCAGCAACGTTTCGGCGGTCGTTTACCACCATCATCAGGCTTTTTTTTTGGGATATGTGCATCCATTCAAAGCATACATTTTGTTGTTCTAATTAGTATGTGGAGTCATATTTCGGTAATATCTATTTTTTATATATATTTTTTTGTTATTTCTACACAAGAAACACTCTCTGCAATGTACGAGTTTCAAACTTTTAGTAAGGTATTTTGAATCGTCTTTATGTTTTTTTAAATCAAATTTATTCAAAACATGCGTTAAAACTGCCAAATTCTTATTTTTGGTATCCCTCTCATTTTGTTAAATCTCAAAAAGTTCCGTTTTTGATATGAACATATCGCCTAAAAAAATACGTTTTTTTACTTATCCGCACTTTTCCGCAGCTAAATTTGAATTTAAATACATCCAAGCAAACTACTTGATTTAAAAATAAATAGCCTAAACAGAATCTGCACGAATCTCGAATTTTCTGGTCTTTAAATCTTCAAAAATATTACAAAAATAGGTATATTCTGTATCACAATGACAACTCAAAAAATATTAGCAGTACAATACCAACAGATTAAATTTAATATAATGTACTAAATAATATACTAACCTTCAGAAATAGCACAGGAAAAGTTTTAAAAATACACATCAACTACAAAGTTACAGTGATATTTGTAACTGACAAATAAAAACAGCACAAAACTAACATAAAAGCGACACGTCAATTCCGTTTTACGACGCGGTGTCACTTTTGTCATGGAAATGCAAAGCAGAGCCTTCTACAATTAATTCTATGATATGCTTAGATATATATGCGATAAAATATATAAATATTTTAAAGTTTTGGGTCTATAAAAATTTCAAATTTGTATGACCTAGATTGTTGAAAAGACACACTGTACGTCATGTATCACATTCAATTTTGCTGCAAAATTTGAAGTCAATTGAATAAGAAGATTTCTTAACGTTGATTTTTTAGACATTTTTGGCAACCATTTTGTTTCGCCCTCTTGAATTCGTACCACAATTTATCCAGTTGGAGACATTTTCATTAAAATCTCTAAGTGATTTTCTATAAGCTGTCTCTAGCTGAGTTCATCGAATATTTTACGCGATCTGCAGAAAACGCATGTTTTTCTCTTTATTTCTTTTAGGTGTTTAAGTCTTTAACGCCGGTATTGCACCATAATGAGTCCGACGAGTCCTTAGAAAACAACAAACAAACATAACAGTAAAATGAGTTAGAGACTTCACAACCACATATCCAGTTAGCTAAATCGTACATACTTTTACGAAAGTTTCGATGAACCTCTTTACTTTTGTCTTTACTAGTTTGTCGTATACTGAGTTCTGGCAAATTGCGACCACTTACCTTGAATTCGGTTATTTACTCAAAATTAAGTTCGTTAGCACTCTTTAGTTGTTTAATTTTTTGCACTACTCACATTTTATTTCATCTACATTCACAACTCAAACATAGACCACCTTGAAATTGGTTATTTTTGCAAAATTAAGTTCGTAAGCACTTTTTGGTTGTTTTTTTTTTTGCACTAGTCACTACCAATATTTTAGTTCCTGTATATTTCCAACTCACACATGGATCATAAAAATAAAAAAATATATATTACAAAAAACAGTATATAAATCAATTTTCATCGATTAAAAACGTATGAAACAATATCGAGTTAAAATATCGACCGCGCGACCTCTGAATAACTGAACTTCCGCGTGCCGACATGATACCGCGACCGATCGATCGAATTATGAAAAGAGACTGGCTGATGACCCAAATCGCGATTTCATATTCCATTTGCTATCACGTTCGGCTGCCGCTTGGTAGCTGTGAAATCTTCGGGCACTTTCGTCAAGCTTTAAGGTGTAATCAGGGCAATTCGGACTGTCCAGCCTAGCTTAGTATAGCGTATTGTATTATGCCTAAGGAACGCAACGAGACCATTCGAACCACCGCGCGCGGTTAATAGTGTAGCGTATTTAACTTTTCCCAAGGTTCACGTGTTATTACAACTATTAGGAGGGACGGTGAAACGAATAATTTATTTTCTGAAGTATTTTTGGGGGGTCATTTACCAATTGACCCGCCACTGAATGAATTAAGAAAACATATTTTCTAACATCTAAGGATGCTAAAACATAGAGACATGTAAAACTTGGAATGTTGGTCATCCCCATATGACTTAATTTTTAACCAAAATTTAAAGAGCCAATCTGGTAAGTAGTTTTCAGCACCGCGAACTGACAGACAGACAGACAAACAATAAAATTAGTAAAACAATATTTTTGGCACCTAAGAATGCTAAAACGTATATGTAAAACCTGGATTTGATGATTGATGCATTTTATTTGGCCGTCATTTTGTTCCGCCATCTTGAATTCGTACCACAGTTTTACCAGTTCATATCTATGCCGCAATTAATTCTTGCTTAAAATTTAAAATCAATCTATTTAGTAGTAAGTTCAAGCTGAATTTCTAAATATTTCATGAAGCTGCCATTTTGTTTCTCCATCTTGGATTCATACAAGAATTTTACAAGTTGATAACTACGTAATCCCTGATTTTTGTGCAAATTTTTAGTTCAATAGGATAAAGAGTTTTTAAGTCAAAATTTTTTTAAACATTTGACTAGGCCGCCATATTGTTTCGCCATATTGGATTTTTACAAAAATGTTACCAGGCCACCCTCATATGTGTTTTAATTGTAATTTTTGACCTAATTTTGAAGTAAGTAGTTTTTTAGCTATGCCGCGAACAGGCAGACAGACAGGCAGACCGAGGGAATTGAGAAAACATCTTTTTCGGCATCTAGGGACCCTGAAACGTAAAGATCTGAAAAAATCCCGGTGGGTGATTTTTTCACGATTATATTACTTCCCTTTTACAAAATGACCTATTACTCGGCCGAAATTCAAAAACATTCAAAATCCATCAGATATAATGCCGTGAGTATTATTTACCTGCCCCAATAGCGGCTAAATATGTTCACTCAGAAGGTTTAAATACTGCTGGCCCTGTATAGTAGGAAACAAAATAATGCAAAAATTACGCAACCCCATACAGAATCCAAATTTCGGTTGTGCAGAATTTTTGTCCAGAAGTGTATTTATCCAATATGTAAAAAAATGAATATCATATTTTTATTTTCGGAATTAAAAACAAATACGAGGATAACTTAACTGCATTAAAGATCATACTGTTGTAATTATTTAATAACGCAGCAAATCTCTCTGGCCCCTTTTTACCACAAGAGCGGCAAGAAATCTCCAGCTTTGGTGACCAGTCTATGCTACAGATATAACGTTTTCAAATCCAAGTTAATGAAATACTCATTTTTTGTCTGAATCTGGGCATTTCCGCTGTGGCGTAGTTTAGAATGGTATATGTGCTTCCAACTTTCTTTCATAAAAACTCACATACATTCGTATGTTTACATTCCCTTCGTAGCTGTTCAAATTAAATCTTCTGGTTATACATACGCTGCTAGTTCGCTTATGTCAAGTCAGTTTCAAGTTAATTTGTGAAAGCATAATTAGAACTTACAGTGCAGTTATTTTCGAAAAAAAAAACTGCAGCCAAAAACTTTTATTCATGTTTAATCAAGCATTTTAATTTTAATTCTATAAAGTCCGCAAACCTAAAACCGGCAATTTAAAAAAAATGCCTGAATGGATCCAGTTTTTTTACTTTGAAAGCTAGGTATTCCCTGAAGAAAAGAAGGCTCGAATAACAGTTGTAAAACAATTTATTTTCTATAATGTTTATGATTACTCTTTTTTTTTTTACTTAAACAACCCTAGAACCATTAAATCTTCAAATATATTAATACAAAAGACGTCTTTACTTTGAGTACGAAAACACTATAAACTCAAATTAAATACATCTACACCTGCCTGTTGTTTCTAGCAATAGATCAGGAGTAGGTATATAGAAAAGCATTTATTTTGTCATTAGATAAATAATTACATATTATTCTATATTTTCTAGTATAAATAATTTTTTTAAAAGACTCAAACTAACTAAATATAGTTAAGATTAATCCAAATTAGCCCAAACTAACCAAAGTTAACCCAAACTGAAACAGATTAACCAAAGCTTACTCTAATTAACCAAAGCTAGCCCAGATTAACCAAAGCAATCCCAAATTAATCCAAACTTACCAAAGCTAACCCAAATTAATCCTACCTAACATAATATAAGAAAGGCCAACTCAACCGAACCAAAGCTAACGAAAATTTACCCAAACTAACCAAAGGTACCGTTCTACGCAATTAGAATTTGTAAATATAGATTTCGAAAAATTAATTTTTTAAAATTTCTCTATTAGAAAAATTCTTGATTGAAAGAATTATTTTCCGAAAAAATCTTTATTCGTATTGACTCCGTACATTAGGAAATGAAAAATAACATAATTTGTGTATATAGAGTGCATATTACTCAATAGCTACGTGCTGAACTAAATTTGGCTCATTCTTCAGTTTCATTTTAACTACTTTATTAGTATTGTATTGTCATGATTTTATTAATAGCCATGTCACAGAATTTTCCAACGAATTTATCAATCGCAAACATGAAGAACTCCACGTTGTTTGCTATACAGATGGCACATATAGCTACATCCATAAAAGCAGCAGCTTTAGAAATTTAAGACAAACATATTGCAGGCATAGACACAGTCATCTTGTAAACCCTATAGATATTGCTAACTGCTTCTAAACGGATACCTTTTAGATATTCTTGGACCATATTTCGCAGATGAACGTAATAATGATGCATCAGCATTAATTATACAGCTACAAAGGAATAATGGGCTACAACAGTGGCTTCGAACCTGAGATATTATAATTTGTGACCACCTTGGCTACCGAGATGCAGTCCCAGTTTTAGAAGAGCTAGCTATTAATTGCAAAATATCCGTTACAATACAACGGAAAGAAAACCAACTTACCACAGATGAGGCCAGTGAGACATGGCTTATAACGAAGACCCGTTGGATTATTGAGGCTAGAAATGGTTACATTATGTTTATTTGTAAGATCTTTAATTAAAAGATTTCAATGATTCACGCAGTCCATATAAGGTGATTTTTACCGAATACCTGGAGCTATAACACAGGCCAACACACATTTTGGTGCCTTTTTTAACTGTTCCTGGGTAATTTTTGGATGCAGAATGTAAAAAAGTTCTCAGATTTTGTCTATCAGATCTAGTTTAAAAAAATGTGTATATATTTTACGTTATAACTGTTATAATATATAATATTACTATTGCCAGTTAAAAAAACAAAGACACATGGATTTAAGTATTTATTGCAAAAACTTAATTTACATAATTACATTAGTCACTAATCACATAAAAATTTTCTTTTATACGACTTTCTAGAATGGAGTTTACTAGGGCAGTCTCGCTGAAGGCTCCAGCAGTAGTCCGCCATCATGTTTCTATCCCTTCGTCCTTGATAACGATCTTCCGTAGTTTTAATGTCCTGATAGAATCTTTCCCCCTGTTCTTCACTACGATCACCAAGTTTTCTGGAAAACGATCTAGGTGGCTGTGGAGGCAGTGAACTTTTATACTCGTGTTACAACCGAGAATATTAAAATTTGAAAGCATAGTTTCCACTAATTCTACGTAATTCTCTGCTTTATGATTGCCAAGAAAATTTTGTACTACTTGAACAAATGAACACCAAGCGTTAGATTCAGTCTCGTTCATTGATGTGGTGAATTGTGGATCTTTAACAAGTTGCCTTATTTAAGCTTAAGGAGGAAGTTAACCATTTTTAAATCAACACAGATTGCCCACTGATGTTTTTCGTATTTAATTTTTCTCAAAACTAATGCAATTGTTTCATATTCTTCCTTCATGGTAGTAAAATGACCAATAGGAATTGAGCCATGGCAAACCTATTTTAAGAGCCCTTTTATATTGTTATAGAATACCAAGTCATTTTCCTGAGCAAAAAAAGGCAGCAGATCCTTATCTCTTTTGCGATAAAATGTAATATTAGTACCTGGACAAAGTAGATTTTTTTCTTTTAATCTGGATGCAAGTAATTCAGCGGATTCCTTTGAGAGATTCAGGTCTCTTATAAGAACGTTTAGTTCTTCTTGATTGAAACACTGCGGAGTTGCTAAATCTGCTTCAAATTCGCTGTCGTTTTCTGACTGAATTCTTTGAACTTCGTCAGACGTTGTTGTTCGGGTAGACTGCTGAATGATGGAACGGGTATTTCTTCCGAATGCGCTACAAGCCTTCTTGCAGAATCTAGATCAGGGTGTGTCCATTTGTGTGTATTGTTTCTATTTATGCCTTTAATATTAACGAGACAAAAATAACAGTTTTCATGATGGTTTCGCGGTTCTCTCCAAACCATTGGTACACCAAACTTTAGGCACTTCCTCTTTCCAGTTGTCCACTGTCGCAAATGTTCAACACATGTTTTAGATATGAAATGTGGGGCCCAAGATTTATCTTGATCTCGTAAATGAACGCCAAAATAGGCAAGATGAGCTCTTTTCACAAAGTCAGAAATCGTTTTTCTGCTCTTTTTCAAAGTGTATTCACCACACACATAACAAAAAACATCGGGATGATTTACACAGGTACGTCTGCTTGTGGTTGCCATTGTTTCAGTTTAGTGTCTTGATACTACAAAACGACCAAAATGTACACAAAATGATAGCACAACTTGAATTGAGAAAACTCAGTAATATACTAAATCGAGTACAGCCAAGCAGGTATAGAAGGATCGGGTCATAGGCAATTACAGGTATAAAAGTAATTAAGAGCAGTGTATTGAGTAGTTCCTAGTATAGGAATATTGGGTCAGGGACAATTCCAGCTATCCATTTGGTTAATTAGATTCTGGGGAATTTCTATTTTGACGATTAAGTACATATTTATCTTTTTATTTGTTGTCCTTTATCAGAAAAAAATATCAATTAACCTGTAACCTGTATCTCAAAAACTTGAGCTGATCTGGTGGCATTTTTGGAATCAGCATATTAGAAACATCTAAAATCAGATGTTAGATTTCCGGCACCAAATTTTTGTTTTAATTTTGTTACCCTGTGGAAACAACAAATACAAAAACACTATTTGATTTGATTTTTTACACCGGCGCCTGTCCCAATGGGAATTGGACTAATTCAGGTGATAATATACTAACTCGCTTAAATAGCGAATGTCACAATAAGTCTGTTAAACAAAGATTTGTAATCAGGTCGGGGTCTGTAAGATTCTGCCATCAAAACATACAATGTTTGTCCAATAAACTTCTTCCACTGACTATTAAACTACAAGATAATTCTGGTGACCTTTTGTTGCTTACTGAACACTGGCAATCAGATGAGCAATTAAATCAAATTATTTTAAATGAATATAGCCTTTGTTCCTACTATTCTCGAACTTCCATGAAAATTGGAGGAGTTGCGATTTTTAAAAATGTCGAATTTGTTTCTAATATTACTGTTCATGGTGTTGCAGAGTTTTGCATAGAAGGTATTTTTGAGTATACTTGTTTAAGCGTTAGTTCTTTCAACTTAAAAGTGGCGGTTATTTATAAACCTGGTGGAAATTTTAAACTTTTTCTGAACCTTTTAAGTGGTTTCCTTTCAAAATGTTTTGATCTTTACTGTACTTTGATTATTGGGGGAGACTTCAACTGTAATTTTTTAGGACAAAGTGCATGGCTGTCGATTTTCATGAACTTAATATCAGCTTTTGATTTAGAACCCTCTCTCTTATCACCTACTAGAGTGACTTCAAGTTCCAGCACTTGTATTGATAATTTTTTAATCAAAGAGCTTATATCATTTCACCCAATTTTTGGAAATTGAATTAAGAACAGATAAACTAAATAATAATCCCAGCTATGCATTTAAGCAAGATTTCTCAAATAAAAATATAAATAACTTTGAGTTTATAAGGGAAGAAAAATGGTATGATGTTTACTCTCGAGACTGTCCAAACACTGCATTTGAGGTCTTTTCTAGAAAGTTATTTTATTATTATGAACTGTGCTTTCCTTTAGTCAAAATTAATATTTCCAGCAAAAATGGTGGCTCAAAAATATTAGCCTAACACCGGAGCTACTTCCCCTAGGAGATAAAGTGACACTGTATGCCGATTTGTCAAAACAAGATGAAAAATATAATGATAGCACCAAACTTGTGAATAATATTTATAAAGAAAAATTAAAAATATTTTATATATTTTTTAAAATTTTATCACTAATCTCAAGAATTTTAATGATTCAGAGCATGATGGTGTATCTAATAATTTGCTAAAAAAATGTAAATTTGTTTTGTGCAAAGTTTTAACTTATCTTATAAATATCTCTGTTGAATTTGCGATTTTCCTGGAACAGTTAAAGTTGGCCACTGTCATACCTTTTTATAAAAAGGGGGATAAAAATGATTATTTAAATTATAGACCGATTAGCCGGTTATCTAGTATATCCAAACTTTTTGGAATAATTTTTAAAAATCGGTTATTAAACTGTATGAAAAAAATAACCTACTGAGTGACTCTCAGCACGGTTTTGCGGAGGCACGTAGTACTGAAAGTGCTCTATGTGAATTTCAAATGACAATTGTTAATGCTGTTGATACAAATCTTTATGTATCAGGCCTGTTTGTGGATTTTTCTCGTGCGTTTGACATGGTTAATCAAAACATTATCTTATTTAAAATAGAAAGATATGGGATTAGAAGACAGGTAGGGAAGCTGCTGAGGTCTTGCCTGAATAGACATATGCAATATGTTCTAGTTAACGGGGCTAAAAGTAATTCTTTACTAATAGAGCAAGAAGTGCCACAGGGCTCGGTTCTTGGGCCATTGCTCTACCTAATTTACTCTAATGATTTGATTTCTCATTTGAAGCAAGCTTCATCAGGTTTAACAGATGTGTCATATGCCGATGATAGCAATATTGTTGTTGTAAAGAACGATGCTCGTTCACCTAAAACTACTACTGAGATGGTTTATGAAAATGCTGTACTTTGGTCTCAAAAAAACTGTCTAAATCATAGCGAAAACAAAACTAAGTTTATTGTGTTTTCAAACACTAAGCAAAACCACTTGCACAATTTGCAAATTGACAATAATTGTCTCATAGAATCATTTAATTTATGTGTAATTCTGAGCCTAAATTTTGACGAAAACTTACGATGGCTGGATCACATTGAAAACCTCTCAGTTAACCTAAAGCAGAATTGCTATGCACTAAAAGCTTTATCTAATTACTGCAGTCAAAATATTCCTTTATCGATATATTATGCAAACATACACGGTCGTCTATCCTATGGTATAATCAATTGGGGAACAGGTTCGGACGTGCAAAGAGGGTTTTTATTGCAGAAGTACTTAATTCGAATTATATTTGGACTTCCTTACAGAGATCTCTTGGAGATGCTACTGAACACTTACTTCCTCTTAAAAATCAAGTGTGGCATCGGTATAAACTGGTAAAATATTGGTAATTTTTAAATAACTTAATAGTTATAAATAAATATAATAATTATATTTATCACTATCAGGTCACTAAACAAAATGGTAACTAACAGTGAATTAGATCAAAAGGTGTTATCAGAAATATCGATAATTTTCTTTTTTATTAAAGGTTTATATAAATTTGTTTTCTTTCAATAGATCCCAAACCCTCTATTTGAATTACGTACTTTATCGGCAGTTTTCCATTTACTTTAAACCTTTAAAGAGTTTGTATTAAAGAGAACTCTAATAGAGATTATACATTCAGGTCAGAGAATAAATTTTAAAAGCGCTAAATCGATTGCCAGAGATATTATAATAAAATTATTACCTCCCGGGAACATCTAGATGCTTTTCAGAATAAATTAGGGATAAATTTCATGGAATGAGGAATTAATGGACCACTTAAATATTATGAAAAATCATCTACGTTAGCCAAAGATGAGTGGGGATATCTATACTCTATACTATAATATATAATTATCCAAAGATGAGTGGGGATATCTATACTCTATACTATTCTATACTATAATATATAAAAGACTAAGTTGACTGACTCACTCATCATCGCTCCAGCTCAAACCGCTTGAGGTAAAAGGCTGAATTTTGGCATACAGGTTGATTTTAGGGTGTAGAGGTTCGATAAGAGGGGATTTTTCTAAACTCAAATTCCAAGGGGGTGAAACCACCCCTTAAATATTACAATATCTTTTATTTGAAAAACGCTTGGACACGTGTTTTTAATTTATTTTTTACATATTTTAGGATTTTTAAAAAAATCATACAATGTGTCCAAAGGGGTAAAACCATCCCTTAAATATTATAATATATTTTATTTAAAATACCGTTAGTTATTCGGAAAACCCTTGAACATAATATGCTTTATATTTTATTTTTTTACATATTTTAACTTTTTAAAAATCGAAACAGGGTGTCCAAGGGGCTGAAACCACCCCTTTAATATTATATTTTTTATTTAAAAAACTGGTAGTTATTCGGAAAAACACTTGAACACGTGCGTTTTATTTTATTTTATTACATATTTTAATATTTTGTATAAATTCATACAGGGTTTTTGAAAAAATCGGGTCATTGATTAATTTTTGCTATCTCTCTCAAATCGTTTGCCGTAGAAAGCTGAGCTTGTGCAAACAGCTTGATTTTAGAGTGCAGAGATTTGATAAGAAAGGATTCCTCGACAGTCAGTTTCTAAAGGGGTAACACTATCCCTTAAATATTTATAGTGGACTCGAAAGTTGTCAAAATAAAACCGCTTCTTGGTTTAAAGAAGATTTATTTCTTTTTTAATTAATTTTTCTTTTATAATACGCATTTTTCTCAACATTTTGATATATATCTTTCCTCTTTTCCTAAATTAGACTATATCTCCTAAAAACCGTAAAGGGTATTATTACTTTTTCTTATTATTTTTGATAAAAATTACTTCAAAGCTCGGGATGGTTTTTTAATTTCAAAGAATTATTAACCGTAGATGGAGTAATTTTGATTATTTTTTAAACATATTTTGTTTAACATAAAAACTACTTTTTGTTCAAATTACCAGTTCTAGGCACTTTCAATTATTTTTTCTTACCGATGGATGTCCTTTAGTTTTTTCAAAAGGCTTGTTAAGTTATTTCCCGATTTAAGAGCGATTTTGATGTTGAAATCCCTGGCTATCCTCCGAATCTTTTAAGATGTTCCCTCAATATAGAGTATTATGAGAAATGGTGTTGTTCTTTGTAGATCAAAATATGTCGTAATATGATGGTGATTTTGTAATTATGATATTGTATTGCTCATTAATCTTTTAGGATAACCATTCTGCAACAGATCTTATTTGTATATTTTCAATTTCTGCCTCAAGGTCCATCGTATTATTACAAGTTGTTTCAGCTCTTTTGTAAAGCGTTCTTATGATGCGCGCTTTTGTTGCTGCAGAATTTAAGTGAATGAAAAATTCTGTTAAATAATTGTTATTTGCAGTCCAAATAATAAAAGTATCATCCACAACCCAAGCCAAAATTTAGGCTTTCGAACAACTCCATGTAAGTATTGGCTACCACCGAAGATATGGATGTCCCCATCGGAAGACCATCATCATGAGTAAAACCTATCTCTCACTTGAAAGTATAAGTTACGAAAACATCATCCCAATAATTCCATTACACTATCCAGAGGCAACTTCGAGAATATTAGCAAAATGGTTCGAATTTTGAACAAATTAATTTGTCTTACCTTGTAAAGGTTCAATGATCTCTAACAAAGTATGAATGATCCATATTTTTATAATTTTCGGAATACAAGTGATGAGGAAGAATAAACGAAAATAGACTGAGCAGTTAAGTAGAAGAATATTTGTGGCAATCTACATGAATAAGCCTAAAAAATTCCTGATCTCTAGCACAACCTTGGAAAAAAAAATTGTATCCTTTTTTAGTTTTTTCTGTTGATGAAGAAATGGTGATGTAAATTGAACTTTTAATTTATTTTTTACTAAGAAGATTGTTTTTTACTACAAAACTACAAGTGAACATTTAAGAGCGAAGCTACAAATAAAAGACTGATAAGAGATAACTGAAAAACAAATCGTAAGTTATTTTTTCTTCGGCTTGATTCTTCGGTCCTTGATTTCTAAAATCCAGTAGCAAGGAAATCAATATAAAAATATTGTGAAAAAAATGTAGACAGCATTTCACTCCTTCCAGAGACAACATGGTGCGTTAAAAGACTATTTCGTCTTCTTTCAACAAAGATTTTCATAGGGCGCAGCACTGTCAAAAACAAGAGTTCATAGAATCACTTTTATAGAAAGGAATAAAGATATTTTCAGTAAACCCAGCGTCGATATTTCAAACATATGGAAGCCACTTCTAGTTCAAATTAACCTTCTTAAACTTCACGGTTCAGGTAACTAGAGCGCAGAGACTTCTGCATCACAGCCCAAGTTGCTTGCTTTAGAGTTTTTAAGTTACAGTTGAACACGATTGGAAATAGTTACTGAGTCCGGCCGAAGCAGTTAAGTGAACATTCTACATCAAGGGTCTTCAACCCGCAGCCCTCGGGCCTTCTAATTTCTTACGGCTTCCAGAGGCTAAAGAAAATATTGTATCGCGCCGCGCCGAATGACACTCCGAGGACGCTAGCGCCACCTAGTTAGAAGAGATCCACTCTGTGAACTCGCGATCACGACTACCAACAAGGCCACTAGATGGCGTTCGATGTCTATTGAATATTTCTAATGATTCTAGAAATTATCACTACTAGAAGGACCTACTAGTCTAGCCTCGTAGCTCCTCGAAATTTCCAGAGATTCAAAGTTGACGCGCTCGGCTTATATAAAGCTGGCATCACACGGCACGCCAGTTCTAATTCAAAGAGCGAACGAAGCGATACAAGCGAAAGAGTTCCAACTAGCAGTGAAGTTGCTACCTGTGTGATAAGTGATTATAGTGAGTTGAGTATAGCGTGTTTTGACGCATGTAAGGCGGATAATTGCGGCGGTATTGTGGCGAGCAGTCGCGCAAGTTTAGTTTTGTCGTTGAAGCATTTTAATTTTAAAATTCTACAGCTTTGTTTATATACAGTCATTTCTGGTAAGAAATTAAATCACTCATTTTAATTTGCGTTCGTTTTTGCTTTATTTTTCTAACACACCTGCCAATCGATAAAGCGTCTTTATGTTGACACATTCTTACAACGTTGTCAATTTTCACTTCCATCTTGAGAATTTCATGATTTTGATAATTTGTCATTAGGCGATTTCTTAATCGTGCAGATTTTCGAAGCGATGTGGCTTCTCCCCGATTCAGTCAGCTGTTAGGCGATTCGATGAAGAAGAGGTCAAGGGCCATTTTGTAAAATAGGTCACTTTCCTTTGGGTCTCGTGCTCGAAAGTCTAAAGATGCCTTCCTAATTTCCTTTTAATGCCTGGTGCGGCATGTTGCACCATATCATTTAGTTAAGACTGCTATATTTGTTTTCTTTACCTTTTTGTATAAAAGGATGCCAATATCTGGCGGATTTTGTTTATTCCCTTAAATTAAGGTAAGCGATTTTTTTTTTGTAAAATGTTTTAACGTCTTATTTTCAATCTCGATATTCTTTACAGGGTCCAACATCCACCCTCCAACGTACACCCTACAAACTCCACGCTTTTTCCTTCAGCGACATTATAATTCTTTTCTATGAAAATGCAGAGGTAACATAACCTGTCTTTTTTTGTCTATTTTCCACATGTTCTTATGAAAAAGTGGACACGTGCACTGGCTTGCTGTGCTGAAATGAGCTAATTCATACCTCTACAGATCTATATCCACTGCTTTTGGAATTAAGGCCAGTTATTTCCATTTTATTTATAATGAGAGTGAATATATTTATAAATTTTATTTTAGTATAACCTCATAAATTTTAAGCCCTTTAGGCAAATTTCATGACTGACTTTGTTTATTATACCTAAGACAATATCAATATATACCTATATACTTTTATCTATTTAAATTCATATACCTACATATAGTGATTAGTGTTGTAAAACCCAATCTGATAATTTTGGTTCGAACAATACATAGGCTTATCGGTTAGATAAAGCACATTTCTCACATATTCATATGCGCATAATTTCTTGATCAATTTGAATTATTTTATTAGGCATCATTTTAATACAATTACAATGCGCAAATTTTAACATATCAGAGTTGGTTATAAAGTAACATTTTGAGTGAAAATATTCACTTCCTTTTTAACATTTGTAATTTTTATTACAGCATTATAACATTTCATGTCATCATAAAAAAAAGGGTAAAGAAAACAGATTGAAACTTACTTCAAGTGTTTTATTTTTCATTAGTATTTTCAGAGCGGAATTTCTCAGTTTAAATGCTCTATAAAAACGGTGTGGCGCCCAAAAATTACGTGTAAGTATTCCTTGCCTACTTCCCACTATTGCCACCTGACGAGGAGCTGCAGTTCGCACAACTGCCATTTTAGGGGAAATACATTTCCCTTACAATAAGTTACAAAATGGCGCCCAACGGACATTTTTATCGGATAATTAAACTCGTTTCTTCTACCTTGACATTAAAAACGGCTTCTATTTCGGGTAAAAAAAGAAAAATTAGAGAAGAAAAGCGCATATTTCAAGAAAAGTGGACTGAGTTGTACTGGTTCGTTAGTCTTAATCAAAAACTCGTCTGTTTGGTGTGTCAAGGCATACGATACAAAGCATGCCACAAAGTTTGAAACATTCAAAGGACAATTACAGCAAGATAAAGTGTTACCTTCAACGACAGCAAGATAGTTTTCAAAAGCAGAAAATTAAAACTGAAGCAAGCGTGAAGGTTAGCTACATTATATCCAAAAAAATTGCTTTGAAACCAAAACCTTTTACTGACGGTAAATTTATCAAGGAATGTATGGGGGCCCCCGTTAAAGAATTGTGCTCTTAAAAACAACTTTTTTCTAAAGTTAATTAGAAGAATCGAAGAGGTTAGCGGCAGACATTGAAAATTCACTAAAAGAATCTACATGGAAGTTCGTGTACTATTCTGTTGCGCTCAATGAAAGCACAGATTTAACCTACACCGCTCAGTTAGCTATATTTATTCGGAGTATTGATAATAATTTTGAAATCACTGAAGAGACGGCTGCCCTTTTTCCGATTGAAGGAAAAGGATGTGATATTTATAAGTGTTTGATGACAGTACTGTGTAACACTCCAATTTTATTATATAGTTTAAGCTTTAAGTTTAAAATGAAATGTAGGCTGTACTCTTTTAGTGTTAATTTTTAATAAATTGATATGTCCGCTTTATTTAAATTATATATTGGTTTTATAGTTTAGTTAGATTACCCATATCTCAAGCCAAGATTTCATTTGTTATGCCGGATTATATTATAATAATTAATCGGTATGTATAGCGCCACCTATTATCAACAACTATCAGTATTCTTAAACTAAAGTAGTTCACCACCCCGTTCTAAAAAAACGTTTTACTGCAAGTTCGAACGTTGTTACATGGGTGGCGATGCCTAAATTCATACAATATCATTCATCAATTAAACTTATAATTATTTAAAAAGCAAAACCCAAATAACATCTATATTTCTTAATATTACAGAGTAAATAAGAATTTAATTTTAGCAATCTTGAAAAACCTGTGCCTTCTTTATTCAAGTTTTGGCCTTTCGATAATCTTATCAGGATGCTGCATTTTCGACTTCAACCCTCTATGTTTGGTTCCAAACATATCTTTTCTTTTGCTGTAAATAATAAAATACTGGCATTAATGCACCGATTTTTTTTTGCATGTAAGGACGATATTTGTTTTAATACTCATGTAGGAATTTGTATTTATGACGCACGGTTACCTTGATAAATATTTCTATTTTAGATATAATATATATATATATATATATATATATATATATATACAGGGTGAGTCGGGAGGATCGCCCCAAACTCCAAGAGTGTGTTCTATGAAAGATATTGATTTAAAAAAACTTTCATTTGTTTTCAACTTACAACAAAAATAAGATTTCAAGCATAATTCCATACATACAACATAATAATTATAGGGTGCTTAGAAATCAAAATAAGTTAATGTTCCATTTACTGGTACTATACCTGTCAGTGTCATTTTTGAATTCGTACCTGTCAGTGTCATTTTTGATTTCGAGCTGTTGAACATATTCCAAAATGCCGAATTTTTACTCACACTTAGAGTATGCGAATATGATATTTGTTTATGGTTTCTGCAATGGGAATGCTACAGCTGCTGCTGAAGAATACCGTCAACGATTCCCATTTCAACGTCATCCTGATAAGAAAGTATTTATGAGAGTTTTCAACAAACTATGCGAAAGCGGAACACTTCCCAGTGCCAACACAACTTCTGAAAGAGCTACTCAACAAACTTTACAAGAAGTAGAAAATATTCTGGACCTAGTAGAAGAAGATGCAACCATCAGTTCACGCAGAATGGCTGCTCAGTTGGACATTCCACAAAAAAGAGTGATAAATAGGCTCCACGAGCAAGGTTTGTATCCTTACCACTTACAAAAAATCCAACACCTACAGCCAGAAGATTTTGCCAAACGTATGGAGTTTTGTCGGTGGATAGACAATAATCGTCATCTTATATCGCGCATACTTTTCACGGACGAAGCAACATTTACTCGTGACGGTATTAATAATAGTCGCAATTGCCATGTCTGGTCAGAGGAAAATCCGCATGCAACAGTCGAGAGCAACTTTCAACATAGGTTCTCGGTAAACGTATGGTGTGGTATGATAGATAGTTATGTCATTGGCCCTTTTATTTTGGAAAATCGCCTCACAGGGGACTACTATTGTGAATTTCTCGAAAATGAATTGCAAGGACTACTGAAGGATGTTCCCCTAAACATCAGAAGGCAAATGTACTTCCAGCATGATGGAGCTCCAGCACATTTCGCACATCAAGTCAGGCAACACTTAGACGGGAGGTTTCCAAGGCGTTGGATTGGTCGCGGTGGTCCTATTATTTGGCCTCCAAGATCTCCTGACCTCACTCCACTCGATTTCTGTTTATGGGGCTGGTTAAAAAATGAAGTGTACAAAGTGAGAGTGGACACTCGAGAAGCACTTATTCAGCGTATCAGAAATATTGCAGATCAAATTAAAGAAAGGCATGAGGCAATTAGAAGAGCAACAGGTGCCCTACGTAGACGAAGCCGAAAATGTTTAGAGCTCAATGGGGGCATTTTTGAACATTTAATATGATGAAATCTAATGATTGAAACGTTAATTTGTTAGATCTTGTTTATATTCTAATTTATGCTGTAAGTTGAAAACAAATAAGAATCGAATAAGAACATATGAGTTTTTTTAAATCAGTATCTTTCATAGAACACACTCCTGGAGTTTGGGGCGATCCTCCCGACTCACCCTGTATATATATATACATATATATATATATATATATATATATATATATATATATACATGCTTGTTACTTTTTTTTAAATTTACCCTACGTTAATTGTATTCCTTTTTGCCATCAAACACAAAGTACAAATTATTTCACTTAGGTTTGGCCTATAAATACATAAAATTTCTGCATTTAAAATCAATACTCATACCTTTTTTTTTGGACCAGGTAGCTGTTGCATATTGGTAAAAAAAAATAAATCGGTTCGATGTAGTATTTTGGAAATCCAAATTAACTTCCTTAAATATTTCCTTTTTCAATCGTTTTCTCCTGATTGCATGAGTATTTAGACCCCTTTATATCCTGAATTATTACTCGACCATTTTTTGTCCTCAGTGAATTTCCTAAAATATTTCGTTATGGATAAATCTCTATTGATGGTAAAATAACAAATTTATTTATATCCCCATTTGAAATCAATTCCCCATAGCTTTGTTATCTATTTTAGTTGCGAGTTGTTTTTCCGGTATAGCATTTTCAACTATTATTCTAATTATCTATGTTTGGGAAGCTGGAAGATAGATGTTTGTTTACTATTCGTGTTGCCTAGTTCCCATGCGCTGTCACTCGCTGCATCCGATATGCCCTCATTCTGTAGGCGCATGCTAAGATCCCAACTGTTGCCAAGTTTATTCTCAGGTGGTTGCCGTTTGAATTATAAACCAATCACTGATCGTTTTTCTTGTCCTGGAATCCCTATTTTAAATCAATCCGAGTTCCTCTTGACAACACTGATGTCACCTGGGGCAATCTAGCCAATGATAGTTCGGCATCCGAGTTCAATAAATTCTAGAAGGTACAACGGAGCTGGTTCCAGGAAGGAACTACTTTTTCACTTCACTTTTCTGGTCTCCTGTAACATCGAAAAGTCTTCAGCGCGAACTGGGGTTATATTAATTTACTTGGGGTTTTGTATTTGTGAATATTATAATATTTTGTAACCTCCAAGTAATCTCTCTAAGAGAGGATTTTTGATGCTGAAGTTGGGCCAGGCCGCCATTTTCCTGCCACGTTGTGAAGAAGTCTTCCTGTCGGGGGCGAACTAAACCCTATTGAATAGGTAATCTAATTTCATTTATTTTGAAATGTGTATATTCCTTTCGAATATTTTTATCATATCATATATCGAAATTAACTTTTACTCATATAATGAATGCTTTTTGTATGGGGACTGGGGCTAATTTTTATAATAAATTTCATTTTGAATTTCCGAACATGGGGTTGCAAAAAAAAGAAAGGAGACTGCTGATAGATTGCAAATTAAATTTTCGAGGTTCATTATAGTTGTTATTATAGTTATATTTGTATTATATTTGAGGCTAATGCCTTCACTTTTAGTATCAATCAAGCAACATTTGTAGCAGCTCACACAGCTGAATTAAATTAATTATTATTGCAATTGTTTTTTTTTTATATATTAGGTTATTAATTAAAATATTTTGCCTAGCTATTCAGTAATTTAATATGACGTAGTTTTTTAATCTATAGAATTTTGTATTTTTAACTTTGGGATCGTCTGAAAATAATTTGTTGAAAGAAAACTTTATCATGCAAGTTTGTTATACAGGGTGTCCCAACTAAAAGTATCCACCCCAAATAACAAGTCGCCAAGACAAAAAAAATAAAACGCTCGGACCCATCCATTTTGCTTTTGAGGGGGAAACATTTTGCGCCTATTTTCAATTTCGCAATATCACTCTCTGAGCGGGGGTGAGATTCATCCCAAAATGTTAAATGGAAAGGGGCGTCGAGTGATACCTTATTTTGAAGGGTTTCCGACCCTGGTTACAACTGCCAAGTTTGAAGCCTCTGCTGTCATTCCCGAAGAAACGGCAGCTTGTCCAAAAAAAAAAATATTAATAAATTAACTGCAGGAGTTGGCTGCTTTAAATTTAGGGGATGATGCAAGCTAGTGAAAAGATTTTAATAATAATTACTCCGGACGACAGGAAAATAAAAATAGTAAATGTCAATTAATGGGGAATTTTTGCGTTTAAGAAATGTTTTCTACAAAGACTAAATTATTTTATGAATTGTTCGAAATGTTCGCCATTTACTTCCATGCAATGATACAGACGAGCCTCGAATTCCTCTCGAACATTTTGGTTTCAGGTGTTAACTGACGGCATTCAGCTACTATTCGCTGTTTTAAATCCTCAAGTGATTCTGGCTGCACCTTAAAAATCTTTGTTTTCAAGTGTCCCCAAAGAAAGAAGTCCAACGGCGTCAAATCAGGTGATCGTGCCGGCCATTCGATGGGATCTCTTCTTCCAATCCAGTGATCGGGAAAAGTATTATCGAAAAAATCTCTTACCGGACGAGCGTAGTGAGGAGGTGCTCCATCTTGTTGAAAGAATATCTGATCTTCAGCTAAATCCTGGTCGTTTTCTAGAATCTCAGTAATCTGCGGATCGATGGCATTTTCAAGTAAATTTAAATAACTTTCACCATTTAAATTGCCTTCTATGAAAAAAGGTCCAACAACGTGATTGCCTAGAATTCCCGCCCACACGTTTACTTTTAAAGGATGCTGGCTATGGGTTTCCCTGAATAAATGGGGGTTGCTGTCGCTCCAATACCTGCAGTTGTGACGGTTTACTTCTACATTTAAGTAGAATGTGGCTTCGTCAGAAAAACAAATATTGTACAATGAAATGGTATGGTTGTTTAATTTTTCAGAAATATTCTCACAAAACTCTACTCTGCGATCAAAGTCATCTTCGTTCATTTCGTGAAGCAATTGATATTTAAAGGGTCAAAACTTATGGAATTTTAGAATCCGGTGTACTCTGCTTCGGGAGACTCCTGATATTGCAGCTGTTTCTCTGATGGAGTTACTTGGGACCATAGCAACATGGCCAAGAACTGCAACCTCAACATTTTCATTTCTTATTGGTCCTACTCTTTCATGCTTTTTATTGACAACTGAGCCGGTTTCGAAAAATTTGTTCCACAGTTGTAATACACTTCTATGAGTCAAAGAATGTTCGGGATGAGATTCATTAAAACTTACAGCTGCAGCTCTCGCACAATTATTGTTTCTAATGTAAAGAACAATAATTTCGATTCTCTCTTGTATCGTAAACGTCATAGGCAATTGTTAGAATCTTTCGTCTTTTAACACTTTCAGACAAAATAAATTTTAAATAAAATGCACAAACTGTAATAAACGCATGAATGCTTGACACTAAATAAACGATAACAATGTGATTTTATTTTGTTTGTTGCTGATGTTTTATGATAACAGTAAGAATGGAATGCTGATTTTTTTAAAATTTTTGTACAGTGACAATTCGACAAGTTAGCTTAAACGTTTTGGCAACGGTCTGTTTCATTGCAAGGGAGTAAATGGCGAACATTTCGAACAATTCATAAAATAATTTAGTCTTTGTAGAAAACAGTTCTTAAACGCAAAAATTCCCCATTAATTTACATTTACTATTTTTATTTTCCTCTCGTCCGGAGTAATTATTATTAAAATCTTTTCACTAGCCTGCATCATACCCTAAATTTAAAGCAGCCAACTCTTGCAGTTAATTTATTAATATTTTTTTTCGACAAGCTGCCATTTCTTCGAAAATGACAGCAGAGGCTTCAAACTTGGCAGTTGTAACCAGGGTCAGAAACCCTTCAAAATAAGGTATCACTCGACCCCTCTTTCTATTTAACATTTTGGGGGTGAATCTCACCCCCGCTCAGAGGGTGATGTTGCGAAATTGAAAATAGGCGCAAAATGTTTCCCCCTCAAAAGCAAAATCGACAGGTCCGAGCGTTTTATTTTTTTTTTGTCTTGGCGACTTGTTATTTGAGGTGGATACTTTTAGTTGGGACAACCTGTATTGAAATTTAAATATATTTTTGCAGTTTTTATATTTTATATAGTTATTATTCTGAATTAATTTTTAAAGCATTTTTTTTATTTAGATTGACCGAAATCAGTTTATTTTGAATTTATTGATAAGTAAATTGTTGTTTAATATTTTATTATTTTTCTAATGGTTGATTTTTTTTTAATTAAATTCAATTTCTATAATACCTTTTTTTATAAATCGCATTTAATATTATGCTGATTTTTTTATACATCGTTTCGCTTATATTATAGTATTCATCAGGGCCTCTGGGGTTCCTGTAAGATTTTGCTAATTTCTAGTATGATTTTTATTTTTATTTTAAATTAACCAGACCTAGTTGAAACTTTGGTATTTATTTTAATGTAAGCGCTTACGCAATGCTGTATTTTGATATTGAATTAAGCAATTATAATTGAAAATATTTTAAGATTTTCTTTCTCGATCTCAGTTCACTCCTAAGGTTTTATTATTTGTTTATTTATTTTTGCGACACGACGTTTCGACTGAATTTTAGTATTCATCAGGGTAGTAAGCACTCTTTGTACAGTTTGCGTTAATTTATATTTTTGTTTTCTTTTTAATTAATTAGTGTTTATTGAACATACATTTTGACTGATTTCTTTAAAATCCTTAATATTTTAATGTTTTCGGGCTTCCTTCGTGATACGAAAATTTAGTAAAGGCAAGATCTCGAGGCCGTAAGTGAAATTATATATCTTTTTCTTAGGAATTTTAATTTGTGCTCGGGTATTTTTTTTTTGATTATTTTCTTTATATACCGAATAAAATTAAAAGTTAATATTTTTATTAATTGACATTTATTTGCGTTATTCAATAATTGTTTTGTATATAAAGAAAATATTGAAAAAATAAAATTCGATATACTTTCTCACAAATAGCAATCACTGAATTTGTCAGATGAAACGGCTTATATTTCTGAGACTATACTAAATGCTAATATTTCATTTGCTAATCCCTCGGAAGTACCTTCACATAGTTCAAATCATGAACAGAATAACTTTCTTAATCTATCTGTTTACTATCAGAATGTGCGCGATCTGCGAAGCAAAACTAATGCTCTTTTTAACGCTGTTTCCTCAAACGAATTTGATGTTTTGGCTCTAACCGAAACATGGCTTAATTCTAGCGTTCTGAACACGGAAATAGTTGACTCTCGTTATAATGTTTACAGGTGCGACGGAAACTACCATCAATTACAGTGCAGTAGAGGTGGAGGTGTTCTTTTGGCAATAAGAAATGTTTACTGTGTATCAGTTATTAATATATCTGTTCATCTAGTGCATATTGATATCGTAGGTATTAAAATTAGTCTTGGGTATTATACTTGTCAAATGTTTGTAATTTATATACCTCCTAATCCTTCAAGCGATGAATATTCCGAGTTCTTTGAGACTATGAGCGGAATTGATGATTTTCATACTTCACAGATGTTGCTTTTGGGTGATTTTAATTTGCCGGATTTTTTGAACACCGTTGGAACTAATCCTAGTGAAAAAACTTTATGCTTATCTTTCGTAAGTTTTCTAAACCTAAATCAACACAATTCAATTCCAAATTTTAACGACAAATTCCTGGATCTAGTTTTTGCTACTGAGCGTCTTGATTGCACTGTTGGCAGGGCAGAAAACCTACTGTTGCCTGAAGACTATCATCATCCGGCTTTGGAAGTTCAAATAAAGGTGAAATCTTCTTGTAAGTTTAATAAACAGAAAATTGACAACAATTATTATAACTTTAGGAGAGCGGATTTTCACGAACTTTATAATGATCTAGCAAATGTTGACTGGCTCATTTTGGATTCAATCACTGATGTAAATGCAGCATGTAGAGAATTTTATTCTATTCTTTATAATTGTTTGAATAGATCTGTCTCTAAGACTAAAAGACGCAGGAGAACTTATCCACCTTGGTTCAGTTCCGGTATAGTGCGATTACTAAAACAAAAGTTTTTAACTTGGAAGCGCTTTAAGCGAACAAAAATAAACACTGATATTTCAACCTCGTATACTAATTATTGTATACTAATTATTGTAGAAATTGTGGAAATTTATTAATGGCAAAAGAAATAACACAGTATTTCCGGAAACAATGTATTTGGGCGAGGATGGTTATACAAATCCTAAAGATATTGCTAATGCCTTTGCAAATTTTTTTCAGGCATCCTATACTGAACCAAGTAATAATGTACGGTTAAACGAAAAAAATTATATTTGTCTGGAAAATATTAATCTGAGTCAGGTGGATGAGGATTTTGTCCTGCGCTATTTGAGGAAAATGAAGCCTAAGGGAACGGTTGGACCTGATGGAGTTCCTTCCTTTTTGCTTCGCGATTGTGCTATTGTTTTTGCATCCACGCTTACTAAATTATTTAATTTATGTTTAAAAGCGTGTCAGTTTCCGGACAGTTGGAAGGTATCTAAAATTATACCAGTTTTTAAAAAGAGATCTAAGAACCAAATCGGTAATTACCGACCCGTGTCTATAATTTGTAATTTTTCGAAGTGTCTGGAAATATTGCTCCATGAGGCTTTCTCATTTTATTTAAAAAATAAAATATCAAAATTTCAACACGGTTTTGTTATTACATAGTTTATTGCCAAAGCCTTTGACGATAAGTGTCAAGTTGATGTTATATAAACAGATTTTTCGAAGGCTTTTGACAGATTTGATCACAGCATTCTACTGTCACATTTGCAATTTCGGTTTTTCACAAAACTTACTAACTTTTCTAAAATCATATCTAACTGACAGGCAACAAATAGTGGAAAAGCAGTGGTCAAAGCTCTGGAGGGATAAAAGCTTCTTCTGGTGTCCCACAGGGATCAATACTGGGGCCACTACTCTTTAACATTTTTATCAACGGCATTCTGGATGAAGTCAATGTAAATGGGCTATTATATGCTGGGCTTTAAGGCTTCTCTTTGACGTGAACGAGTAACGTTTCCTCCTACATCTCAGGTCTTGTCTACTGGTACACGTTTCACCGGGTGCAGTTGACGTATCATGCTGGGACGCTTGTCCAATTGGTGAACCTTTTTATTTCAAATGTATTCTATACTGATGTATTTTTTGTTTTGTTTTGTACAGGCTTAAACTAACCTTTTATTAAATAAAGTTTATTAGGCCGTAATAAATTGGTGGCGCTCATCTTTTTTTTTTTCAACTTATAAATTTTTCCTCAGGCCCACTCTCCGGGATAAAGGAGCTTAGGGCATCGATATTGCACGCTCTGTTTACCACGAGCTTGTGTCTTGATACTTTGACCTTTCTTTTTTTAATTAACTCTTCGAGTTTTTTTATTCAGTAAAGTAATAAAATAAAATATTTCTTATTTTATTTTTTTTTAATAAGAGCGTACCAATCTTCCACCATACGGTTATAAGTCAGAGCAAGGGTTGCAACTGAGACGATATAATTTAGAATTGACAAACCTTTCTGCAGTTGCAACAGACAGTGTACCATACATGGTAGGAAAAAATGAAGGGCTCGTGGGTTTGATGAAAAAACAGCAGAAAGATCTTCCTTTGATGCATTACTATTGTATCGTTCATCAACAAAATCTTTGTGCAAAATGCACAAATATCGATGAGGTGATGAAAGCGGCCTTAACCACAGAGAAAATCGAAATTGTTTACAGGAAATTAATGCTGAGTATGGTGATGTGACATATTTCTCTAATGTTCGTTGGTGAGCAGAGGAAAAAATGCTAAAACCCGGAAACCAAAGGGAAACAAGCTCCTTAATTTAGTAAGCCCGAATGGCTGCGAGACTTTGAATTTCTCACAAACATCACGCTGCACCTCAATGACTTGAACACCAAACTACGAGGAAAAGAAAATCTCGTCAACAACCTACTTGAAACTGTGAAGGCATTTGACTTTAAACTGGATTTATGGAAAAATCGGTTGTTGAAAACAGAGTTTAACGCACTTTCCTAAAATGTAGAATTGCGAATGTACATATGTGGATAAATATGTCGCAGCACTAGATTTACTCAAAAAGAGTTCCAATCAGGGTTTTCTGACTTTATGAAATAAAAAAAAATCTCTTTGCCCGACAAGTCAGTGTATCCGTTGAAGACGTGACAGAAAATTGTCAGATGAAGCTTATCGATTTGCAGTGTAATTCGGAACTGAAAGGCAAGTTCGACGTGGGTTTTCTTGATTTTTATTCAAAATATGTCGATCAAAACTCGTTTCCCGAAGTCCGAAAACTTGGCCAGAAAATGATGTCTCTGTTTGGGAGCACATATTTGTGCGTGCAGCTGTTTTCTCATATGAATAATGTCTAAAATAAGATCGAGAGTTACAGACGCACATCTGGAAGGAAGTTGACACACTTGTCAAAATAAAACAATGTCAAAAATCGCATTTATTGATTGAACTTTTTGACCAATATTATTATTAAACAAGATTATTAGACTTTGAAATATTTTTGTTTGGTACGATGGTAAAGTGACGTTCACCATTGTGGCCTTTCAGATGATGTGAAACCGATTTTTGGTCCTTGCACTAAAAAAGGTTGAAGACCCTTGTTCTACATTGTCTACCACCTTTAAACAATTTAATAATAATGTAACACTATAATCAGGTCATAAACGTCCGTTGCCTCTCCTGAAGTACCGCTATACAGGATGTCTTAAATAGCGTGTGCCACCATTGCTATCTTCGAAACGGTAAGTGCTACGAGTTCAGTTAAATTAGAGAAAAGTTGCCTTTTTTAGTACTCATTTAAGATCTTTTTACCGTGTTGCCAAAATCCTGTTAGTTTATGTGATACAATGTGATGTGTAAATAACGCCTAAATCAATTTAGTGGAATATTTCAAAAACTGTTAATTTTAGAGATAAAGTTTAAATTGGAAAGTTTTATATTTTTTTGCGCTCTATAACGCGGTATCTTTAAATTTTTATTCTGAACTTTCATAATCTGGCCACCACTATCAACCTAATTTTTTTCAATACGAACCTGGATTTTTAGTTTCCGGTTTTGAAAGGAAATTGAATTTGCTACATAACCATGTATTGCACGGATATGGCCAATGACGTTTCCATCCAGAAAATCCATCATCGGGAAATAAAAAAAAATACTTTGTACGGCCCTGTCTTTTCGTCATACCTGTTTTAAATAAGTTTTGGAAAAAAACGGGGGTTGCAAAGAAAATATAATAAAGTCTATTATGTAACTTTATTACTCCACTTTTTCTCTGGCGAAAGTTCCCCGTTGTTAATATTTCTGTAATATAAGTTTTTATCTTAGAAAAATATTGCAGAGTAATTAATAAAAATACATGGTAAATCGATTCAAGTATACCCGTAAGTATTATAATATTATTAGTGAGACGTCTTTCCCAAAGTAGGCTTTGAAAACAATTGAAAAAATCAACAGATATTTATTATGTGTCAAACTTAGTTTATTATCAGTTCATGACAAATCGAGTCATTTTACAACCAAGTTTTTAAAATGGAATTCTCAAATGATGAAAAGACAGATATGATATTTGTTTATGCGAGGGCATTTCGTAATGCTACTAACGCGCTTCAAATGTATCAAAATGTGTACCCAGAAAGAAGGATGCCCAATCGCAAAATATTTGCAAGATTAGAAAGAAGAATGCGAGAGCACGGATCCTTTAACAAACCACTGTTACATTGGAAGGTGGAGAGGACGAGATCAACGTGCTAGGTATTTTTTTTTTACTTTAATTATACAGAGTAACTATAAGTATATCTGCCGGCGGAGTTGCGTATTTAAGGCAAAAATTCCGCCATTCTGCGGAATTTAGACACCTATAACAATATTTCCGCCCTTAAACCGAATTAATTTTCTAGAAGCGGCGGAAAGAATATGTATACATTTTTAAGACTTTCGCCCTAAGGAGGACTTTCTCATTTTTACTTTACTAACGAAGCTTGTATGAGGGATTGTTGGCGTACTTTTTAACTAATAATAAAAAAATAAAGAAATAAGAGTGGGATTTGAGAGAAATATTAAACTTATAAGAAGAATTTGGCGCTAAATATATTTGACAAATGAAAAATAAAAAATACAAAAAAATATAGGTACACATTTTAGGGGAGTTTGTAACTATATGGAACATTTTTAGCTTCATTAAATGTTTTGCTTCATAATAAAAAATTGTTTCATTAAAAATTATACCAACTTGTACATTGTAAAGGAAGGCGCAAATTTAAAATTAAAATCAACTGAGAGGTGACCTTTTTTAGTTCATTTGTAAGAAAAGTATTGTTATCCTGAAAAAACTCGAGAGATCATTATGTTCACGTGTCTAGGTCCTCAAAATCCGAACATGTTTTGTATTTCTGTAGTTCTGTTGTTCGGTCTATCGGTTCTTTGATGGCACTTATCAAAAACTTTTTAACATAAAATAGTCAAATTCTGAGTATGGATAAGCCTTCTTATCACCTCGATACCCTAACTTTGGTTCATTTGTTTGAAATATACATATACAGAATTTGTTTCTTGAAAAAATTAGGTTCATTTTTTTTGTTTTTCTTTTCTTGGGTTCCGTTGACGAATATTCATCAGAGAAATGTATCTTCTATTTTATTCTGTTTTTAGAATGCAACCTATTTATTTCTCTGTGTGCTGATTTGCAAAAGATATGAGTAATACAGACCTAATTAAAAACGGGATGTTTTTAACAACAATGAATCAAGATATTCAGTTAGTGTAAAAATATTTCCTTTTTGTAGTAGTAATTAACGTTATATGGTCGGTATATGACTTCGTTTGTATTTCTCGTACTCTAATAACATCTAACGGGTTTTCATCTTATATTTTTCATTTCATACTGACAACGTTTTAGTGGTGTAATACGCTATTTTCCGGCCATAAAGAGTCTGGCTTTTTACCGGAAAGTAAGAATTAAAAATAATAAATTATGGTAGTGTTATTTTGAATATACTTGTACAATGCAATGACTGTTGCAATCTAAAATAACATATAATGATATTTTTTTGCGCACTATAAAATAGACTTTTGAATTATCATAATCAGTCTAATTTTGACATAAAAATACTTTCCTCTTGCGAGGAAAGTAAAACATGTATCAAACTTTCGATATACTTAATAATACAAACACTCCTCATAAAGTTATCCCTCCATTTTTTATTATTAATTGAATTGTTATTATGTTAGGTACGACATTATGGATTAAAGTACTTGAAGAAGTAAGACAATTGTAGGTCGGTATTTAAAAAATAATGAAATTGATGGTGCTGGCCCAAACACGAAACTTTAAATATAAAATATAAAACCTTCTCATAGCTTACAAAAGGAGCCACAAAGATACTTTATTTGGCAACCTCTTTAAAAATAAAACCAGAAAAAGAAAACTATTTTCCAATTTTCCCTATCTTAGAAACAATTGTTTTACTGTCCCGCTTTTCTCAAGCACGCCCTAAATTTGAATTTTTACTTTAAATAGGCAATTATAATGTGAATTTTTATTAAATACCTACTCTGCAATATATTTTAGGATATGTACATTACAAAAATGTTAACAGCGGGGAAGTTTCCTTAAGGGAAATAGAAAGAGAAACTGGTGTATCAAAAGATTCAGCAAAAAAAATACTACACCGCAATAGATTTAGGCACTATCGCTGTAGAAAAGTGCAGCATTTAAGGCCAACTGACTACGCAAGGAGAAGGATATTTTGCCGTTGGCTTTTAAGGCGTCGCGTCGAAGGCAAGACTCCGACATTTGTAAAAAAATCTTATGCTCGGATGAAAGTAGATTTTGCAGCAATGGATGGTTCAATCGTAATATACAGTTACCGGTGGACTCAAAGCAATGAACATTTCCACCGTGAAACAGCTTTCCAGGAAAAGTTCGGTATCAATGTGTGGCTTGGGATTTTAGACAGAAAACTGGTGGGTCCATTCTTTTTTCGAGAAATATGACTGGTTTTATTTACCTTGACTTTTTATCCACTTCTCTCCAAGATCTTCTAGATAACCTTCCATTAGATATTCTTCTTAATTTTAAATACTTCCAACATGATGGTGCGTCCGCCCATCGAGACCGTCGATGTGTAAGATTTTTAAACAATTTTAAACCCAACAGATGGATTGGTAACAACGGGCCTATAAACTGGCCAGCGCGGACTGGATTTCTCCATATGGGGTATTATTAAAGACAAGGTGTATCGAACTACCCCACAGAATTTAGATGACCTGATTATAAGAATTCGACAGGCATGTAACGAAATTAATCCTAGGATGTTAGAAAATACTCAAAAAAAGGTTATTGTAAATGCACAAAAATGTTTACGAAATAATGGTGGTCATTTCCAACACATATAATAGTTTCGTTTATCGTGAATAGTTTTTTCCTTTATTTTCTTTAAATGTTTTAAAGTTTATGTTTAAATAAAAATTTGAATCGTTCCTGTTAATTTATTTGAAGATTTTAGAGTTTCCGTTTATTAAAACTGAATTTTGTAGTACCTTTGCTTTCATTATTTAACTATATTTTTCTTGTAAAAACGTTAAATATTTAATTTAGAAAAAGTACAAGAAAAAAGACAGGACCGTACACAGGTAATTTTTTTATTTCCCGATGATGGATTTTCTGGATAGAAACGTAGTGAGCCATATCCGTGCAATACATGGTTGTATAGCAAATTCAATTTCCTTTCAAAACCGGAAACTAAAAATCCAGGTTCGTATTGAAAAAAATTAGGTTGATAGTGGTGGCCAGATTATGAAACTTCAGAATCAAAATTTAAAGATACCGCGTTGTAGAGCGCAAAAAAATATAAAACTTTCCAATTTAAACTTCATCTCCAAAAATTAACAGTTTTTGAAATATTCCACTAAATTGATTTAGGCGTTATTTACACATCACACTGTATCACATAAACTAACAGGATTTTGGCAACACGGTAAAAAGATCTTAAATGTGGTGGGACACGCTATTTAAGACATCCTGTATAACAAAATTTAAGGATATTCTGAATAGTTATGGGTGACACGACGATGTGGCTTCGTATAATATTAAAAATAATATTTCATGTCGAATTTAAATTGCAAATTTTATATTGACAATAAAACCGTATCTGTTTGCAAACAGCCGCCATATCCCTTTTCACGCACAAGTAGTTTGCATGAGGTTATTGACGTATTAGAATTTGTTCACCATTTTAAGCGGCTCTAAATTCGCGAATTTTACGTCTTTGTTAGTGCATTAAATCTGGTGCGTTTAACATTGTCTCTGTTAAGCTGCTTTTCCTCTAAAGGAGCGTCAAATGTTTCGCTGAATAGACAGATTTCAGCTTATCGGTAGAACGGTTCGGAGTTTCTGGCTTCATTCTATTAAAACAAAGCTAAAATGGGAGATTTTTAATATTGTGTCCTATTTCCTTTATTCACCATTGATAAAAGTAAAGTTCAGAAAAGTTTTAATCGCTAAGCTGGGAGGGTCACATGCCAATCATA
Source organism: Kuschelorhynchus macadamiae (assembly GCA_030620095.1). NCBI lineage: Eukaryota > Metazoa > Arthropoda > Insecta > Coleoptera > Curculionidae > Kuschelorhynchus > Kuschelorhynchus macadamiae. The sequence continues at coordinate 38,345 of JAUTXW010002122.1, read as the reverse complement.
TACTGTTTTAATCAGATTATTTAAATTAAACGAAAGGCATAAACTTGCGACTACAGGGTTTCCCGTATATGTCGTAAATACAAAAGTTGTTAGGTTTTTTATGAAGGTTTAGAATATTATATCATAAGTGCGAAAATATTATTGGAAATGTCAAATTTTGACAGGTTGTCAGTTTTTTTAAATGAACCATCCTGTATATTAAATTATATTCTTGAAGAGCTTTTTTTCTAATTTCAAATATATATACTGTTAATAAATTCTGTCAATTGGTTTTGGATATACAGGGTGTCCCGAATTGCAGTGTCCAAACTTTAACAGCGCATTCTGCATTCAAAATAAGCCCTAATTTTCTATATAAACATATATCGGCAAATGCTTCGTTTTCGAAATACAGGGTGTTAAAGTTTTAAAATAAATTGTTTTTTAGTTATAACTTTTTTATTACTTGAGATATTGTTATTAAATTTGGTAAACAGCCTTGGAGTAACAAAATGAATTTTTTGATTTGAAATATTTTTTAATTTTTCATCAGTGGCGTCCGTACAGGATTTTTTATTGAATATTCTTGAAGAAAAAATGGTACGCTACTGCTTTTTTTGAAAACAAAAATCATTCCTAAAATCCCCACTCAGTTTGGAGCAAATTTGATCCCTTGCCTTTTTTTCGTGCGATGCAAGGATTTCGAGTTAAAAACTAAAAACTATTTTTATGTATGGCGTAGTTAAAATTTCCATTATTGTTAATTTCAGTAACAAAACCTTTAAAATGGGATTGTAACAAATTGTAAGTTTTTAAAATTATTTGGTTTCCGATATTTATTTCATGCATTCCGGGTGAGTTCATAATTTTCTGAACAGCGTATGTAGGGTTTCTAAAATAAAAGCTTGTCTGACAACTAAGGAGAGATGACGTCATCGACCCGTTGTAATGGAGATTTGCATTATATTTGGGTTATCAGGGTAACATTGCAGAAGTTATTATTATTATTAAAATCTAATGTCCTTGGTACTTACCATCATTCCTTCATTGTCGACTCTTGGTATGCCATGGTTGCATTTTTGTGATAATTGCACAATTGTTAGGTTCGTCTTTAAAGTATGACAGATCGTCGATTCATTTTGTAAATTGGTAATTAGAATTAATTAAATTTTGAAGATGATACTTCATTTTACAGAAACTACTCTTTATTAACTAAGTTCGTAATTAATTTTACAAAAACTAGAATTCATAACTTTTATTAACTTAGATCGTGAAAAAAATTTATAGAGCACTTTAAATATCATTAAGGATTAATGTGGGCCTTAAAATTCACAATAATTACTCAAAATGAGCTCCTCTAACTTCGACACATTTTCGGCATCTGCTCTTAACTGTGTCAGTGGCATGGCGTATAAAATTCGTATTGGCTCGCAAAGTTTCACAGGCATAGAGCAAGCCAGTTCTTCTCTTGTTTGAACTGGTCTGGAATAAACTAAATTTGTCAAATAACCCCACACAAAGAAGTCGACAGGTGTGAGGTCAGGGGAACGTGGTGGCCAGGCTGTAGCTCCTAATCATCCAATCCACCGTTCTGGATAATTATTATTTAACCACTCGCGATTTACAAGTGCAAAATGCGCGGGAGCCCCGTCCATTTGAATCCAGAATTCTTTTCTAAGATTTAGAGGAATATTTTCTAGATATTGGAATAACTCATTTTGCAGAAAATCATTAAATAACTGTCTATCTAGGCTTGGTGGTAGAATATGGAACCCGCAAAAAAATTCATTTATTACACCACACCAAACATTAACAGAAAATTCTTGCTGAAATGCTCTAGTTCGTACAACACGTGGATTGTCATGGCTCCAGATTCGTGAATTATGGAAATTTACTGAGCCGCTTCGGGTAAATGTGGCTTCATCAGTCCATACATTTTTTTTTTGAGAAGTTCTCGTCTTCCTCTATTTGGCGCAAAAACCAATTGCAAAAACTGACACGTTTTTCGGCATCACCAGGTTGTAAGTTTTGAACTGGCTGCATCTGAAATGGCTTCCTGTGATCTTTTCTCAAAACGCGATGAACCTTATTTTTAAAGAAACAAAAACTGCGTTGCCTTGTAAATTATGAGCTGCTCTTGGTAGGCTTAATGTCCTATCGTTGTCAAACCTATTTAAAATTGCGTTTCGATATTGTTCATTTCTCCTACTTTCTCGGATTCTTTTTGAGTCCAAAATTCCTAAACATTAAATGCGTTTTAATGAAAACTTATTTGCAAGGTAATCTTCTATTTGGAAATCTTCGTTGGTATTCCTGTACTGCTGCATTTGCATTTCCATTACAGAAACCATACCATTTTGAAATCACTAGTTAGACTGATAACTACCTTTTTATATAAACTGTAATGTACCTGACATTTATTTACTCTAAAAACTCAAATGGTACACTTTAAAGACGAAACTAGCAATTGTTCAATTGTCACAAAAATGCAATCATGGCATACCAAGATGTTAAAGATTTTGCCACTGAAATAATTAACATACATAAAAATAGTGTTTAGTTTTTAACTCGAAATCCTTACATCGCACGAAAAAAAGGCAAGGGATCAAATTTGCTCCAAACTGAGTGGGGATTTTAGGAATGTTTTTTGTTTTCAGAAAAAGCAGTAGAGTACCATTCTTTCTTCAAGAATATTCAATAAAAAATCCTGTACGGACGCCTCTGATAAAGAATTAAAAAATATTTCAAATCAAAAAATGCATTTTGTTACTCAAATGCTGTTTACCAAATTTAATAACAATATCTCAAGTACTAAAAAAGTTATGACTAAATAACAATTTTTTTCTTAAAACTTTAACACCCTGTATTTCGAAAAACGAAGCATTTGCCGATATATGTTTATATAGAAAATTAGGGCTTATTTTGAATGCAGAATGCGCTGTTAAAGTTTGGACACTGCAATTCGGGACACCCTGTATAAGAGTTTAAACATTAAAGAAATAAAATAAAATAAAATAAAAATATGTTTATTTCTATACAGTAAAGTACAACAAAATACAAATGAAATAAACAGCTCACTTTTGAAATGGTTTTACCCACTTGTTGTGATAAAAGAGTCAATTTCGGTTTCTTGGACAGAATTTGGAAGAGTCGTAGTTTGGGTTTAAGAGACAATTTTATACTGTCACATCCGGGGTTAACTACACAATTTTTTTGGGTTTTGACTCTAGAGCTACAATCAAACATTTCAGGTACTTAAGGTAACATAAGTTTTATATTTAGACAAACAGTTTTTCTATTTCCTCACTAGACTTAAATATCCACTCCCTTATTAGTTTTTTGTATTCTTTTATTCTAGAATTTTTTTATATAACTTGGAATTAAATTATACAGTTTAGAAGATAGTGAAGCCATAGTTTTGGTTCCAATAACCATATTTGCTTTGAGTGTTCCACATTTTTTATTCACTGTACTCCTTGTCCTGGGTGGATGTTGTATTAGCTCAATTTTTTCTTTTCGTTGAAATATTCTCGTTGCAATTTTTTGACAAAATAGTTGCCTTAAATTTAAGAGACCTGATTCTTCGAATAATTTTTTTGTTAGATATCTTATTCTTTTTTTAAAGATTACTTTTATCGCCCATTTTTGAAGGCTATTTAATTTGGTCAAGTTATAATTATTTACACCTCCTCATCCACACAGGCCATAGGTTAAATGAGATTGAAAAAATGCGTAATAGAGTATCTTTAAATCTTTTAAATTAAAAAAAAATTGTTGTTGAATTTGGAAATTCCATCTTAAATGTTTATCAATTATCACTCCTAAATATTTAATTGACTCTGTAGATATTATTGTGAGAGAATCTGAAATTTGCAATATTTGGCGTTCCTGATTTATAGGATGAAAATGGAATAAAAAAAGTTTTATGGATATTGAGTGTAAGTGTATTATAATCAAACCATTCTTTCAGTTTAAAAAAATCCCATTTTGCCATTTCTACCACTTCAGCCCATGATTTAGCTTTAACAAACAAAAAAGTGTCATCGGCAAAGCTTGCCATGCAGCTAGTTATGTCTAGGTCAAAGACATCATTCATGTAGATAATGAATAGCAATGGTCCGAGGACCGTGCCTTGAGAGACTGCGTAGCTAACTGTTTGTATGGTGCTTGTAATTTCATTTCTTTACTGCCTGTTGTCTATCTGTTAAATAACTTTTAATTAACTCAAGGCACAATCCCCTAATGCCAGCACGTTTCAGCTTTCTTATTAGCTTAGAGTGGCAGACGGTATCAAATGCCTTTGCAAGATCGAAGAAGATGCACAGTTCAGCCTCTTTATTGTCTAAGGCCTCGTATATTTGTTTTGTTAGGTACACTATTGCATCATCCGTCGATCTGCCAGATCGAAAGCCGAATTGGCACTTTGAGAGCCTGAGATTTTTTTCTAAGAAGCTTACCATTCTATTTTTTAGTGCCATCTCAAATACTTTTGATACAGTTGAAATTAGTGTTATGGGTCTATAGTTAATTATTGGAAGTTTATCACCACCCTTATACATAGGTTTAAATAAACCAGTTTTTAGTATTTGTGGATAATATCCTTTTTCAATATATTTATTTATTAAGTAGGAAATATGGGGAGAAATTAAATGTGATATTTGCTTAAGATTTGCTGACTTAATTCCATCGTATCCTGGTGATTTTTTTACTTTCAATCGCTGTATTAACTTGTTTATTTCTTCAGGGGTTGGTGGATTTTAAAAACAGAGAATTTACATTAGGGTTTCGTTCAGGAGGTATATTTTTTGGCGGAGCTATTTTTTTTGCATAGTTTTCTCCAAGTTTCGAATAATAGGTATTAAAAGCATCTGCAATATCTTCCAAGTTTGAACAAGTAGTATTATTAATTTCTATTTCATCTATTTTTACTTTTTGTTGTTTCCCACAATTTTATTAATAATCGTCCATAATTTCTCTGATGAGTCTGAATTTCGTTCTACTTGCTTTTCAAAATAATCTTTTTTGACTTTTTTTATTAATGCTGTTAGTTTAATGTTATGGTTTTTATATTTGTTTAGTAATTCCTCATTTTCAGGATTTTGCAGACACTGCAGATACATTTTGTTCTTTGTTGCAACCGATTTTAGTAGATCTTTTATCATCCAGCTCTTTTTTGGTTTATGTTGCATCTGAATTTTAACGGTTTTAGTGAATTTAAGAATGGGTGATTTTATGTTATTAATTAAAATTTCTGAGGACTCATCAAGATCCTCAGAAGAATAATAATAATTAAAGAAATGGTAAGGTAATTTGCGCTAAAACATAGTGAGCCATGGTCAAGACAATTGCAATGAACGACGCCGTTTTGACGTTTACCGGTCAGAAGTAATTATTTACGAGCATTTTTAATATCTAATACGTTCGACGATGGGTTATTCGGAAGAAGAGAAACTCGACATGATAGAATTATTTTATTTTCATGGTAAAAATGCATCGATAGCTCGTAACGAAAATCATAGACGGTTTCTAGATAGACCAACACCGACTTGTAGGACAATATTAAACATCGCTAAACAATTGAATGAAAGAAAACACTTAAGCGAAAAGTTAGAATAGTTAAGAAATCCTGGTTCTTGGGATTAGACCGTGTCAAAATGGAATGACTTTCCGACGTTTCGCCTTCGATTGCACAAGGCACAAATTAAATTAAATAAAGAAAAGGTATCAGTATATTTATTTTTTTATTTTGAAGCTCAATATATACCATTATGTATGAAATAAGATGTCAAGCAAATGACCGCCTCGGCTTCGTTGAGTAGCGCGAATTCGTGATATCCAGTTTTCGATAACAGTCTCACATAAAGCTGAATGAATTTCATTGATAGTTCTTCTAATGTTCATCTTTAAATCCTCAGTTGTTCGTGGTGCATTAGCATAAACTCGGGCCTTTAAATATCTTTATAAAAAAAAGTCCAAGGGTGTTAAGTCGCAGGACCTTGGTGGCCAGCCGACATCACCACCACGCGAAATTAAGCAACTTTGAAATCTTTCCCTCAATAAAGTGATTGTTCCACGAGCAGTATGACTCGTAGCGCCATCTTGTTGGAACCAAAAGTTTCTCATATCCATGTCATCCAGTGTGCGATAGAAATAATCTGTTATCATTGCCCGGTATCTTTCACCATTAACAGTTACGGTATCTCCTCCCTCATTTTGAAAAAAGTAAGGTCCAATAATTCCCCCGACCCAAAATGCGCACCATACTGTTACTTTAGTGGGATGGAGAGGACGTTCATAAAGCTCTCTTGGATTCTCCTCACACCAAAAACGTCAGTTTTGCTTGTTCACATAACCGTTCATCCAGAAATGGGCCTCGTCGCTAAAAATGATTTTGCGACCAAAGTCAGGGTCGTCTTGAAGTTGTTCCATAGCCCAATTAGCAAATAAACGGCGCAATCTGTGGTCGGCTGGCTTTAATTCCTGTGTCAAGACAATTTTGAATGGATGAAGCATTAGATCCATGTGCAAAATTCGCCATGTTGTGCCCCAGGAAATGTTTAGTTCCTGTGCTCGGCGAGAAATTGATTGCGATGGATTATTACGCACGTTCTGACGAACGGCCTCGATGTTTTCAATGGAACGGACAGTACGTCGCCGAACAGGCACTCTCTGATCACTAACTGACCCAGTATTTTCAAATTTCGTTATTAAACGCCGAATCGTGCGCTCTGTTGGACGATTAACTTGACCATAAATTTCACGAAGTGCGCGATACGTTTGACGAATAGAACACCCATTTTGATAAAAAAATTTCACAATTTGCACGCGCTGTGGAATCGTGTATCTCTCCATGATAATTTGTTAGAACTGACTGTAAACACACACAAAATATGATAACATTATCGCCAGTAATTTGGCCACAATACTCAGTTAAAAATAGGACATTCTTATTGGATTACCCCTTATTATGGTGAAATAAGTCTGATATTATGGAAATACAGGTATACAGCGATTCTACATCGAAACTGACTAAGATAACTTTGGGATCTAATTGGATTGATTTAAGTTTTTTTACAAAATGCGTAGAGTTTGTAATATATGAATGTGTTTTTCCTGTAAAATTATTAAGAATATTTGAAAGATATTTACCAATTTTGTAGGTAGGAGATCCTATTGCACTGACGATAGGTCGAAGTTGCACATTAACCTTATGTATTTTAGGTAGTCCGTAGAACTGCGGGATCCTTGAGCTGCTTGGCCTTAACATCTTCTCCTCTGTTGGTAGGTTGGATGCATTTATAAGGTTGGTTATCCGTCTTTCAATTTTGTTGGTCGGGTCTGCTTGGATCACTCTGTAGAAATTGTCGTCCAAAAGTAGTTGAATTTTCTTCACGTAATCCGTTTTGTCCATGACGACAGTGGCATTTCCCTTGTCCGCTGGATGGACCAAAATGTCTGTATTGTTGTTTAATGTGAAGTGAAGATCCCTGAAGATGCCTCGTGCAATCGAAGGCGAAACGTCGGAAAGCTATTCCGTTTTGACACGATCTAATCCCAAGAACCATGATTTCTTAATTGACCACAGCCGTGAAAGCTTCCGTTCTAAGTTAGAATAGTGTTACTTTTCCAAGGCAAAGCGGCTCATATTTTAAAACAAGTTGATAAGTGAGTGACAGAACGGCCATTCTGAAGTAAAAACAATTAAAACCAAAGCTTGCTATTATTTCTACTATACTTAAGCCAGAGCGGATAATTATTCCACGTTTTTTCAAAATTATGGGATAATGGTTACAGTGAGCATAAACAAACCATATATTTTGGGAATCAGGAGAAAAAGCTCTTCTCAATAAACTAAAAATATATAGGGTGTTCCATTTAAAATAACAAAGCTGATGCTCATTTTCCCAATTTCCGATGTTCATACGTTTTTTTTTGATAACAAATTCTGACGATTCAGACTAAATCCTAAAACTTTTGTGTGTAAAATGTTTTGATATCTTGAGAAATAAAGCGTATAAACCCCGTTGAAAATATAACCGAACACCCCGTACACATAAGTTTATATTTAAAAAAATTGGGAAAATTTAAGGAGAAGTTAAAATTTTAAACAACATAAGCTTTGCAGGATTGGAGATAGTGGTCAACAGAGTTGAAGTTTTTACTCAAGCCAGAAAAAAAATGGCAAATTTTGTCTTGTATCATAACAATTGTGTAACTAGAATAGAATAGTGTTATGTTTTGTTTAATTTTACACGTATTATGGTTAAAACCTAATGTTAGAAAGTTATAAAAACATTGGCTATGTTTTCATAACGCCAGCCTGTGCATTATCAGTATGCATTTTAGCTAAAACGTTACACTTTCTGATATATAACATGGACATGTTCAAAATATCAAGTCAGTAAATAATAAACCAGGCCATGGCACTATTGCAAGGTATTCGAATGAATTCGAAACTCTAAAATGATTTATGGTAGTAAGTGTTATTTCTGCACGTTATGCATGCTGAATACTAAAACCATGATCAGAACGTTTATACATTCTCATTTAGACGCAATGAGTAATATTAACTAAACTTTCCACTAAACTTTTTCATTAGAATCGCTTTGTTTTCATTTTATTCTTTATAGGTTTTATGGACGATAACGATTCGTTAAAAGTTCTAGACAATGGCGCCATATGAATTAAACGAAAGAAAACTTTACATTTGTAAAATATGCAGTAAATCCTTTAGCCAGAATGAAAAAAAAAGTTAAAATAAAACCCTTTATGATTTAAAACTGTTTTTTGGCCTTTTTTTGTCACAAACACAATCCTAATTCAAAAACATAAAATCAATTCAAAGCGATTTTGGGTAGCTGCCTTTACTTCATCTTTTAGTCTTTATTTGTTTTTTTTTATTATTATTACTATTGATTTTTTCAACTAATCAACATTTTATTGTATTTTTGAATGGGCAATGGTTCATCGGTTGTGGACGGGCTTAAGGTGGGCCACTTAAACATACGTCCTGTTTTTACAGGGTTTTATGATTTTAAGAATATAGTTGAACAACATAATTTTGATCTTGTATTTTTGTGTGAAACATGGCTCTCCCTTCAGGACGACTCTGCTAACGTTAACATTCACGGTCACCAGTTATTTAGAAAGGATAGAGATGGAAGGGGAGGAGGAGTGGCATCCTATGTTAAAACTACTTACACTGTTGAAGAGTTAATATTAGATTTTCCCTTGACTTGCCAAATCGAATATCTCATTTTAAAAATTCGAATTAAAAACAAAGAAATTGCTTTATCTGTGTTTTATAGACCTCCTAAAACTAACTTTAACAATTTTATAATAGATTTAGATAACATCTTTTCTTATTTATACCCTACAGTAGACGATATAATTTGCTTAGGCGATTTTAACATTAACCTATTAAACTTGGAAAATCCCTTAACTTCTTTATTTGAAGATTATAACTGCCATCAAATTATAAATGAACCTACCAGGATAACTGCTAATTCAATTTTGCTTTTTGCTTGATGTAATTTTTGTTGGTGATACGTCTTTGGTAAAAGAATCTGGTACAATGGCAACCGATAATATTTCGGATCACAAAATGGTTTATTGTAGCCTTAACTTATATAAAAAACCTTTAATTTTAATAATATGCGTAACTTACTGTGGGACAATATTTTATATGAGAACAATATTGAAAACAAAATCAAGGTACTTAATGAATTTATACTAACACTATTTAATTTCCAAGCTCATATCAAAGAGGCGAGAATTACGAAATCTCGAGCACCTTGGCTTTCTGCTAATCTTAAGATATTTATGAAACAAAGAGATACTGCTCTTCAGAAATTTAAAGGTACAAAAAACAAAGATGATTGGCTAATCTATAAGCAAATGAGAAATTTTACACTATCCATGGTTAGAAGAGAAAATAAAATATATTTAATTACCTTGTGTTCTGAAAAAAACTCCCGTAAAACTTGGACGGCTTTAAAATTTTTTATTATAACCTCTAACAAGAATATGTGTATACCCAAAAATATATCTAACCCCGATGATTTAAGTAATTTTTTTGGGGTGTTTTTACAAAATATTTCTAATTGTGATAATAAAATACGTTATTATAACCAAAACAGATATAATAATAATTTAAACTTTACTTTAAATTTGGCAGAAATATCAGATGTTCATAAAATATTACACAATATTAAGACTAACGCCACAGGAATTGATGAAATATCGCCTTTAATGTTAAAATATTGTAGTCCGTTTATTGACAAATATATTACACATATAATTAACTGTTTTATAGGAAAACCATTATCAAAAGTCCTAAAAATTTGAATGACTTGAGAATACTAAATATTTTACTTGCACTCTCTAAAATTTATGAGAAGTGTTATATAACCAAGTTTATGAGTTTTGTGTAATAAATAAAATAATTCCTGATAATCAGTGATAAAAGACTTAACAGTGTTTTAATATTATTAGACTTTTCTAAGGAGTTTGATACTATCAATTACAAACTTCTTGTTTCCAAGCTAAAATATTACGGTTTCCAGGAGGATTCGTGCTTAGTACTCGTCACCAGAAGATATTTTCGAATAATAAGTATTCAAACGAAATTCAAATTAAATCTGGTGTTCCTCTTGGCTCAATATTATCAATAAATCTTTAAATTACTGCAAGTTTCAAGCATATGCGGATGATACACAGTGTTACAGTTAGATTTGTCATATATGTCTGTCAGTACATATGGCAATAAAATTCAGTAAAATAAATCTTCGCTTGACACTTTCATTTTTTTTTAGTATTATATCATTAGTGATATCTAAATCATTTTAATGTAATTTATAATTAAAAACACTCTTTTATACTATATTCAGGCTTACATTTACCATTGATACCTAAGTTACAGAAATAATGCTAGTTTCAGAAATTTCTTGTCACAAATAGCCGGAAGCAAAAGTACAAAATTAGAACATTATGTGAATTTACTTTATTTTTGATAGAGCCAATGTAATATACTTTCATATTGTACTGTATTATCATATAATTACTCTTTTATATATAAAATTAACTTTAAGATATTCCAATTAATACGAATTAACATTTTTAATATGCTGTGACTCGAAGACTAGGTCAACAATCATATAAGACAAAGAAATGAAGGTAAAATCTAAGTGACATATGTTTCTGATAAGTTAATCTAACAGAACTTTTAAAAATCTACCTGTATATAGTTTTCTTGCGTTAATATTCTAAGATTCCATTTGTTTATATCAGTTAGTTCAGAAGAATTTTGTTGTTTACATGTCAAATAGCATATCACATTTTGTTTGGAAATTTCACAAGCACGTAAATTTAAACACAAATGTTTTTTTAATAACTTGGTTCACTATTTTGCATTAATTAGTAAGGTAAATTTGTTCATTATTATATGTTTCGAAATCTACAAAGATTTGCTTTGTTATTGTTTATCAGTTGTCAGATTTTTACACGGGGTTATGAGAGGTCAGTTCAAAACCACATGCTTTCAATCGATAGAATAATGCAGTCGAAATAAGTATAGAAGTGGAAATATTGCCTCTCTTTTTCATTCTTAATATAAGTCCTATTGATTTGACGTATGGGCGAGCTAATATTACTAATTTAGATAGTTATTCTTTGGTTGGGGATAAAATACAGGGTAGCTTGGATTAGTTGAGGAGTAATAATATATTTTCATCTCTTTCCAATACCATGGATATAAAGGCTATTTTTGTTATAAACCGAACTGGAATTTGACAAGTTAATATTTAGTTTAGTGAATTTATTGTACCAACATTAATTTGTTGATACTGAGAAAAGTTGTTTTTTTCAAATAATGTTTTGGAATGTAGAAAAGGATATGTAGATTTACCGTGTTTGGTAATATTGTGTGATGGAAACCATTTTGCGTACGTGAGAAGGGCTAAGAAAAAGATTTTTTTTAGCACCAAGTCTCATCAATGACGGAAGTGTCGGATGTTCTGATTTTTTTTTTGATTGTTAATTAAATTCCATCCCAAATGGGAGATTAGAAGGATCCGATTTGACGAAGTGAAGTTGAATATTATGGTTTAGTCAATTTTGGTTTTCAACTTTACGGCCTACATGGCGATTTTGTCTTAATTACTTCCACGCGCCACTAACATCGGTCAACTTAATATTGGTGCTCATCAAGCAATTTTTTTTAGTACCCTCGTAGCTACAATGAGGGTTTTTGTATAAGGTTGAACCTTTGAAGTTCATTGGGATTATTTTGGAACTTTAAAGACAAACCATTAGCAAGGTTTTGGTATGGTTTCCTAACTGCTAGTTATTTATGGAATTGGAACTTTTCTTTTAATGGAATAGACATGATGTCTGAGGAACACTTGGATGTTACCTGCCTTACCACCTTTTCCAGTCTACACTAGTGAATAGAGTATTCAGCTAAGTAGTAGTATAATATTTGGAAACTTAACATATAGTACTATTTCTGTTAATCAAACTGTTTATGCATATTAATTTAATTACTGGTGTCACCTTGTCTAGTATATAGCATACTGTGCAGAATTTCTGTAAGGTGAAACGCAGCCGGCTTCGTAGGGCTACCTAATTACTGCTGTTTTATTGGTAATATCGAAGACATTCAAATCTATATAATAGACATTTTATAGATATTTATTGTGCTGCTACTCAGCGTGTGGCTAATCAAAATTTATTTTTTTTAATACTTAACTTTAATCATTATCGTTTGTAACATAATTATTTGTTTTAACTAGAATTAAACTTCAATCATTTAAGGGGGGGGAACTTATTGGGATTCTGAACTGATTATTTGATCTAATTCTTGTCTATAATGTGTAATCCAAATGTTATTAATCTGGAATGGCATAGATAAAGAATAAGCTTCTGGGTTTTGTATTTACGTACCCCAAATCAAAAAATTTAGTTGGGATTTCAGTTAGTGTAACCTTACAATAAATTTAAACTCTTGTTAGGGAAAACTTACTTCCTTCACTTCTTGTTGGGATGCTATTAAGCTCCCTGGTGGATGGAATTGAGTTAACAATAATTTTTTTTTGTTCAGTACATTTTCTTTTTTTTTTCTTGGGGATAAATCGCTGAATATTGTGAATTAACAATAAAAGTCATTTGTTTCCAACGTGTTGTTTTTCAATTGATCAATATAAGTCTTTACCTATTGATATTGGTTAGATTCAATGCAACTACTTTTTTTCCAAGTTTTATTTAACTTAAATTAAAATTTGGTGGTGCTCAACTTAAATATTACATCTAAAGTAAGAGATTTTGATATGGAAGTATAGGTAGAGTAACGCGAAAGAAGAATCCGAACCTACCCGACTAGAGCTAGCAATAGTCATCATTAAGAGATATTATTGGGTCGATATTAGGTGAGTGTATTGCGTCTGGTGACGAACATATCTTACTTATTTACCGCCTTCCATCATATTGGTAAGCCATAACATCTCAATTGGACATCCTTTAAAGGTAGAAATGTTAGAACAGGTTTATTATTCTTTTGATTATAATGATTTTGTTGAGTCGGAAACCCGGATTAATGAAGATTTCCACCATAACCCTTCACAATTATATCTTCTATTATTTGGTAGGAAAAATAAAGTAAAATTTCTTAAAAATAATATTAATATTACCATTAATAACATAAAACTCTCAGAGCTCGATAGTGCAAGAAACTTAGGCGTTATTATTGACAGTGATTTAAGATTTCGAAATCATTTGAAAAAATTAATTCAAAAGTCATACCTAACTTTGAAAATCCTATTTAATAATAGACATATTTTCAGTTTTAATTTAAGAAAAAAATGCTTTGTAAGTCGCTAGTTCTCTCAAATTTTAATTATTGTGATTTGAGTCCCGAATTCAAAGGGTTCAAAACGCCTGTGTTGGATTCATTTTTGGGCTTAGAAAATTTGATCTTATATCTCGATATTACTCTGATTTGAATTGGCTAAAAATGGATTCGCGCAATTTCGAGACACTAATCAGAACTTTTCTTTAAATAAATTAAAACCGCAAGCAACAAAATAAAAAAATACAATTAAATAATTTAATATGAAGTTACTAAAGATACCATCAATAAGCACAAAATACCCTGATGGGTACCGAAAATTCAGTCGAAACGTTGTGTCAATAAATCCAACAAATCCACAAATACAAACTAAGACCGAAAAGGAAAATTCTAAAATTTACTTTATCAAATATAATCCCAATAACCCGCGTTAACACTAAAATAAATACAAGGTTTCGACTGAATCCGAATGATTTAAATTAGAAATACGTAATAAAGTAGAAATAATTCTAATACTAAAAAAAAAAAAATTAGGTCCTGATGATGATTTAAAATTAATCGAAACGTTGAGTAAGGAAAATATAATCACATTATTATAACTGACTCCAATAACTAAATTCAATTTACAATAAATAAATTTGTGACAAAATCGATTACTATAACAATTTCCCGTATAAAATAAATAGAAAATTTATACTGACCTCGGCCAATTTAAATAGAAATGAGAACAAAATGAAACAACAAAAATTGCAAAATCTTAACAAAAGAAGGTATGTATAGACCTGAAGAATAGCAAATATTCAAGCGAAACGTTGTGAGAATATGTACAAAAAATATAGATATAATAAGGCAGCAATAAGAAAAATCAAAAGGCACAAATATATTTAAATTTTAATATAACCAGCTTAAAAAAAGCGTTTTATTTAACTAATTATTTTCCAGCGGCAAATCCAAATGCAAAAAAATACCATAAACTAAAAGAAAAGCAATTTACGTCATACTTAATTGTTACTGAAAACCTCTGCAAACCATTTATTAATCTGTTTATTATCTATTAAAAAGAACGAATGCATTAATCAAATCACACTATGCAAGCTGCTTAAATATTGTGGTTTTATTTTAAAATAAAATAGAGCCAATTTACGATCCACAAAATATGGTTAATATAATAGGAAAATGAATCAAAGTACTGAGGTAAAAGATGTTCGACGAAATTGAAATATAACTAAAAATGTATCTTCGTATGAATTCGTTACACTTGCATTTAATATTTAAGATTTCAAAAGAAAAATATATAAAAACTAGCCCCTGTTGCATCAAAAAAAAATAATCGTCTCACCCGAGCAAAAGTTAATTCCAAAAAAAAAAAATGAGAAAAGTTACCAAATTACGAAATTACAAATCATGCAAAATTTCAGAAAAAAAAATCCCCTTTTCAGAATAAATGATATTAAAGCAAATTACCTATCCAATAGGGTCACTCAGTTCTAGTCAAAAAGTGGTTTCACGTGCCAAGTACAAGGGCATGGAAAATGGCGGTCTGGTCCAATCTTCAGGTCAAATCCTCTCTTAGAGAGATTTTCTAGCACGAAAAATAACACTCACAGTGCAAACTATAATGTGCCCGAAAAACTATTGCGGTGTTGAGGAAAAATCCCGCTAACGGATTTCCAAGATTTTCCTGGATTATTTCCTCAGACCCGCGCTGAAGACCTGTGGTTTATCTGCAGGTGACCAGAAAAGTAAAAAATGTGTTCCCCCAGCTTCCTTTCCATCTAGAACTTTGGTTAACTAAGGTGGCGTAATACCATTGGCTAGAATATGTCAGGTGCTAACAACCTTGCCAAAAGAGCACATAGACGGAATAAAACAAGGATATGATTAACATGTTAGACAAGAAAAACCACTCTCCATTGGTTGAGAAAGATACAGGAAATAATGCAGGAATACACTTGGCAACAGCGAAAAAGATGCCTGCGCTCTTGATATGAGGAAGTACCGGATGGAGGGTTTCGAGAATAAGTTAATATGGAAGTCTTAGCCGAATAGATCCGAAAAGTTCCGAGGCGACGCAATAATAGCATTGACAGAAACAACTAACCTGAAATTTAAAAGCAACGCCAAGGCGAAATGGAAATGTAAATAAACAAATAATATTTAATTAATTACTCTAGTACTAATGGAAAAGGACCACTCAGAAAAGTCAAATATTAGTCCGGAGTAGAGTACCAAAGAGTCAAAAAAAATGATGTGCTAATGCAGGAGTAGTTAAATGCCATAAAAATGAAACGTAAGTTGAGTTTAATTTAATAGAATTTTCCCAACTGTATAAACTCATTATTTAACCATAAAACAGGAATGTATTCACACAATTATTAACTATTTATTTTAGGAAATGCATCAGACGCAGACGTAACGAAATTTCAGTTTATAATAGGCTCCAAGTAATTATGCAACTATGGACACAACAAAAGTCGATCTGAATTTCGGAACATCAAACATTGATAGAAATTATAAGAAGGCTGTAGTTTATATAGTCTCAGAAAAAAAAAGGTAAGAATATTAATATTGAATCGAGGAATACCTTTGGGTTATTTATGTCTAACTTAAATGAAAATACCATTATATGTTACATGTTCACAGCAAAAGGGAACACGAATAATAAAATGCAGATTTAAGAGAAAGTATGAAGTGGTGTGTATATATAGTATCTATAGTCTAAAAATAATCCTAGGTATAATGTATATCTGAAAAGAAATATTTATCAAGGCAACCTTTTTTTTTGTACAAGTATTTACAGTTCAATATTAATACATAATATGGATTTTGTATCAAAGAATTTATTGGGGTACTAATGATTTGGTTTTTTTTTACAGCGACAGAAGAGTTATACAAAATATACGCTCGAATCTAAAAATGCAGCATATCTAGCCAAGGAAAACGAAAATCCCAAGACTTGTATAAAGGACTCGAAAACAGGTTTTCAAAATTAATAAAATTTAATTTATATCTACTCTGTAAATTATATGGGAAATAAATAGTTTGTCTAAAGTGCTATTTGAAGTTTTTCTTATACAGTATATAATTATTAAATTCCGCAAAATTAAATAAATCCAACAATTATATTTGAACTGATTTTTTTTGGCGACATCTGTGAACGAACGCTAAACTTATACCATTTACTTAAAATTATTCCTTTATATCTTGAGTTCAGATATAGATACAAAATTAACTACTTATCGAGAGGTGACACTGTGTGTACCGAAATTTGCTGCAAAAGGTGTTGAATTTATATTTCGCTTAAATATGAACAATGTAACCGCTTCTAATAAGAAAACTACTTAAATCTAAGTAAATCAAACCAATAAGGCGTACATATTTATCACTAAACTTAATACTAAAGTAGTAGATTATAATATTAAATTAATCATACAATGAAATGCACTTATAATAAAATTAAACTGTTAAATGAAATGCACTTATAACAAAATTAAACTGTTACAACGTGACCGTCTTATTTTTGGGAGTAATGCTCATTCAGTTAATATTCGTCACAGTTATAGATTAACTATGCCTCAACACCAAACTGCCATTTTCCAGCGATTATTTTCTTTTCAAGCGGTTATTTCCTATAATTCATTACCTACTGAGTTACTAAACTTTAATCCTAATATGTTTAAGAGTAAATATAAAAAGCATCTACTAGCAACGCAAGGTAATTGAAACGTATTTTTTATATGCTGTTCAGTATGTGATTGTCCATCGGTCCGTCCCTTGTTCCATTGTTTCATTGTCTACGTTTAAATAAAATCAAAATGTATCCGTAAGTCTGGTAAATATTTTTACTTTTTATATATTTATATTTTTATAGAGTTAGTTGCCATTAAAATTATAAATTAATTATTTATAACTTTTTATAATTTTTTTTAAATATATCATTCGTTTTAGCATGGTTCAGTAGAGTAGCTCTTTAAAGCTAGACTGCGCCACGCTAAAATGAAATAATTTGAATTAGAATAATGAACTATTTATATCTATATGTTAATTTCCACTTTTTGTAATATAAAGGCATTATTTATTTATTTATTTATTTATTTAATAGGAAGTGTTAAGTTCGGGGTCCACTATGAAGGTGCCCGAGAAACAGCACTGAAAAATATCTGTTTTCTGGACGTTTCGGGAAAAGTCTACACCCGTCTTCAGCAAAAGTAAAAAGAAAAAAAGTAAACGCAGAATATTATTTGTTTTGTATCAAAAATATAACCAGAGTGGCTAATCTCTGACAGAATGTCAATTTAAAGGTGTTATTTTTAATTGTTAAAATAAGATGAAAAAATATGTGTACTTAGAGTATGTTTAAATGTGTTCAGATTATTTGTTGCGTATAGATTGACAAACAAAAATCTTTTTTGGCTTTTTCGCAACTGAATAAAAATATTTAACTTTAAATTAATTGAAGCAAATTTTTGATATAATTACATACCTCAACATGTAGACTAGTCTGTCTACGGAATGTTTCGATACATAATATAAACAATATTATTTAAGCAAGCATAAGAAATTATATCATTTACCTTAAGTTTTTATAGACACATAGTAATTGTACAAATACTTTCATCCTACCGGGACTCATCAGTGCGCCGATCGTAAGATAAAATTAAATAATTTTATTTTATTAAATAATAGAAAAGAATTGATTTCAAAATTTTAAAATGTGTCAGTTTGTTTGACATGTAATCTAGATATGAAAAAAATGATAGTTTGCAGCCATCTATAATGTTATTTTTAAATGTGTTCAGATTATTTGTTGCGTATAGATTGACAAACAAAAATCTTTTTTGGCTTTTTCGCAACTGAATAAAAATATTTAACTAAGCAAATTTTTGATATAATTACATACCTCAACAAGTAGACTAGTCTGTCTACGGAATGTTTCGATACATAATATAAACAATATTATTTAAGCAAGCATAAGAAATTATATTATTTACCTTAAGTTTTTATAGACACATAGTAATTGTACAAATACTTTCATCCTATCGGGACTCATCAGTGCGCCGATCGTAAGAGAAAAACATTAAATAATAGAAAAGAATTGGTAACCTAGATATGAAAAAAATGATAGTTTCCAGCCATCTATAATGTTATGTTTAAATGCGTTCAGATTATTTGTTGCGTATAGATTGACAAACAAAAATCTTTTTTGGCTTTTTCGCAACTGAATAAAAATATTTAACTTTAAATTAATTGAAGCAAATTTTTGATATATTAATATATATTAACTTAAGGTAAATGATATAATTTCTTATGCTTGCTTAAATAATATTGTTTATATTATGTATCGAAACATTCCGTAGACAGACTAGTCTACATGTTGAGGTATGTAATTATATCAAAAATTTGCTTCAATTAATTTAAAGTTAAATATTTTTATTCAGTTGCGAAAAAGCCAAAAAAGATTTTTGTTTCTACTTAGAGTATGTTAATTTTAATTTAATGTATTTTGAGGTTTTTTTTTCTTCAGTATTCAGCCAATTTAACCATACGTTAAAATTAACGGAACAAGATGCTACAGAACTATGTTTATTTAACAATATTAAGGCACTTTCTTTCATTTTACGTTTTTTGTGACATGGTTCTTTTGCAACATGCTAGGAGCATTTCAATTAATTTTATGATTGTTATCTAGTGCATGTTGGCAAATGTTTGATTTTTGAAATTCCCTACTTTTATGTATGTTTGGTGTTCTTTAATTCTTTTGGCTAATGACCTAGAGGTTTCACCTATGTAAAATTTATTGCATTGACAGGGAATTTCTTTTTTTTTATGGCCTTGAGCAGAGCCCATTTAGCCACGAACATTCAAGATATAAGTAGAAAAAATGCAGTCGTAAGAGGAACCAAATCCTAATCTAACAACTCAAGATCCCAAATCTCAGAATAGAACGATAGGAAATTTTACACAAGGTCACACACTTCTCGCCCTGGGGCTAATTCAGGACTTTTTTATTATGTAAATATAAACACCCAATACAGGAAGGCCCGGGTAGTTAGGTTGAAGGTTACAATAAAAAAAACAGAGGATTCACAGCTATCTAACCTGTTAATTTATAAAAATGTATGTATTTATTATCTGACGTTGCATCTTTTTAAATACTCTAAAAAAATTATTCCAAATTTCCTATTCGAAATGACAGTCTTCATTAATTGTAGGTGAGACATGAGAAATAAATTTTACCCAGCTCAGAAACCTTATATGCCACGGCAATTGAATTATGGTTGCAATTAAACAGTCGGTGATTAAGATCGTCATTGGTCAAATTGTCGCAGGTACAGGATGGGCTATTAGTGAGCTTCATTTTGAAGAGGTGGCTATTGACATTTGCATGTCCAACCAAAAATCATACGTTAAAATTAACGGAACAAGATGCTACAGAACTATGTTTATTTAACAATATTAAGGCACTTTCTTTCATTTTACGTTTTTTGTGACATGGTTCTTTTGCAACATGCTAAGAGCATTTCAATTAATTTTATGATTGTTATCTAGTGCATGTTGGCAAATGTTTGATTTTTGAAATTCCCTATTTTTTATGTATGTTTGGTGTTCTTTAATTCTTTTGGCTAATGGCCTAGAGTTTTCACCTATGTAAAATTTATTGCATTGACAGGGAATTTTTTTTTTTTTGGCCTTGAGCAGAGCCCATTTAGCCACGAACATTCAAGATATAAGTAGAAAAAATGCAGTCGTAAGAGAAACCAAATCCTAATCTAACAACTCAAGATCCCAAATCTCAGAATAGAACGATAGGAAATTTTACACAAGGCACACACTTCTCGCCCTGGCACAGTGGGCTCCGGAATAACAATTTTGGTCAAAAAGATAAAAAATATTGTTTGTTCAAAATAAACTTTAGAATGTGATAAAATGCACTAGTATAAGACACAAACGCTATTTGGTGTGAAAAGAAACACCATCAAAAAATTTTACAGGGTGGAGGAAAAGACTGGAAGGCTTATTTCTAATTTGCATGTATGAGTATTTTAGGAATGAGCGTTAAAACATGTGTGTGGCCTAAGAATTTGCAAAAAAGGGTAGGACCATAGAAAATTAACTAAATGACACCCCCCCCCCCCCCCCCGATTATAACGCCAAAATATTCTTTTGTTTGATTTAAATTTTTTACAGTAAAAAATAGGCCACAAAAATTAGTTAAACTCTATTAAGCAAGTAAAATAATGATTAACAAAAAAAATTTAGTTGAACTTATTAAGTAAGTAAGATAATTATTAACAATACTATTCCTCTTCGGAATCGGATGATGCACTTTGTGCCAATGATGAACTATCGTCCTTAAGCAGATGCAAAGCTTCAGAAAAAAAAATATGTTTATTTTTCTTGGGTAAACTTCTTAATCCAGATATAAATGGATCAGAAGAGATTAGGAATCTGTTTAAGAGATCTTGGTTGGTATCAATTCTGGACGTTTTTCTGGAAAAATGCTCTCTGTAGTGCTTAAGATCTTTGTTACGTGATTCCTGCGCTTCTTCTGATAAGATCCCTATAGGAAGTATTGCCGCCGAAATTATTGATGCACCATGAATTAAGACTTTATGCACGCTGCTCGGCATATAGTAAAATGGATATTTATTTACCAGCAAATTAGCAGTTTCTTCCACATATTCCTGAAATTTACTTTCGTTTATCGCAAAACCTGATGACATGACTTGTAATATACAAGAGCAACGTCTGATGCATTCTTCGTCTAGTTCTAATATCTTGGAGGTAACTAATGGATCAGCAAAAAATCTTCTACTGGTATTGCCATCATTACTTGTTCCACTTCCACCTGCTTTTACTTTATCGATAATCAAACCCATTTCGGTTCTAAATTTAAGCTGAATATTTTTCTTTCTTTCTTTTACACTGTTCTTTTCCTCTTGCGATCTAGCCTGCCATTTTTTGATATCTAGTCTGTAAGCCAGATGTAAAAAATATTCCATAAAGCGTATCCACGCATGGAGAGTCGATAATCCATAATCAAGGGCCTCGTTGTTAATTGGTCTAGTTTTTACATTTTGTATATTGTTCATTATTTTAGGTGTTGCTTCACAGATGTTACAGGCTTGGCTTGAAGATGTCTCTGTCATAACACTACAGATCTTCCCGTCAATCATCGTCATTTTCATTTGGTGTTTGATAGATAAAAATTGACCGTTATGATTCATCTCTGTAGGTTTTAGTTTGTAACGGTGTACTGTCGTGCGTTACGGTCAGACAAATTATCATGTTAGTAAATCTATATTTTTTTAAGTAAACATATTTAGTATTTAATAATTTAAATGTTTTATTGCTTACAGACCTATATTGCGCGTATTAATTTTTTCTAGATTCAGTTAAGCTTGCGGTTGGACGTAAATAGGCTAATTATAATTATTGTGTATATTTAAGTTGTTATATCACTATATTTTAGTATTTATTTGACGCTAAGGATGCATGAATTCTTACATTTCAGTGATATCATTTATTTAGTTTTGTTTGGATACCTACGAATCTCCCTCGTATTTGTATAAATTTGGCAGCCAATAGGCGACACGTTGTTCACCGCGTGGTGTAGACTAGTTTTTGGCTTTCCTTGTTCCTCTTAAGGCAGATTTAAAAATGCGTTCTTGTCGTACACTCAATATTGCTTACTTCGTTGGCGAATAATTGCATGTATGTCGTTGATCATAGTAATTACAAGGGGATTTGATATTTAATATTATTATCGTTCAATTGGGAAGATAACATAAAGATTAAAACTTATTTTCTCTAGTTATTTTTCTGTTAATTTTGGTTTGTTGAATTATATTATTTATATAGCTTATAATTAATTGAGTTAATTAAATTGCTCTAGTATATATTTAAGCAATAGTTTTTCTTTTCATTTAAAATCATTTAAGACATACGTTTACTTTGGGGTTTTAGTTGCGCCGTCAGCCCAGCAAACCTGTGTTGAGATTTGGCTATCCTATGTTAAAAAAAAGGGAACCTTTTTTTTTGAATTCTTGTTTCTCTGCTAAACGTATTGGTTTCACGTTTAGCAAGCCATTTTATCTTCAGAACTTTGTGCAAGTCGGAAGCTATTTTGACGGGTCAAACTCTTGAAACGTAATTTGTTAGTTTTTCCCAGAGTTACATCAGTCAGGTAATGCATTAAAATTTGTAATTACATTATTGATTATTTAGATTAATTTGTTCAAAATTTAAGTGTGAATTTTTGTATTAAATTTTTATATTATATTACTGGATTTCGAGATCACGCCATGCCATGCTGACGCCTATTTTTTCTTTTCCTTTCAGCTCTACACCGACTTGTCCTTTTGCCTTGCCTTTTATTATTCTACAAACTAGTTTTTTTTTAAAAAGACTATAAAATTGAAATCTTAAATTTCATGTCATAATTTTGTCTTATCCATTTTGAATTCAGTACTTGAATTTCTGGATAAGTTTTTATAGCTAGACGCCTAGCTAGCCGCCTTTAGAACTAGCCACTAGTTGCTAGAAAATTTTTTGTTGTCCACCACAACTATATATTTAGGCTCGCCTAAATTAAATATTGGATAGAATTCCGTTCCCAATGGCATCTTAAATTCAATTTTGGTTCCGAGAAAATAAGGTCATCCCGGATACAATTCGTCATAAATCCTGTTCGAGAACCATTGAGGGAGAGGAGTAGGTAGGCGTTAAAAGAACTGATGCAGCCTTGAGCCGTCCACAAAGGTCGTGGGTTCTCCACCACGTGACGCAGCTATTGAGAGTTTTTGGTGAGAAATTTCCATTTTTTTATTGACTGTAAATTTTTATTAGTTTATTACAACCGAAAATTTGGTTAATTCATTATCTTAACAGTGTTTAAATTATTGGCCAATTAGGGTACATATAATTTAATATTAGTGACCGTAATTTTACAAATTATTTCACAAGAATTTTCCTTTTAATAATTGCTAATTATTTTTAAATTATTAAATAATTCACCAGCTACGTTGATTTTGAACATTTGTCTTAGTGTAATTTAATTATTTTGTAATAAATTTGGTAACTTGTTGTTTAAATAGGTTTTTTATTTTTTTGATAAAGTACAGTTAATAATTTCGGAAGAAGGATTTTCCGCAAAGTCCGTCTTATAACTCGGCAGCACATTTATTTCTTTTTTTATTGCGGATGGCGCCCTTTTAAAAATCTTACTTAAGCTCCGTGTTATAGGACGTGTCTTCTGAAAAGTATATTGTATGCATTAAATTATCGAAAGGGACAGAATGAATAGTTAAATAAGTCAAAATAACCCCGCCTGTCAACTCTTGCCAGAGCCGGCAAAAAGGAGCTGTCGTGCCTAGGCCCTTTTATGAGGTTTGCCTAGTAAAATTATGTTCGTTAAAACACCCATACGTTACAAGTTCATCAATTTCTTTTTTTACAGAGGCTGCTTCTTGTAATGTGAAAGCAGTAGTTTCTTTCTGAAAATAAAAGTGAAGTGGCCTACATTGACGATGGTCTAGGGTTCTGCCAATAAATTATTTTTTGAGTCTGATCGATTTTTGAGTAAAAAAATAATTGCAAAGGTACAAGTGAAGTTAAAAAAATATATGAATCTGAAGCATTTTTAGTTTCAATAAACTGCTTGTATTCACTGTGACCTGTACTACCGTCACACCCCCATTTTGTGATTAAAATTAAGTCAAGAGGTCCAGATGTATTTTCGAAAACTTCTGATTGAGATAAAATAATTCGGGGAAACAGTATGGTCCAAAAGCCCTTGTGACTTAATTTTTGCAGATAACTCTGTTACCAAAATGTTATCAGGAGATGGATAACAGCATAATTTTGCCTGCAAAATTTTTTTGTATGAAGGATAAACATCAAAGTTTCTTTCTTTTCCTTCTCTTCTGATGGTTAAATAGTCACTTTTTGATAACTTAGTCTCAATAATCAAGCTAAGTGCTTCTTCACTTGTGTATGGTATAATTGGCTTTGATTTCTGTATATTCCAATTGCTTAATATTTTTGAGGCTCTAGTAGGAGAGGTTTCGAGACTCTCTTTAAGCAGTTTGACTTCATCTCTTTTTCCGTCTTTTTTTAAACTTAGCTTTGTTGCCCCAATTAACTGATTTTGCTCGCAACTTGTTGCTAATTCCTTAATTTTTTTTCTTCTAGTTCTTTCACTACTCGAGGAAAATGACTTTTCGGGTCTTCCCAGCAAGTTTGTTGGCGTTTGCATGTTATCCATTTGCGGGAATAGAAGAACAGTACTATTTATCCATTTAGCGTTTTGTTTTAAAAACCTACTTTTCATACGATTACTTTTTTTCCACCTTTTGGATAGCTGGTCGCAAATTTCATTAATTTTTTTTTTGTAGACTCTTCAAACTTGGGGCTTTTGATATTCATTATATTTAAGATCTCGCGGCATACTTGCAGATTTTTATCTTTACGATTACCGTTTTTATCAATCCAGAAATTAAACACATCTATTCTTTTAAGATTCATGTTTTCATTTGCTCTGGATTACTCTGTAATAGAAGAATTCAGTTAGCAAATGAAAAATGTAAGATTTTTTTTTATTTATTTTTCTCATTAAGGTATCTATTTCTAGTCTCATGAACAGTTTTAATCCAGATTTTATTCAAACAAGAGTTTTGCAGTTTTCAAAACATCTCTCTTTAATTTGCAAACATCCTGTATATCTAAAAATGCTTAACCCTAGGAAAACTTCACCTAATAGACTTTGGTTTGCATCGTACCTTCTCAATAAAACAAGAAACTTTCGTTTCTAGTATAGGTATAAGTAAAAAATCCATAATGTTATTTTTATTATTTTTTTTTAAATACAACATACATCAAAAAATTAAAAATTTTGCCTGGAGGCGAATTGGGGCAAAAGTTTTTAAAATATTTTTTTTCTACAGACACTACTGTATCTAAAACCGAATAAACTGGAAAAACGGAGAATGACAGAAAGCAATATTTCAATGTAAGAAAGTGTTTTTAAAAAAATAATAATACATCTTGCGCATGTAAGCAGTAAATAAGCTCTGCGGCCACATACCAAATTAAATTTTAACAAAAAAAAACGTTTTTAAATTTTACTTACCTTTCTTTAATTAATCCGTGTAGTTAACAAACTGTAGGCACTGTAACTACTTTCTAGAAAACAATTCAAAATCAGATAAAAAAATCTTTTAAAAATACATTTTATTCAAGTTTCAAACACCTTGACATCAAACTTCTGACTGACAGCATACAGTGCAACTTTTGTTTATGCATTTATTTTTCTAGGCCTACTAGATTGTTTGCTTTAGAAAAATGCTTACTGGAAGGATATTATAAATAGTTTATTTTAAATCAGTTATGACCAAAATTATGATGCGAGAATCCACAGTGCCTGGGACCAATTCAGGACTTTTTTATTATGTAAATATAAACACCCAATACAGGAAGGCCCGGGTAGTTAGGTTGAAGGTTACAATAAAAAAAACAGAGGATTCACAGCTATCTAACCTGTTAATTTATAAAAATGTATGCTTTTATTATCTTACTGCATCTTTTTAAATACTCTAAAAAAATTATTCCAAATTTCCTATTCGAAATGACAGTCTTCATTAATTGTAGGTGAGACATGAGAAGTAAATTTAATTTACCCAGTTCAGAAACAATATATGCCACGGCAATTGAATTATGGTTGCAATTAAACAGTCGGTGGGTAAGATCGTCATTGGTCAAATTGTCGCAGGTACAGGATGGGCTATTAGTGAGCTTCATTTTGAAGAGGTGGCTATTGACATTTGCATGTCCAACCAAAAATCGAAAATAAGAGACAGCCAAATGTCTAGGAAAATTCATTTTGTAAATTAAGGGTCTCTGATTAAGTTCTGGGTATAATTCTGTATATATATGTCCTGCATTTTGGGCGTATTGTTTATATTCTTGTTTTTAGTTCAGAAGTGATGTTTCTTTTATATAAGCGAAAAGATCTGAATAGGGAATACTTCTTATACTGGTTTCAGAATTGCAAGCTTCTTTTGCAGCTTTGTCCACTTGTTCGTTACCGGCTATCCCAGTATGACCTTTGACCCAAAGAAAAACGATGTTTACTTGTATGGAATATAGTTTCCAAATGAGGTGCAGAATCTCTGTAATTATAGAATGTTTACAATTCTCATTGTTTTTGATGGCCAACAAGACTGATTGAGAATCTGACAATAAAACAACATTTTTCATATTTTTGTTGACATAGAAAAATTCCAATGCTTTGAGGATAGCAAAGGCTTCAGCTGTATAGATTGACGCCATTGTATGCATTTAAATTGTTTGACCATGTTTATTTGAGGTGATGTAAAGGCACAACCTACACCATGTTGACTTTTTGAACCATCTGTATAAATTTGATAGTGATTTTGGTATTTATTTAAAAAACTTTTCAGCATGATTATATTAAAAGATGTAAGATCCGTATATTTAGGCATGCACACTTCCAGCTTCAAGTGAGTTATGTTCCACGGTGCTTCAAACAGAAAATGATTATCATTTTTTATAAGGATATCATAATGTGCTGCAGTTGTGGTAAATGCATCAGCTAATGGTGGGCTATTTTTATTAGCCCAAAAGGGTATAATTAGGTTTGCAACACTTAGCTGACTAGTTTTAACTATAAGAGTATTACTACGGACTCTCATATTTTTAATCATAAATTTTTCAGCCAGAATTTTTCGACGAATACACAAGGGTGGCTCATCACACTCTGCCAATAGAGCCTGAACCGGTGAAGAGCGCATTGCTCCTAACACAAGTCTTAGGGCTTTAAACTGCACACAGTCAACTCTTTTGAGACGCGATTTGGTCGCAGAACCGTAGAATATCGAGCCACTATCAAGTATCGATCTAATAAAGGCCTTATAAAAAATTAGGGATGTCTTCTGATCAGATCCCCACGATCTAGATATCACTGCTCTAAGTATATTTAAACTTCTTTCTGCCTTCTCAGTGATATAATTAATATGATCATTCCATGTCAGTTTTTGTTCCAATATTACCCCCAAATACTTAAAAGATGTCGTGAGAAAATTACCAACATAACGTGGTTGAGGTGTATTTTACGGTCTTCAATTTTTTTTACTACTATATATACAGGGAATTTTATAAATAACATTTTTTTGTATTTTCTTGTGCATTGTTTGCTTTTAAGTGTATTATGTATCTTAAAGATCTGATAAGTTAGGTACGTACGGTATAAAGAGGCTTATAATTGGCCTATTTTGGATTTGTTTGACCTTTGTATTCTCAAATTCATAAAAACTTTTTTCAATAAAATCGTTAGGATAATTGTTTTGATTTAAACATCTTTTATAAACATTTTTCCTTCAACAAAATTTTGACCCTTACAAATTATTTTTGCTCTATCATATAGACTTTTTACAATATGAGTAAAAATTTAAGCATCCGTTTATGTGTGTGTAGGTTTTCTGTCTACTTTTGTTTCAAAACTGTGTATGTCTTTTTTAATAAGTATGTCTAAAAATGGAAGTTGTTGGTCTGTTTCATTTTCAATAGCAAATTTAAATGTCGGTTCTTTGATGTTAATATGATCATCATCATTTAAAAGTTAATCATCATTTTTATAGATACTGAATACAAATACATAGTAAGTCCAAAATTTAAGACTGCCTATTAATCTTATCAGAGAATTATCTTTGAATTAAGATTGTGTTTGTGGCGGAATACCCAAAAAATAGTTTTAAATGCTGATTTGTTTAAGTTGTAAGTATTTTTCATAAATAAAAATAAGCAATAAGCAAATCCTTCGAAATATTATATATATCTAAATAGATGTGGCCTTATTTGCTGGGAGCAAGATTCAGAATTTTTAATAATTTTGTTAAAGTGATTTGCAATGGTTGAATTTGCGAAAAGTAAAATACTAAAAGCCCCGTTGCTCTCCACAAACAAAGTAAGTATATTTAGATTCTATGAACGATTACTTTTTCAATTTGCCACATACGTCCTTTGCTTCTATATTAGCATTTTGGGTGGAGGAAAATTTAATCCAGTGAACAGTCTGAGCTTTAATAAGAGTAACAAACATTTTACAGTTATTCACAATATTGACTGCTCGACGCCAAACTTTTCGGCTATCTGTTTTTGGAATACGGAAGCAGCCAGCTATTTTTAACATATCTTAATGTTATGTATGGAGGAAAGAAAAGAGCACCATCTCACATGTCTATAGCTCAAAAAAATACTAACTACCAACCTATTCTTTGTTATTGGTTTGCCAGACAATTATTTTATCCCAGTTGAATGTAGAAAAGTGTTCTTGTCATACTTTTGTTTGTGAGGAATCCAAACATGACGCTATGTTTGTTTCAGGACCAAGGGGTCATTCTGCCACCGTGATATCAGCCCCGGCAGATTTTTGGTCGTTTCTTGAAACAGTGGTGAAGTAGTAAACGTCCTCATCTTTAATTCTTTCGTATAACTTTTTACGACCAAGAACCGCAAAGAAATGATATTTCTGCTTTCTTCTATTTTTGCACAAATGTGTCATCTTGTGCTCCCAAGTAGGTCGCATCTAAAGCGATTATATTGCACCATAGTCGAACGACATGACCCCTTGGTTGTTTCAGGGTTCGGGTATTTCGGTTTTAATACTGATACCCCCCAAGGAAACTGCCTCACGAGCCTTGCCGGGGCAGATACCACGATAGCAGAATGGCTACTTGGTCCTGAAATAAGCATAGCGTCATATTTTGGTCGTTTTTTGACACAGTGGTGAAGGAGTAAATTTCGTCGTCTTTAGTTCTTTCATATAACTTTTGACGACGGAGAACCCGCACAAAAATTGATATTTCTTCGTTTCTATTTTTGCACAGTCCGTATGTCTCAAGTAGGTCGCATCTAAAGAGATTCAGTTGCACTATAGTACCTACAGATGGTGCCACTTGTTGCCTATTTTCTTGTTTTGTTTCAGCGTTCGGGTATTTCGGTTTTAATGCTGATACCCCCAAGGAAACTGACTGAAAAGCCTTGCCAGTAGCAGACTGGCTTCTGGGTCGTGAAACAGTATTCTAGTATAGTCTTCTCATACAAATACCACTATGAAACATTAAATACTTACAGAAACTGTGATTTCCACAAAAAAAAAACAGATTAGGTCTCCAACAATAATTGTAATTATCGAAAATTCGGCTAGATAGGTCACCTGCAATCCGCATGCAACATCTCTATTTGGACGGCCATCTCTAGATGACCATTGAGAAATCGAAAATATTAGACCCCTGAAAATAGACACCTTCCGCAATCGACGTAACGTTACTCTAACGGATATATTAAGTTAATAGGTGAATTGTAATAATAAATCAATGTTTCAATTGTCTCGGTAATATGAGGTTTTTGGTGGTTTATATATTCAATGAGTTCTTACCTTATATGTTATAAGTCTTTTTTAAGATAATTGGCAAATCTTTATCGTGTGAATTCCCTGTTTGAAACAGATAAATAAAAATTGCTACACTGTGCCTAGTTAAGTCCTAACACTAGAACCTGTGGTGGAAGATAGATCATAATACAAGATTTTTAACCACACTA
Source organism: Kuschelorhynchus macadamiae (assembly GCA_030620095.1). Classification (NCBI taxonomy): domain Eukaryota; kingdom Metazoa; phylum Arthropoda; class Insecta; order Coleoptera; family Curculionidae; genus Kuschelorhynchus; species Kuschelorhynchus macadamiae. The sequence continues at coordinate 7,903 of JAUTXW010002122.1, read as the reverse complement.
CACCACGACTTATAACGTTCTGAACGCACGTTTCGTTAACCAAATTAGCATCAGCAGCTGATGATGCCAACTTGGTTAGCGAAACGCGAGTCCATAACGTAACAAGTTTTGGTGTAGTGTGGTTAGAACTCTTGTATTTTGATCTGGACCTAGATATATACCTCATTAAAAACTTAGTGTCTTGTCAAAGTGTTTATTCTGACGTTTATCAATCAAATCGATCCATCACGGCCTACCTTAATAAAAACGACTAAAATCTGCATTTTTAGTGAAACTCGATTTTACCTAGTTTCTGTACTTCCGATAAAAAACATGTTACCATATGTCTTGTATCGAAAAGGTTGTGCTTTCGATCTGCTTAGTAGTTTTTATCCCAGGAGATACCAATAAGTTGTTACGTAGGTTTAAATCCGGACAAACAAATGTCAATCGTACTGAATATTATGCTAGTTTCTAAAGGAAATGTAGAATTTCCTTGTTAGAGTTAAACATTCAGATGCTACAGTGCCATTCGTAAAACACTATTGAAACATATAGAAAGAAAATTGCAGTTTTAATGCCAAATTGTTCGGCCTGAACTTCGGGTTCACATAAGCTATTCCTGCCTCTCATTACTGTTTGTGCAAAAAATTAGGGAATTTACTGCAACAGGGTGATAGATAGTAATCGAGCGTTATTCTTTTATAATATTTATTTATTTATTTAAGATGTAGCGATAACCCTGCCACATTACTGAAATTAACTAAGATATAATAAGTAAAATCACAAGTACTCACTGTATAGCTAACAATGTTATCAAACATAATTGTTAGTATACATTTAATTAAACATCTTATCTCACCAATTCAGCAACCACTTATATCTCGAACAACAGCAATCTGCAACAACGTCGGTATCTTCTTCTAGAATATAGATATTTTAACTAACAGGTGGTTTATTCAAATAAAAGATTTAGCTTTTTAAAACAACTTAAAGATCCACTAATAAAAATAAAGGATGTGAATTACTGTACAAAAAAATAATACTTAAAATTAATAACAGAAATTTAATAAACCTAAATTAGAATCTAGAAAATGACGGACCTAAAATCGCCATTCTTAAAACAAAAAAGAAGAAAATAAAAGTCTTTAATTAAACCATAAATTTAACTCTTGAAAATACGTAAATAATTACTCCCCAAATAAAAACTAGAATCAAAATAAAATATATTTGATAAACCCTCAACTTTCACAACCCACCGTATATGTAAAGCTCAATAAACCAACACAAAAGAAGAATTCAGATTCAACCGTAACTACTAAAACTTTGACACAGACTAACTCTTGTTTTAGAAATCAGAAAAAAAGGTCGACACCTAACCTAAGAACTGCCCCCCTTAGATCTTATTGGCTGGAACGCCAAAGACGCACCCTGAGCTTTAATTAATAAATAGTTCATAGGTGTCACCTAGTGTTCTACTTAGTGAAAATTGTATTCAATTAATATATAATTAAATTTCCGTCTAAATAAGATAAAAGTACTTTCTATATAAATGTCTAAAGCGAAAAAAAAACAAAGACAAAGAAAAACCTTTTCTGAAGGGAAACAATGCTTTCCAAAAAAAAAACATGGAATTTTTGAAACGCCTTCTATTATAAAATATTCTATTGTGTTTTTAACATAGCAAATTGGCAATGTATTATAATTAAATCGAACCAAATGAAATGTTTCAATTATTGTTAGCTTTAACCTAAATGAAAACGAGCAAAGAAATATTCCCACGAAAAGGGCCATGTGGCTTGAACTTTTAAAGGGGATTCTATTAAATAGAACACACAGTCTTGGTCTCAATCAAAAAAATATTTAATAAAACCTAAGGTGACACGTGTTTTGCTTTTGCGAACATCATCGGACCTGAAATATTGGAAGAACCTAATATAAGTATTAATTATACTTGAACACATTTAAAACAACAACTCCAAGTACAAAATAAGAATAAAATATAAAACTACATAATCACACGTTACATCTCAGACGTACAACAACAACAAGAAGAGGCTGAATCCTTGAATATTGATGGGTACCAGGGGCGTGCGGTGAAATTTTAAGAAAGGGAAGCAATTTTTAGAAACTTACCTATTTGTAATATAATTCGATTCTTCGATCATTTTTTGCAAATTCGTCAATGACGTCATCATAAAAACGTCGATACTCCGACATATTTTGGAGAAGTTTATTTTCAATGTTGAATTTCTCACGAAATTTTTTATAAGTTTAAGTGTTAAAAAATTGCGGTCTACTGATGGACTTGTGGCAGGTATTGTCAATACTAATTCACACAATTTCGACACTTCGGTGTAGGCATGTTCCAGCTCTTTGTCTTTTAAAAATTGCGTTAGTACCTTAGCCTTATTTTTTGCGCTAATGTCATCAGTTTCGTAAATCACTTTTAGTTCACACCGCAGTAACACCCGGTCGAAAAACTGGCCATAATGAAGAAGAAGAGATTTAAACGCATCTTCTGGAAAAGTTTTTCTTTCAAATGCATCAAAATTGCAGAGCTGGAGGAATTTAAAATCATTTAAACCGTTAAATCTATGGTTTATTTGTTGCTGAATTTGATCGATTATTTCATAAGAGGCGTCTGTATTATGTTTGAATATCTCCTACCTTGTCTGTTCGAAGACGTTTGGCTTGTGGCTCTACATTTAACGTCATCGTTTTCTCCCAAAATAGGTCAAAGTCATCTCTTTTTTGGCTTAACATGAACTTAAAATCATCCACTTTTTTTAGGCAAAAAGCAATATCATTTGTTTTAGTTTGTAATATATTAAAAACATTGTCCCAGAATGGAAATATTTCTGAAAATATGTTCAACAAATAATTAAAATTAACATCTCGTTTCAAACACTCCAAAAACCCCCTCGAACTATTTATTGGTTCTGAGTTCCTCGTTTCGTTATTTTCTATTATATTCTCAAATAGTTTAATCAGTGATTCACGATTTTCAGATACTGTTAACATAAGTCTTCCATTATAGTTCCACCTAGTAGGAGCTACTATGGGCAACAGTTTGTGGACAATGGAGTCCAAAGCTTCTGTACGTTTTGTTGAATTGGAAAAAAAGCAGCCATGCCACTTAAAGTAACGAAAAATACTTTACACTCTTTAATGTAATTGATGGACTGGGATAAAACTAAATTTAATTTATGAGCAAAACAATGGACAAACACAGCACTTGGGAAAGTTTCTCGAACTTTAGCTTGCAGACCTCCTAACTGTCCTGCCATCACTGCAGCTCCATCATAGCTTTGAGCAACTAATTTTTTCTCTCCATTAATTTCTTTAGTAACGTTATAAACTACGGTATATAATGAATCTGCTGTACGATTTTCGGACACATTCTTAAAACTTAAAAATCGCTCTTGAATACTTTCCTCTGTTTTAACGTAGCGTATTACTATAGATAATTGGCTAAAACAATGGCAATGAACCGCGTCTCGCCAATCTTCTGCTTAATTCTTTTTAGAATAATGGTTGCAACAGCGGAAATTAAATCATTCTGGATTCGATTCGACGTTCCGCGAAAAACGCTAGACTGCTCTAAAGGATTTTTTAAGTAATCATCAGTAGAGGTAGTACAGGCATTCAACATCACCTCCCCTCCAAGACGTACTGCTCATGCGCGAGTATAGCAGGGGTGGTCCTGAGACCTCACCTGCCTGCAAGAAGTGTTTACCTGTCACTTTTGTACACCTGTCTTAAGCGTGACACCTGGTTTGCACAGGTAGGTGTTATTTTTGAAAAAAACTTCCAAGAAGCGAGCTTCGCCTCGCGTCATCACAAGAGCCGAGCCTCGCCTCGCCGAATTCCGAGAATTGTTTTTCTGTTAATATTCGACGTAAGACTAGAGGTCAGGTTCGCAGATAAGAAAAGGTCGAGGATGTAGATAAGGAGATGTTTGTGTAGTATTGAGATGATCAATAATAATGTTGTTATAATAAATAATATTTGTGTTGAATAATAGCTTATACCAGATGATAAAAAACGTATAGCACTTAAAGTAATTAATATATATGTAAAATACAGAGGATTTAATAGCAGTCGATCACGAACCAGACTGGTGGTAATATATGCCTGTTCCAGTCAACAGAACGTGTCAAGAGTGTAAAGGGAACTCAATATCTCCAAACATCTGTGCATTTTGCCGCTGTGAAAAAATTCACAAAGAGGTTAACGGACAAAAGAGTATTAATAGATATACCGTTTTGTATTATTTAAAAGAAGAGTACGAAAGAAGGAGAAGGCTGCAAAATAATGAGTAAATTTGTTTTACTTTTCTATGGTATTCTTTTCAATTATTGTGTCCTAACTAATAGTCAACCAACGACGGCGACGACGACGACGACAAAGAAATATTATCCAGAAGAGCGCAGTTATAATTTTGTTTTAATTAATAATAGACGATATTATATTTTGAGAAATGTTGGTTTAAGAACATTTCAAGACACTGGTTATAATGTATGGTTTCACATACATTATGATTTAATAAAACCTGATGAAAATGTAAAGCCAAACGATAAAATATTTAATTTGGCTAATCAGCAAATAGGTCTAGTGCCTCACTTAAAAGACAGTGTATCAAACTTAACATATGTTCCTGTGAATATTAATGAACCTGCAGATGTATATTGTAACTGGTATACTGCCAGATATTTTCGAAATAAAAATATTTATCTTGATTGTAAGCCTGTAGAACTAAAAGACATTTTTAGTGCAAATTCCACTGTTTACAGCACTGGTCAGACAGAATTAGGAGACATTTTTAGTGTAAATTCTACTGTTTACAGTACATGTCAAATTATATATTTATTATAATAAGACCCTGTACGTTACACAAAATGGATTTTGAAAGAATACAATTTTTATGTCAAATATGTAATTGTTTAGTTGAAAAAAATATTAATAAACACTTAAAACATAGAGTAAAGTTATTAAAATTTTGTGATACTTGTTTAGTGAATTATGTATTTGGTGTAAATAGTATTAGGTCTATGATTTTAATGTCAAAATAGAACAGTACAAAAATATTGAAATTAAAATGTAAAAAAACTACTATGGTTTATTTTATTTGTTTTTAGTTTTACTTAGTGGGTGTGATGTAAATTCACGTGATTTTTACTCACCAATAGAACAATAATTAAAAAAAAGTGGTAGAGTTTTATTTATAAAAGAAAGTAGATTGAACTAGGCGTCAATAGTGTCTCGTAACTCGAACTATGGCAGGAGAAAATTCAATTTTGTGTCTTGATATCCAGGGATTTAATTGTACCTCTGGATTTATTCCAAAAGAACTAGCTGTGTATGATGGAACACGTTGTTCAAATTTTCTTTTCAAACCACCATATAGCAAAAGCATGTTAAAAGGTCATGATTTAAAAACGATATCTTATCTCGAAAACTCATATCATGGTCTAATATGGGAGTCTGGTTTAGTAGACTTGAACGAAATAGCAAATGTCTTAGAACATGTGATGAAAAGATATCATGCCCCAAAAATATACGTCAAAGGAGATGAAAAGGTGAATTTTCTAAGAAAATTTGTAAGTGCAGAAAAAATTTTTAAAATACCTCTGGAGAGTGAACCGAAGCTAAGCAAGTTTAAGAAAGTTCCCGAATGTCACTTTCACAAGGATCCATATGGCACTACTTGGCACTGTGCATTATCAAACGCCAAGTTGTTATATAATTATAAATATTGTTTTTCTGTTTGAAGATAAATAAATTATTTGTAGAAAACATGTAAATAATATATAATAAATAAAACGTACATGAAATAAAATTATTTTATTAAGTCACTATACATTATTTTTATCTATCCAACTATTATGCTTATCACTGAAACCTAACCATTTTACAAATACTTTATTATTTTTACGTTTTAACACTTTTTCCACTAAATAAATGTCTGGATATTTAACTTTTTGCAATTGAAGTTCATAGAATCCTCCCTTGATGTCTTGTTTCTCTGCATCTTGAAGTAGGTATGTCACTGGATTTGTAAGTTGAACTTTTTTTTTACGCTAAAAATTTCTGTTGAACAATTTGGTTGGTATTGTTTATCAAACACTCCTCTAAATTTGGAAATTCTTACATGGTCACCTATCTCGAATTTTGGTTTGGGAGCAATTTTTATTTTGCTATAGGCAGTCTCCAACAAAAGTTTTTCATGCTGTTTTGTTATATCTGAAGGTTTGAAACCTGTGGTCCTATGTTTTCTGTTGTTATAAACATTTGTAATATTTTTAATCAAGTCAAACCATTTGTAGGACCCTTGAATGCTAAATTCTTTCCACATCATTCCTTTTAGTGTTTAGTTGAAGCCTTTTTTTCACTATACACCACGTAATGTTTGACGTTATACTTTTTCATTAAAATCATCATTTCTTTTCCAGTAAATTCACCACCGGCGTCTGTACAGAGATGTATAGGTGTCTGTTCTTTGAATACATTTTCCATCGCTTTAGATACCTCTTTGGCAGTTTTTGTTTTTAACGGATAAGCCCAAACGTATTTAGAAAAACAGTTAATTACGACGAGTATATATTTGTATCCTTTGTTTTCTTGTACGTATTCTTTCATATCAACCAAATCAGCTTGCATTAAGTCCAATAGAGATTTGATAATAACCTTCCTCCTTTTAAAATTTACTCTTGATGGTTTATGGAGTTCTTCAACAATATCTTTTTTTACTTTGGTTACAAATTTAGACATATTTTTATTCTATTATATTGGCTTCTCGTAATTCTTCAATAATGGCATTAATCTCGTTAACGTGATTTGTATTACCAGCAGCCTGAGACGCAACTAGTAGCTCCAATCTCTCAACCAATTCATTAGGATCATCCCAAAAAACGTAATCAATAGGATTGTTTGAAAGTTTCATAGACATTCCCTCCCCCTTATTCAAAACATCATCATCATCATCATCGTCATCATCAGTTGGACTGGTATAATTACTCTCAGTTTTATTTATTATTGGTTCAATAAATTTTCTAAATTTCTTATTTTTACTTGATTTTACATTTTTGATAGCATTTGTTTTAAATAATATGTGAGTATAGTTTTTTGCGTCATCATTTGTATAGATGGTGGGAACATTCTGATTAAATAACAAGCCATATAATCCATTAGTGCCTTTATATTTTTTTCCTGCAATTATCAAATCAGCTCCATCGAAATCTATCGTTTTGTTACCGATAGAAAACCGTTCGATATCCTTATCAAACTTTACTTGGAATTTTCCATCAGAATTACTACTATTTGGATCCTTTACAAACTTTTTGATGTACTTTAAAGGTAAACTATGATATTGATCAGAATAATCGGAAAATGATTTTTCTCTTATAGTTTGATTTAGTGCTTTTTCATATTCCCTTTGTTTCCTAATTTCCTCTTCTTCGATTTCATCCTGCACGTTTTTTATTATTAATTTTCTAAGATTATATGGTTTCCGTGACGACGACGACGATGATTTTGTTGTGGAAGAAAATAATTTTCTTTTCATTTTTGGTGCAGTTTGATATGCATGTGTGATTTTGTTTCCTGTAGGAGTATCCTTAAACTCTAATGGGATAGAAGTGGAGGGTATAGGTTCCGATTTCACTGACTCGTTTTCCTCTTCATTATTATGGTCCCCAAAAAGTTTCTCTTCGTCATCTTTATCATCATCATCATCATCATAGTTATCGTCATCAGAAAATTGTTCCCTTCTTTTAAGTTCCGATATCAAACTTTCAGGAGTGTGCTTCTTTCGATCCAATTTGTTCTCAATCACCTCCAAATGTTTTGTTATAGGCTGAAATACATTCTCGTGGGCTATTTGTCCATGTTTTAAGATATCTAGTTTATTCTTTATATCTTT